>OY720455.1:41207969-41432969 GCA_963082715.1 Harpalus rubripes | reverse complement strand
TTCATTCTCAGTCGCAGATTGTAATTTAGGTTTAAGTTGCTTTACAACCTTCCAAAATTCGTTATTATTTTTTATGTTTGAAAGTTTTTCAGTGACAGAGCATTGCCACTCTTTTTTATAATTTTTGATTCGCGGTAAGTATACACGTTTACTTTCTAAAAAAATTGACATATTAGAGCTCGTGGGTTCTCTTTTATATCTTTTTAATGACGTTCTTGTTTGTTTTTTGAGAGCTAAGCAGTCTTTATTAAACCAGTGTTTGTCAGAAATGGAACCGATTTTAGATGCATTGCTCAAAGTTTTTACTTTCAACATTCCTGCCGATGATGCCGCGTCTTCAATAGCTACCACTAAATTTTGGTTTAGTTCTGACGTGCTATGGATGCTGTAGTAAATTAAATTAGACATATTTATCGATTTTTAAAATAAAATGGCTTTAGCGTCATCAAATTCGAATTTAGTAATATAAATATGTATCTTTTGTGTGTTTTCGTCATTATCATAGCGCAAATTAGAGATAAGTGATAGACTACATATGCTATGGCATGACGGTTCCAAAGTATGGCAAATTTCAAAGTTAGTAACTTATTCCATTGTGAAAGTATCCACCCACACTAAGTCTATTATACTGCGGCCGTTATTACCAAAAAAAGTATGCTCACCAGGATAGTCCCCGTGTGTCCGACCATTGAGGGTGTATAAACCTAAATTTTCCATCATATTAGTTAGCTTTCTACCTCTATAATCCGTTGCATCCAGCTTGGAGCTTCTTTGTACGTAAATGACCGGGTTTATTATACAGTTTTTTGGCAGCTGATTTAGTTGGCCAATTTCAGCGTTAGAGTCACCTAAGATAGCAATCTTGGTGTTTGGGTTATAATTTCCTGAAACAGAATATAATGAGTTGTAATAATGATAATGCAGTATTACTATCTATGGAGGGCTTTAAATAAACAGTTGCAAAAACAAAACAATCTGAGTTTGTAGTAACTTTTAAAATTATCCACAGATTGCATGCTTCAATTATGCAAATATTTGAAAATTATATATATTTCATATTTACATAAGACTAGCAGGCCACCACTAGCCCGACCCTTATTTTTATCTTTTTCTGCTTTTACTTGGTATATATTATTTTCGTACTCCTTTAAAAATAAGGGTAGGGTTTTTATCTCTTGTGTTAGCCAGGTTTCACATAAACATATAATTTGTGCTTGAAGTAAAAACTTCATTGTATCAGAGTTTAAATTCAATAAGCTATTATATCCATTGACATTCCAAAACAAAATACTAACATTTTTTTGAGTTAAGTTTGCAGAAAAATTAAGGTCTGAACTACTTATCTTATCATTATGCAGTAATATTTGCGGATTTACTTGAGGGACGAAAAAACGAGTCGATTGTTCCTGGTTTTTGGAGTTTTGCAGTAGGTTTGATGGAGATGTCTTCTGATGAGATGCTTGCATGTTGTTTTCTTTTGGTGGTTTCCTGGAGCTTATTATTATATATTTCATTTTCTACTATTAGCTTGTTTCCGATTAGTTTAACTTCTTTTCCTTCTTCCTTCAATTTTTTCCTCACTTGCAAGAGATGCTTCTTTTCGAGTTGTTGTGTTGTTAAATCTTCGTTGATAAAGATATGGCTACCTTTAAGATTTCGTCTATTTTCTGATTTTGGTGGATGAAAATGACACTAGAATAGGTCTATTATGATTTTCTCTAGCTTTGCCCAGATATAAAACTTCTTCTAAATTGTCCTTTGTAACATGAACTTTCACTATTTTGGTGATAATACGTAGTATAATGTGTGTTAATTTATCACTATTCGCTGCTTCGCTTTCTTGTATTCCTGAGAAGATTGAATTTTTCTTCTTTATTTGCCGTTCTAAATTATAAATTATACTTTGTTGTTTGAGTACTACTTCTTTCAGTTTTTTGTGGTGTATTTTGACATTATCTAAGGAATTGTTTATTTTAACCACTTCAGCTTTGGTTGCATTCACTTTAGCTTCAATGGAAGCCAATTTTTTCAAAACTTCATCCATGTGGTCGTTTTGAAAGTAAGGTTATGTGGACAGTCGAATCGGCTAATGGTACAATATGTTGCTAAAAACTTTTTACACAAAACTTTTGGAAGTTGTACAAACTGGATCACTATTTAAATTTAACTATTATACTTTATTTATTTAAGCTTTCTGCATTCATAACTGAAAGTGATACTTTACTTGAAGCCCATAACAGTTTTTAATAAAAAAACTATATTAAATATAATCCAAAACTTTTCAATTTTAGTACTTAAATTTTATATCAAGGGAAACAACATATTAGATTTTGGCTAAAATTGATAAACTAGAAGTGAGACTTTACTTGAAGCTCTCAACAGATTTTCGTGAAAAATATATTATGATATACTCCAAATATCGTCAAATTTAGTATTTAAAACTTTTATATGTAGAGGAATAATACATTAAATTTTGGCTAAAATTGATGATCTGGAAGTGATATATATATATATATATATATATATATATATATATATATATATATATATATATATATATATATATATATATATATACGAGTATATATTTATATTACCTATTTTCCTGAGCGTCATCCGCTACCAAAATTTCTTGTCGTTGCATAAAATTTTTAAAAAATCTATATTTTTCTTAATTGATTTATCGCATGAAACTCATTATGAATAAAACAACCAAGAAAATGCAGTGTCTATGATAACAACTAATTATTGCAACTATCGTTAAAACTTAACAACTGAATAAGTTAGGAAATAGTCTGCCCTATTTTATAAAAAAAGTTGTTATAGTGGTTGCTGTATAACAACTAATAAATAACTACTATTTTTAACAACCCACATAACAACTGCGACCATTTCCCTATTTTCTAAGTTATTTTTTAACAACGTCGTTATTCAACTAGGAAAATAGCCACCGTCGTTTGTATTCACTGTGAAATTAGCCGAATGATACGTCGTAACTTACGCCACATACTTGCTTTTGACGGGCTTTTGACGTTTGTTTATTGGTTCTAACCTAATTTAACGTTATTTTGTTTGACATGAATGAAAAGAAACGTTTGTCAAAAACCATTAAATCTCAATTTGATATAATGATAGATTATACTGCCAATAACAAAATTATGCTGCAAGGCAAATTAAATAATAAAGAAAGAGGCGAAGTGGAATAAAAATGCGTTCTTCTTATATCTGCAGTAGTGGTAGGAATTCTTGTAGGTAGTAAGTGTAGGTTAATGGCGTTTGTAACTATTTCAATTATTTGAGAAACGGTAGATTGCGAGCACGTAAAATTGAAATCTCCTACGAACCGTTGGTAAGAACCACTGGCGTAAAAGTTCAGAGCTAACAAAATCTAAAATATAATTATCCAATTAAAATAATTACGCAAAATTAAAAAAATAATATAACAACGAACCATTAAATGATTTGGAATTAATGTTATTCGTCTGCATTGTGGTAAATTTAAGTTTAGTTCCACATATAAATTATAGGCCATTTCCCGGCTTAATCTAATATTAAAAATTGAAATTCAGGAATATTAATTGGATTACTGGCATCTCGTAAAGTGCGATGTAGGACGTTTAAGTTACGTCTGAAAAAAATATCTATAAAGAGAGATACATATTTATATTAAAATTTATATTACCTATTTTCCTGAGCGTCATTCGCTACCAAAATTTTTTATCGTTGCATAAAAATTTCAAAAAATGCCATATTTTTCTTAATTGATTTGTCGCATGAAAGTCGTTATGAATAAATCAACCAAGAAAATGCAATGTCTATGATAACAACTAATTATAGCAACTGTCGTTAAGACTTAACAACTGAATCACCGTCGTTTGTATTCACTGTGAAGTTGGCCGAATGATGTAACTTACGCCGCATACTTGCTTTTGACGGGCTTTTGACGTTTGTTCATTGGTTCTAACCTAATTTACCGTTATTTTGTTTGACATGTGTGAAAAGAAACGTTCGTCAAAAACCGTTAAATCTCAATTTGATATAATGATAGATTATCTTGCCAATAACAAAATTATGCTACAAGGTAAATTAAATAATAAAGATAGAGGCGAAGTGGTACAAAAATGGAAAGAATTTTGTTCCATATTAAACAGTGGAAAAGATGCCACGTAAAATTGAAATTTTCTCCTACGAACCCTTGGTAAGATCCACTGGCTTAAAAGTTCAGAATTAATAAAATCTAAAATATAATTATCCAAGGATAATTATTACGTAAAATTAAAAAAATAATATAACAAGGAATCTTTAAATGATTCGGAATGAATGTTATTCGTCTGCCTTGTAAATTTGGGATTAGTTCTACATATAAATTATAGGCCAACTCCAGGCTTAATCTAAAAAAATTCTAAATCGAAATTCAGGAATATTAAATGGATTACTGGCATCTCGTAAAGTGCGATGTAGGACGTTTAAGTTACATCTGAATAAAAATATTTATAAAGAAAGATACAGATTTATAATAAAATTTATATTACCTATTTTCCTGAGTGTCATTCGGTACCGAAAATTTTTGTCGTTGCATAATATTTTCAAAAAATGCCATATTTTTCTTAATTGATCAGTCGCAGGAAAGTCGTTATGAATAAATCAACCAAGAAAATGCAGTGTCTATGATAACAACTAATTATAGCAACTGTCGTTAAGACTTAGCAACTGAATAAGTTAGAAAATATGAAATATTTTCTTAACAACTGACCATGAAAATAGCAACCGAAAAATAGTTGTTATCGATAACCACTTCGTTAGAAAATAGGGCTGTATACCTATGTGACAAACCGGAAGTGGTACTTAATTTGGAGCTCTTAACCGATTTTCGAGGAAAAACATAATAAAATATAATCCAAAATTTGGTATTACGGACTTTTCTATTTATTAGAACAATAAATTAGATTTTTTTACAAACGATCAACTGGAAATGATATTTTACTTGAAGCACATTGCTATTTCAAACATGGAATTGACGGGAGATCAGATCAGATTTTTGTTTTATACTTTTATAGAATAATGTAAATTATTTTTAATAAATCAGATTACAAATCAATGTAATATCTCAAACAAATATTCTGTTATTACTAGAGTTCGGAAAATGATGAATATGTGTGTATATTATTATTATTATTATTATTATTATTATTATTATTATTATTATTGTTATTATTATTATTATTATCATTATTATTATAATTATCATTATTATTAGTATTATTTTAATTATTATTATTAGAATTATTATTAGTATAATTATTATTATCATAATTATTATTATTATTATTAATATTATTAATATTATTATTATTATTATTATTATTATTATTATTATTATTATTATTATTATTATTATTATTATTTTAAAATTAAAACTAAAGAGTGGAGTAAAATTACATGTGGAATGGAAAATCTTAATTTTTTAATTTTTTGTGTCTATCGTGCAAGAAACGTAATAAGCATTGCGGTCAGTAAGTGCTCTTCTACCAGTATCGAAAGTAATGGACATCTCGACTTCGTCTCGTGCTCCAAAATATTTAAGTATACCTATAATTTGGATTGTTTAGACATTTTCTACTTGAAAACTCCCAGGCATCGCTGGTTACTTTAGCTGGTGATTAAATACAGTGAATTTAAGAATAATGTGGTTAGGACGTAAAGTACAAAACGCTTATTTTATTGTTGAAAAAATCTGATGTGACCAATATCAAACATCCCGCTTTCTAATTTTTATTAATTTAAATTTACATACTTACATATTTAGTTACTGCGGAAACTGTATTAAGATCCATTCCATATAACTATGGTTCTATTTACTATTTTCTTTTTAAACCGTTACCATTATTAATTTGAAATGATTAGTTCTTTGACAGTGACATTCATCTGTCAGTTACATACATTTGAGATATGAACTGTGCAACCAAGTAGTTTTGCTTGTTTTAAGCGTAGGCTCCGAAATTAAAATGATAGATAATTTTATAAATTTATCCATAAAATATATAGAAAAAGTATTTATCTGTGAAAAATTTAATAATCTTTAATTTTTATAACACAAACAATATTTGAAGATATTTTTCGAAGAAAATCTATTTTGAGCTTCAAGTAAAGTGTTGTTTCCTGTTATCTGATATATACCAAAATCTAACGGCCTCTTCTCATATTATAATAAGGTAGAAATATAAGGTTTTTCGAAATTATCTGAATGATAGTATTTGAGTTAGAGTGGAGGATACACACACACACACACACACACACACACACACACACACACACACACACACACACATATATATATATATATATATATATATATATATATATATATATATATATATATACAAATAGACATCATCGTGAAAATGTTAAAATTGGATTCTAGGGACCTTCAAACGTGGTCATGTACCAAAATCTCGATATGCGATTTTTAGCACGATCCCTATACCTCCCTTACCAAGGGCAGCGGGAGGTAAAAAGACCATAATTTGTGGAATAATTATTGCTTAATCAGAATTTTTCAAATCGAAAAATTACTAGATTATTTACTACTCACTTAAATTCGTTTCGATTAATCAATTTACACCACACCATTCACAAAATTATATCAATAATTAAAATAAAATAATTACACTAATATGTTTTTTTTCCTAGGGGGTGGGGCATGGCCAACCTGGGGAGGGCCATGGCCATCTTGGTGAGGGCCGCCCTCCCCCCTGGCCCCCTTCTAGTTACGCCTATGCCGATAAGAAGCACTTACTGCCCATAATATTTAAATAACTGTGACTTAAAATAATCGGGACAAAATTATTACTTCTGTCGGGCGTCCCGAGACGCACACATTTTCGTATCTTTTACGCATACATTTTTGTATCTTTTGCTGTTTCGGTAGAAACGGTTTAAAACATGGGATTTCTTTTTGGTTCTCCTGCATTTCATTTTTTAATTTGTTTATCTATAAATAAAACTGCCACATGGGTATGAATGAGTTGATGTATTTATTTTGAATGTATAAAATATGCATAAAACAACATACAAGTATACCATAATTTTCCAATTAATATGCAAAATAATAATTGCATCATCGATCATATCGGACATTTTATTCCATGATAATTTAGCACAAAAAATATATTTTATGTTAATATCCTCTACTTTATATTTTTTGCTGAGTATTAACACTAAACCACAACGTAAAATATAAAACTGGAATTGTTGCCATAAAACATATTCACTACATTAAATATCAGAGCAATTACCAACACAACAATAAAGCACTTAGCGTAATAAAACATGTATATTGGCGTGTGTGTTTGGCTTCAACTAATAATATATTTGCCAGAAATTCTATTAATGGATAAAATAACTATTGACATTAACGAGATAAATTATTGGAATCAAAGTCTCTGAAACGATTCGAATGTTCGAAGCTGATAACTCAAATTTATGTAAGGAAAACAGTTGCCGGAAGTGGTACTTAATTTGGAGCTCTTAACAGATTTTCGAGGAAAAACAGTGTAAAATATAATCCAAAATTTGGAATTACAGACTTTTCTATTTATTGGAACAACAAATAAGATTTTGTTTACAAACGATCAACTGGAAGTGATACTTAAAGCTTATTGCTATTTCAAACATGGAATTGACGGGAGGTCATGTGTTGGCCACATCAGATTTTCTCTTTTTCAAATAACTTCTAAACAATGAGTAATAGAAAAAATGTTTCCAATAAGGAAGTTAGATATATTTTTTTTCTATCCAGTGGCGTAGGTAAATATTTTTTATGGGTAAATTTTCGAGATTTAACACAAACTTATATTTTTTTAAATGGAACCCATATTTGATTTTTACTTTAAGAAAATTATAATTTTTTCTTTTTCGATTGGTATAAGAGTTATCGTTTTGTATATAATTTTTTAAATCATACCTGGTATACCTACTTACGTTAATTTAAAAATAAAGAATTAAAAATAAATCACGAACCGTAGTAGGCATGAAATAAGTTACTTAAATAAAATACTATTTTGAAAAAAGATAAAACAAATTTTAAATACAATAACTTTTATACCAATCGAGAGAAAAAAAATAATTTTTTCTTCGAGCGTATTATAATATTCATATTATGCTCCTGTACACACACTATAGAAGATGTTCATTGTCTTACTAGCACAAAAATGTTGTTATTGTTGTACTAGTAAAAAATGTTAGTGCCTTAGTTCACCGCTGGCGGCGGCAGTTGTCACAGCAACACATATTATATTGAAAATTGTTATTTGGCAGTTGTGTCGTTTTTGTTTTGTAGTGTACATAGCCAGCTTTGGCTGAAATTGCAAACACTACAATTAAAAAATTCCAAAAACATGTCAAAAAATTCTTTGAAACACTTGAAGAAAAAATAGTATATGTCATTCGGAGTAGAACGCCCATTTTGTGTTTTACCCAGCTTGCCTAGCCTCGGCTAGCGCCTCGGCCGCAATAGCTGGGTTCAACACAAAAAGACCGCTTTCTACTCCTAATAACATAATATACTATTTTTTAAAGTAAAAATCAAATATGGGTTCTATTGAAAAAATATAACTTTGTGTAATATCTCAGAAATTTACAGATAAAAAATTATTTTAGTACGCCACTTTATAGACAATAAATATGTGTAACTTCTTTATTTGAAACATTTTTCTGAATTACTAATACTATAGAAGTAATTTCAACATAAAAAAATTTACCAAATTCAGTTTTCCTCCATTATCTAGTGCCCTATGAAAATTTTTGGAAAAACTAAAGCACATTTTAGATGGCCCCCTACAGTTGCACAAAAAGTTCAATTAAACTGACATTGTATCTCTTATAGTTCTCGAAATTTCAACGGTGGCAGCTCTAAATATAAGTGTACATAGAAGATTAACATGGGAAATCAGTTTTTCAGTTTTTTGCGAAACGTTGCCCCCCGTTTTAACAATCGGCAATGGGTGTGGTGGGTAGATTCACTATAGCTATATATATATTAATAATAATAATAAACTTTATTGGCGGAGTTCAGCCAATGGTTGTTCTTCCACTCAACCAATTCATATATGGAGCAAACAATAAATTTACATATAACGCCACAAAATGTTGAACAACAATAAGTATCCTATTTTATAATTTTCCAACATAAATATTTCTTAATACATATGCAAATCACAAACATTATACAATAATAATATCATTTTTTATATAATTTTTAAAAGAACTCAAAGATAACGACTTTACTTCATTTGGTAAATTATTATATATAAGTGTTGGTGCTAAGTAAGAAACACAGTTTTTAAATTTTAATTTTTTAAAAGTTGGTACAGCATACATATCTCTGATTCGTAGCCCGCAATTATAAGTTTTACGTATTAATTTGTTAAACAGATATGATGGAGTTCCGGAAATTTTAATTTTATGTATTAGAATTAGGAGAAATTTTTGAACTCTACAGTCTATGTCATGTTTTCCAGCAAGAAATCTGTAATAAGAGATATGGTCGTATTTACGAACGCCGTATACATATCTTAAACAAGAATTTTGGAAAATATTTATTTTTTGTTTGTCTATTTGAGTCAGGCAAGGAACATATGTACATGCACAATAATCAAACAGAGACAGTATTAAAGTATTGACTAAGCGTAACTTCACCGAAGGAGATAACAAATTTCTAAATTAATAAAGATGACGTAATTTAATTCTAGCACTTTTTCATTTATTCTGCAAATGGCAACGGAAATTAAGATCTTTGTCGATATGCAAACCCAAACTTTTAATGACGTGAGATTTATCTAGAGTAATTCCGCCTAATATTAGTAATGGAGTAATAGATATGTTACAGACTAGAAGAGACGACTTAGTGGGATTTATTTTGAGGCCATTATTCTTTACCCAAGTACTTAAATTGTATAGATCTTTATTCATTTGCATAAATGTTTCATTGAGATTATCTACATTGCAATCAGTTAGAATTTGAATGTCATCTGCATAGGAATGTACATCGCAATTCTGCAAAGATGCAGGCAAATCTGCCACATATATCAAAAAGATCAATGGTCCCAAAACAGACCCCTGTGGTACACCGCGGTGCATAGGAAATGCTGCCTTTGAACACGAGCGCCATTCATTTACGAATTATATTTTATTTGATTTTATGTTTCGCGCCGCGCTCGTGTTCTCCGTCGCCCGCGCGCGCCTTCGCCACTCATTTACGAATTAAATTTTATTTGATTTTATTTTATACGATTTTATTTCGAGAGGTAATGGTCAAACGTCAAGTTGTCACCACATATGCGATATTCAAGGCAACGCTGGTTCAAATTCCACTCTTGCAATGAACCCGCCCCGTAAAAAGGTTTACTTTTTTACTTAACGGCTAATGTAGCTCTGAAAAATATAAGAAGGAAAAGGTGTCACACAATATTATATAAAATTCTGTTATTTATAATTAATAAAATAATAATATATCATCACGGTATATTACCCATTGCTGGGTGTGCCAAACTACTGTGTACACACAGATCTTGGTAATAATGATTCCAGCGATCACTTTTGTGCAAAAATTTAATTAATTCTCTGTTATCGCGGGGTTCTTAAATGTGCAAGTTTAAAAACACATATAAACCCATAATTAAACCAACTACAAAAGTAGGTACATGCAATGCACAGAATAGAAAGTTTTACTTATCTGATAACAATTGCTCGAGATACAAGTATGAAGATTCATCAATGGAACATAAAAAAATAAGGTTATGGTACACAATGGACGGCTCACAAACTTTCTTTCCTGGCGAACGACAAACTAACTTCTTGAGATGATGGCTGCTGGGTACTTTATGGTTTTTACTTAATTGCTGACGTAAACTTACTAGAGAAAACCACCAAAATTAAACAATCACACCTTTTCTGTGCTGGCTACATCGCCTTCGCCATTACAATCCAAAAACATCGTGTTACTCTGTCTTCTTCTTACGTGGATGACAGAAGATGCACTTCGACTTATAGATCTTACTTATCGTCACAGATGACACTACTAATTTCTTGCACAAATATTGACATTTGTTGAAAAAATATGTGTACGCAGCTAAAATCACTTCAAATTACGATAAAAAGGTAAAAAATAAATATTATGAATATATTTTCTATTTATTAATTTATTGCTTATACAAGTCTACACAATCACAGGTATAACCACAAATTCTTTAAAATATTCGTTAATTTTGCAGTGAGACATGCGTAAAAACCAAGAATACATTTTATCAGATAAACCCATCAAATCATCATAAATCCTTGCTCTGAGCCCTAATTTTGGTTTATTTTATTCAATAGAAAGGTAATGTACCGATATGTAGTTATTCAAATTTCTATACTTTAGCTCATTTCTTTACTACTACATATTTAAAAAAAAAATTGCATTAAAAAGGATGAAAACTGATAATTTGTCATCATGATACAACAGCCTTCAATTTTCAAGGAAAACTGTGATCGTTACTGTGACCTTTATTGTTTTTGTCCTAATTTTTAACCTTTAATAATTCTTTACTCGTAAACTATGTATCCTACAGATATTTGAGCCATTACGAGGGCACTCGAGACAATCATTTCCTAAAACTTGGTGCAAATTTCACGAAAATCGCTCACACCGTTCAGGCTTTTGAGGTGTTCAAAGGATGGCGATCGTCGTGATGGATTCAAATATATATATATATATATATATATATATATATATATATATATATATATATATATATATATATTGAATCTACTCATTTAGTATTAGGACTAGCGGAGTTTTCCCTAGGGCTCCGCCGATAGTGTTTTATGATAGTACATACCTACATCCAATCCGTCTAGGCACACTTTAAATTCAAAGTGCTGTCGCCAACAGTCTTATCAGGAACCCACGTTTACATTTCTGTCAAACGAATTAACTTTATGCATAAAACAAAAGCCAATCAACCTGCCAGAAATTTGGACACATGTGTCTAATAGTCCTTAAGCAGACGTCTCATTTGATACCAACCACGACATATTGCTAACATCTTTATACAAAAAACAAAAGCCGACCGAGATGTCTAAATGTTGACACTTCTGTAGTATAGCCCTACATAAAATATATCACTTGATTCCAATCACGACATGGTTCTGACAACTTTCTGCGAAAAACAAAAGTCGATCGAGTTGATGGCTAAATTTTGAAAGTTCTACAGTTTACCCATGCAAAAAAACTTTTCATTTAATATCAAACAGCACATACAAAGAGTTTAATATATGAATGCAAGGCCTAGGAGTATGATTTCTGATACCGAAAGAGGGAATAAATCCCAATAAACATTGGTGCTATCGTGCTATAACACTTCCTAACGGTGATACCCAGGATTTTATATATATAAAAAGAGTAAATAGGTTAGTTTTATTTATTTTTGTATTGGGTCATAAATAATTAATTATAAAAAGAATCCCAAAGCAAATGTCAAAGTGAAAGCCATTGCATTCAATACATAAATAAATATTATTTAAAAATACTATGGTAAATTATTAAAATATAACATTATTAAATACAGAAGGCTTGGCAATATTTTTTTTGTATTAGAAATATTATCAAAATATTAAATAACAGTTGTAATAATTAAATACTTATCGGATTGAAATGGGTGGAATATTTAATTAATTAAATCTCATTGTGTGAATTAAAAAAATGCCATCAGCCAACTATTTCCTGCTATTTCAGTATTACGCTTCATTTAAGGTAAATCCTTGGTATCTCTGTTATGAAGTGTTCTAGTACCAATGTTTATTGGGATATTTTTCTCGTGTTGGTGTCTAGAATTCATACTACGAAGCTTTAACACAGTTACATGAATCACCCTGTATTTCTGACAAATTTATACGAAAAACAAGAAATGTATTCTCAAATAAACAATAAATACTGTACCGTTGTAAGATTTTGAATTTTTTTATTCAAAACTTTGAATTACATGATATTATCCTGTTTGATTTTTCCATATCTCCAATGAGTAAAGAATTTCTTTTTGCCACATTTCTATAATACAGAAAAATATTTGAATTAATAAAAAAACAATTACATTAACAAATTCATACCATATATTTGTATTTCAAAATGAAAAGAAAACTCCCATATGCCAAATATTTAATTTTTATTCTTTCCCCTAAATACGTATTAGATATTATACATGTACTCTTTGTCGATTGTGATGTTCAATATGTCTTTCTCAGACTGACATTTTGTTAAATCTATTTACAAAATAAAACACATAAATTAACAATAAACATGGCTTAAAATTATTACATATACCTATCTATACAATCGGTTTATAACATTAAACAATGTCTTCCGATGCCATTTCTCCACTGGTCTCTGTCTTGACATAGGTCTTTATTTAATCCTCTCTCTCTAATTCCTTCTTGGACTCCTGCTACCCAACTTTTTCTGAGTTTTCTTATTTTCTATTTGACGATAGGTGTCCACTGTAGTATTTGTTACGGTGTTATAAATTCCTCATTTATTTTCTTTTGAAATAGTTTGATCCCATAATATGCTATTTAGTTGAGATATAGCTTTTCTTCCTTGTATACAGCGTTCCTTTATGGCGCCCTCATTCGCTATTTTTAATCCCAAGTATTTATATTCTGTAGGGTTCAGCTTTTGTCGTGTATTTAGCATCAAATCTTGTTGGGTTCCATTTACACATATTCCGTTTTCTGCATCTTTTCTTCTATAAATTTTCGTGTCATGTATTCGCTATCGTTGCAGTCTTGTGCAATAAGTATTTGATCATCTGCAAAGCATAAGGTGTAAAGTAATTGATCTTCCAAAGGTATACCCATATTTTTGCATTTTTTCTTTCACGACTACATTGCTTTTTACATATACCTACATCGTTTAATTCGTACATTCTTTTCTTCAAATTTACATATTATCTAAATATTTTTAGCATTGAAAAGGACAACCTATACGACATGCATAATTTATTGTCTTTAACATATTAAATGTGACAGATGACAATGTTTATCTTTTTAATTTTGTACATATACTCTTTGATCGATTCTAATATTATTTCAGCCTTTCTTTTCCGTTTCGTCGTGTTCCCGTAGACATTTTCTAAAATTCTATGTACAAAAGGAAATATATAAATTATTAATTAACATGGCTTAAAATCATTATATATACCTACCTCGTTCAATTCGTCATCTTTTAAGCATTTTTTGCATTTAAAAGGATGTAAACTGATAAATTGTCATCATTGACATTGATATGCCAAAAAACATGACAGCGTTTATCGTCTTACATTTTCAAGGAAAACTGTGATCGTTACTGTGAAAAATATTGTTTTGTCCCAATTTTCAATCTTTAATAATTTTTTACTGAAAAACTATGCATCCTGCAGAAATTTTACTTATTACGATGGCACTCGAGACAATCATTTCCTACAACTTGGTATAAATTTCACGAAAATCGCTTGCACCGTTTAGGCTGTAAAGGTGTTCAAAGAATGGCGATCGTCTTGATTAAAGAAACCATAGTGAGATAGTGAATCTACTCTTACTATTAGGACTAGCGTAACCTTCGCCGAGTTTTCTCTAGGGCTCCGCGGATAGTGTTTTATAATGCCAACGCAACGTTCCCACCCAAACTGCCCACGCAACATACCCACCCAAATTGCCCACGCAACATGTCCACCCAAACTGCCCACGCAACATGCTCACTCAAACTGCCCACGCAACATGCTTACCTAAACTGCCCACACAACATGTCCAGCCAAACTGCCCACGCAACATGTCCACCCATGCAATATGCCCACGCAACATGCCCACCCATACTGCTCACCCAAACTGTCCACGCAACATGTTCACTCAAACTGTCCACGCAATATGCCCAACCAAACTGCCTACCTAAACTGCCCACGCAACATGCCCACCCAATCTGCCCACGCAACATGCGCACCCAAACTGCTCACGTAACATGCCCACTCAAATTGTCCACGCAACATGCCCACCCAAACTGCCCACGCAACATGCCCACCCAAACTGCCCACGCAATTTGTCCACCCAAACTGTCCACGCAATATGCCCACCCAAACTGCTCATGCAATCTGCCCTAAAGAGCCCCACACACTCCGTTATTTGTGTACGGTTTAGGTTTAGAACGTACGGGTAAAGCCGAGCGAATAAAGTACGCTGGATCGCCAGCCCCAAATACTACTAGTTTTGATGTAGCAATCATAAACAGAAGACACGTTTTTTTGCTAGCGACACTGCATTGGATAGAAAAAATCTGGGAAAGTTACTACCACACACACACGGAATGAAACGTACAGGTCAAATGGTGCGGTTAAAATTTGGAACGCGGTTAAGAAGGGCTGTTTGCGGCTACACACTTCGGTTTTTGTAGGGTTTAGAACGTACAGTTATAAGCGTACGTTCCAAGCCGTGAAAAAAGGGAAGTGCGCGGGGCCCTTTACCCTCTCTGTCTTCCCTGCTCTCCTTGTCCTTGTTATTCGTCCTTTACCGTATGTACACATTGTCTCGTCTGTCTTTCTCGTCGTTGATGTCCTTTTTGTCAGTTTTGTAGAAGCTATTTACAAAATAAAATATAAATAAACAATAAACATATCTTAGATTAATACACTGACCGGTACAAAAATAATCTTGGACATTGTCCCTGTACACTGTACACTTTGTCCTCTCAGTCTTTCTTGTCGTTGATGTTTTTCCTACATTTCTCGTCCATTTTGTCGTTTAATAACGTCGGATATTTTCTACAATCTATTCACAAAATAAATTATTAAGTAAGGATAAACATAATATGTATGTACCTAGTTTAAATGTGTTCACGTGTCGCACGCTGCTCTGTGATTTTTTTCGTTTTTAAGTGGTTTATTGTTTGAATTTATTCTAGTGACATATCATTCGGTGTGAAAAGTTTTTCTCTACATGTGTTCCAACTCATTAGGGGAGTACTTGTGAGTCCGTTCTGTTTATATATATATATATATATATATATATATATATATATATATATATATATAACTATATCATTTTATTACTTTTACGCTAAATCACCTACGGACAAGTTAAGTCATATCTGTCAGCTCAGTTCTGTGGCAGTGTCGTCCCTGTTGATTTTTTATGCAGATAAATATTTTCATTTTTTATTTGTTTTTGGAAATTATTTATTTTAAATCAAGTACTATTAGTATTTTCAACTTATGTTTCTTAATTGTATAAAAATTAATATAATTTTAATTAAATTTCTTTATTTTTGGCATTCTAATCATAATAATAATAATAAATTAGTAATTAAATAAAAAAAATTATATATACATTTACTTTATCTAGTTTAGCGGTATATTCTCTTGCCTGTGCTTTATTATTTAGGTTGTAAGTATTAGATATTAGGCTTTTTATTGTTCATCCGTTTCTCTCATGATCAGTAACACCAATTCTCTATTGTCATCCATTCCGTGGTCCTACTCTAGTGCGTCTTAATCCTTTAGCCGTGACGGATCGCACTGGCGATTCCCTGTCCCTCTATGTATACAGTGTATTTCATTCATTATCATTACTTTAGTTCATAGGTTTTTTTTATTACGGATTTTTATATTTAACTTATTTAGTAGTATGAGAATATGTCAGGGTGCGGTAAACGTCGGTACAAAATACCCGATCAGGCAACAGTAGACTGTGAAGGTTCATGTGGAAAATCTTTTCATATTAATTATGTAAATATAGGCGAGAAAGATTATGAATTCGTTTCAAAGAATAGCACCTTATTTTTCCTATGTGATGATTGTAAAAAAAAACTTGTGAAATAGTAAATAAATCCGAAACCTTGGATCTTGCAGCGAATATTAAGAAATTGCACGAAAATATGTCTAAACTAATGAAAAATAATACCTTGGACTCTTTAGATTCACTTTTTATTTCTTTACAAAGCGACATCGAAAATAAATTCATATCATTATAAGATGAATTGCAAAAAGTCTAGAATGCAAAATCAAAGAAATCACAGTCTATCAATCTTCTGAATCCTATAGTAGTGCATTAAAAAACAAGAAAGTTGAACCACCAGTAATTGTTCGACTAAAATCTTGTAGTCAAAAAGCATCTGTTACATAGTCAGATATGCTCCATTCCCTCAATCCTATTGAATCTCAAATTAATATTACCAATGTTAAAAACAAGCGCGATGGTAGTCTGGTAATTAGTTGTGAAGGTAAAGATAACGCTTCTAAATTAAAACAATTAGCCACTGAAAGATTAAGCAATAAACATGAAGTAAAACAATTACCTTTATTGAATCCCAGGCTCCGTATTGTTGGGTTATCAGAAAAAATGGAGTCAATTAAATTATTAAATTCTATAAAAAATCAAAATAAAAATTGTTTTTCTAAAGACAGCATTTTTTCCATAAAACCTTTGAGAAAAAACAATAATATGTACCAGGCAGTAATTCAGGTTGACCATAATACGTATCATTCAATGTTAACTTCGGATAAAATATTTGTAGGCTATGACTATTGCTAAGTTTACGATGCTATCGATTTACGTCGATGTTTCAAGTGTTGCGGGTTCCATCACACCTCTGCACAATGCACAAAGACAAGTCCTACTTGCCCTAAATGTACAGAGACACACCTTGAGCGAATGTAAATCCAGCACATTAAAATGTATCCATTGCTCGCAAATGGGGACACTTAAACCTAATACCCCAAGTAACCACGCCGTTTGGGATCATTCTTGCCAAGTTTCTGAAGAAACTTTAAAAAGATTCAAAAAAACTGTACTGGGTGACGCATAGTAACTAATGAATCCTTCTGTTAGTGAATATGTGAGTAATAATTCCCATATACCTATAAGTTGCAATGAAAATCTCAATTTGCATTGCTATTACCAAAATGTGAGAGGGATCAATACGAAGTGTAACGACGTTTGCGTAAATTCTCTAATTTCATGCCATTACGATCTCTTTGTTTTTACTGAAACATGGTGCCATGATGGTATTCAGAATTCAGAATTATTCAACACTAATTACTTTCATCTGTTTAGAAGTGACCGGAATTTTCTAAAGACAAACACGAAAAGAGGTGGTGGGGTTCTCATCGCACTAAGAAACAATTTATGCGCAACCGATGTTAATGTAAAATCATTCACCGAAAAAATGAACGTCATTCCGAATATTGATGTCTTACTGGTTAAAGTACAAGGAAATAATTCACATTTATATATCTTGATTTTGTATATACCTCCATCTTCTGAATTGAAAGATTATGAGACAATTTTCGATATAATATCATCATTGCACTTTTTTATAACTGCCGCCTGTTAATTCTTGGTGATTTTAATATATCCGATTACATAAATTGTTTTAATGACATAACCACATGTGCTCTTTACACGTCTTTTTCCAAAATCCTAAACTTCTTAGATTTAAAGCAACATAATTTTATTCTTAATAATAATGGCAATATATTAGATCTTATAGTAAGTAATTTTAGTACTATAGTTACACGTTCGGAGGATTGTATTGTAAAAGAGGATATCCTGTATCACCCATTCTTACATATCGCGTTGTTCCGTAATTGATGATCTCGGTGTAACATTTGATAGTAAACTACCGTTCAATAATCACATTGATCGTATATACACATCTGCTATCAAAATGTTAGGTTTCATTATTCGCAATACGCGTTCCTTCCATGACACTTCTTCTATTATTTTCCTTTACTTTTCTTTTGTACGTTCGAAATTAGAATACTGCTCAATTATATGGAATCCTATTTATGAACATCATCAGGACCGCATTGACAGTCTACAATAAAAGTTTCTTAAATTCCTATATTTCAAGCAATTTAAAAGATACCCGGACCTTCATACCAGTTACAAAAAATTACTTCAACAATTTAACTTTAACACCTTATATGAACGTCGTGAATTTCTTGCTGTTCAACACCTCTGCAAATTGATTCATGGTGAAGTAGATGATCCTAAATGCCTTAGTCTCATTTGTTTTCACACTCCTTTCTTTACTACTCGGACCTCTTATACGTTTTACCTACCTACACCACGTACAAATATCCACTTTAAGTCTCCAATTCACCACATGTGTCATATTTACCAATCTAAATTCGCTAATGTTGATGTTTTTCTCCACAAACCAAAGTGCTTCAAAACACTTACCATGAAAGAAATGTAATATAAATGTGTAACTTTTGTACTCATTATTTTATAATTGTTGTTTTACTATGTCTACTTTTCCTGTCCCATTATTGGATCTATTTCTGTTGGGCAGTGTACAATTAAATAAATAAATAAATAAATAAGTAAATAAATAAATATCTTACAACACCGATATGAAAAATTCTAAATTTCAGGCAGTCAGTAAACTTGGTCTCAATTTTAAAAAAGCTAATTTTCCAGCTTTATATAATGCTTTGTTCTGTTGCAACTGGGATACTGTATACAACTGTGACGATATTAACTCTACTATCAATGAATTTTACTCCATTCTTAAC
Source organism: Harpalus rubripes (assembly GCA_963082715.1). Classification (NCBI taxonomy): domain Eukaryota; kingdom Metazoa; phylum Arthropoda; class Insecta; order Coleoptera; family Carabidae; genus Harpalus; species Harpalus rubripes. Next base: position 41,413,389 of record OY720455.1, on the reverse strand, counting down.
AATATTTTTTCTGAAAATATTCCTCAAAAGAAAGGATGTACCCAATCATATCCTCTTTGGTACACAGGTTCAATTATCTATAATATTAAAATGAAACACAAAGCGCTCAAACGATTCAATGAAACTGGTAGTGCAGTCGATAAATCTAAATATACGAATTTACGATGTTAAATTAAATTCGAAGTGAAGATAGCATATAGAAACTATTGCAATATTATACGATCTGAAATCAAAGAGGATCCCAAAAGATTCTGGTCATTTGTCAATAGTAAACGTAACACTTCTTTAATTCAAAGTGTGTTAATGTACAATGATAAAGTCATAGATAATCCACAATCCATTGTTAATTAATTTGCAGACTATTTCTCCAGTTCATTCAATGTATCTTCACAATCTGATACATGTAGTTCTAGTCCCAACTACTCTTCTTTTCCATTGATCATTAACTCAGTAACTGAAAACGACGTCTTACTTGCAATTAAAAAATTGAATTCAAAGTTCACTATGGGACCTGATTCTGTTCCTTTATTTATTATAAAGGACTGTTCTTTTTCGTTTGTGAAACCCTTAACATATATCTTCATATATATTCTTCTTAAAGAATCTAAGCATCCTGACAAATAGAAATTATCTCGTGTCAATCCCATTTTCAAAAAAGGGGACAAAAATAATGTCGAAAACTACAGACCGGTAGCACTGATATCTAACTTCAGTAAGATATTTGAAATTATTCTACATAATAAAATATATGACCACGTATCTAACATAATATCTCCTAATCAGTATGGTTTCTGTAAAGGGAAATCTACTGTCACAAATCTTATGTGTAAAACACAGGTTATAAGTGAGGCTATTGATGAACATGGACAGGTCGATGTTGTCTATATGGACTTTTCTAAGGCGTTCGATAAACTTGACCATAACATTTTATTACGTAAACTCGAATCCATTAATTTATCACCATCATTTGTCAAACTCATATCATCCTATCTTAGTAATAGATCACTTTTCGTTAGTACTCACGGTTACGCATCCAAAAAAATTGCTCAAAGTTCTGGAGTACCGCAGGGATCTGTGTTACGGCCGCTACTGTTCAATATCTTTATTATTGACATAACATTCTGTCTCAATATCGAACATCTGCTTTATGCAGATGACTTAAAGATTTATCATAGAGTCTTTAATGAACATGATTGTGAACTACTCCAAAGTAATTTAAATGAAATTTATTATTGGTGTACTTCAAATAAATTAGTCCTGAATATAAACAAATGTAATGTTATATCCTTCACTCGAAAACTGTATCCAATAAAATTTGAATATACAATTGATGATTGTATATTATATAGACCTGAGCACTACAGATCTGGGAGTATCCTTTGACCCTAAACTTACATTCACCAAACATATTGAGAATAAGATATTAACAGCCTACAAATGTCTAGGCTTCATACTTAGACACTCTGGATATCTCAAAGATAAAAATATTTTAAGAATTTAGTTTGTAAGTTTGTAATTTGGAACGCTTTCCATAAAAACTCCAGCGAATCAATCGAGTTAGTCCAGCGTAAATTTATCAAAGCAGCTTCTTTCATTATTAATGGGTCATATCCCGATAGAGGAACTCCACAATGTATATTGCTTGAACCTTTTAATTTACAATTCCATCAACAAAGAAGAAATATGCATTCAGCTATATTAATTTTTAAAATAGTTAATAATATTGTTGATTGTGCGTATTTGTTAACTTAATTACCACTACAAGTACCTCGTTATTATATTCGGTATCGAAGAAACAGAAAACAACGTAAGAGAGCTAGAACAAATGATTTTACAAATCATACGGGAAAAACTAGAAGTGGAAATATCTCTATCGGACCTGGACCAAGTATATAGAATAGGTAAACGCACAACTGGTAAGGCCCGTGGAATATTATTAAAATTAGTGTCCTGGAGAAAAAAGTCCGAATTATTAAGTAATAAAAATAAAATTAAAAATACCAACTTAAGTATTAACGAAGACTTCCCAAAAGATGTTATTGAAATGAGGAAAAAATTAGCACCATATTTAATAAAATTCAGAGAAGAAAGAAGACATGCTATTTTAAAATATGATACACTGTATGTGGACCATAAAAAAGTAACTTTAGATGAACTTGAAAAGTTAAAGAAACGCAATCGATCATATGAAGAGGGCAACAATGTCAGGAACAAAGTAATGAAGGACGACTCATCCCTTCCTTTAGTTGTACAACTAGAAACAGGCAATGAGGTCTTTACGCCACCTCCAGCCCCAGCTCAAACTCGTCCAGGCCGCCCTCCTCTAAGGAAGAATAGTACCAAACCAACATCCCGTTCAAGATCCAATAGTAAGAGTAAAAAATCAACAGTAAATTCAGACACTACTTCAGGAAAAAATACTCCCACCATTTCACAACAACCGTCAATGTCAGCCGAACAATTAGCCACAGCTCTAAAGAATTTAGAAAACCAGCAAGAACATAAAAAATAGCAACTACAAAAAAGGCCTCCAACAACTAACTTTATACAAAACAGCAACAGCTCAACAATCAACGATTATGAACTTACTCACAACAATTACATGAAAGCACAATCAGATAATAAGCTAAACAAAAATTTTTGCAATACCCTTCCAATCCGGTTGGTCCCCGTGGAAGGTCACGACCATTCCCTTCAGAAAAAATTACACTCTACACACACTCCACAAAGAAAAACCGTCTTAAAAATATGTTATATTAATTCTAAAACTCTTTTATCAGAGGAAAAATTACTTGAATTCGAATTAGCAGCAGAAAAAATAAATTATGATATAATTGGAATTGCTGAGATACGCAGAAACTATAGTACCATTGCTCAAAGAGAAGATAAATCAACATTCTGCCACTCAGCAGGACAGAACGGCAACTACGGGGTGGGGTTTTATATAAATAAAAATTTTCCCGGATCTATTGAAGAATTTATTCCAGTATCTCCAAGATTAGCCTCTTTGAAAATAAAAACTGGGGAAAACACAACAATTACTCTAGTTCAAGTTCATGCACCTACTGCTATGTCCACGCAGGAAGATATAGATTCTTTCTATGAATCCTTAGCTATTACTATAGAATCACTACAAAATCATACCAATGAACTAATTATTTTAGGTGATTTCAATGCCAGAATAGGCAAGAAAGAAGTCGGAGAAGATCACGTTATGGGAGACTCCAACTATGGCTCTAGAAATGATCGCGGTAACATGTTAATTAATTTCGCGATGCAGTACAGACTGAAAATTGCAAATTCCTTTTCAAAGCTAAAACCAAATAGAAAATGGACATATATTTCACCTACAGGAGATAAATACGAACTAGACTACATATTAATAAGAAATATTAGTATAATGAGTAATTTCGAAATACTTAATCAATTCGAATTCGATAGCGACCACAGACTTTTACGAATAACTCTCCAACTTAATAAAAATATAATGAGAAGCAAAAAAATCACGCAAGCTAAAAATACACTTCAGCTAAATCCGGCTACAGCCCCATTAATTAAAGAAGAATTACTAAACAGAATTGAGAATATGGACATCACAAGGTTAAAAGAACTACCTACTCAAGAATTATATAACAAAATAGAATCTATATTAACTACACCGATTCCACATCAACTGGACAAAAAAACAAAACGCAGCAAACTTTCGGAAAATACAAAACAATTAATTAAAAACCGCGAAACGCTTAAAAAAATTAAGAAAAAAACCGTACAGCAGAAAATTGAATTCGCTGAAATCAGATAATGCGTCAGAAAAAACATAAGGAAAGACATATATGAAGTGGAACTAAAAAAAACAAACCATGGATAACCTGCTTACAACAAAATAATATTGACAAATTTAGTAGAACAAATATAATAAAAATAGCCACAGACTTCTACAAATCACTATACAGTTTTACACCTGATAATAACGAGAATATATATGAATACATTCCAACAAACAAAGAGGAAGTTCCCGCTATCATCTACTCTGAAATCGAACAAACACTGAAGGAGACAAAAAATAATAAAAGCCCTGGCTCCGACAAAATAACATACGAACTACTACGTTTAAACGCCGAAGAATTAATTCCAATTCTGCAAATTATATTTAATAAAATATTACAAACTGGAGAAATACCATATCAATGGAAGAATTCAACCATTATTCTCTTACATAAAAAAGGAAACAAGTCAGACATACAGAATTATAGGCCAATTAGTTTAATTTCAAACATGTACAAAATATTTATAAAAGTTGTTATGAGACGAATAATACCAACCATTCAGGAAAATCTCCCAATTGAACAAGCAGGTTTCAGAAGCTCATACTCTACCGTGGACCATTTACACACCATTAACATATTAACAGAAAAAGCAAAAGAATATAATATGCAACTATATATTCTCTTCATAGATTATGCAAAAGCTTTCGATACAATATCCCACAAATATGTGCTACGTGCTCTCAACGCACTAAACATCAACAACAAATACATTCAAATCTTTAAAAATATTTACTCAGATAGCTCAGCTAATATACTATTAGACAGAGTAGGACCATCATTTAAACTACAAAAAGGCGTAAAACAAGGCTACCCAGCGTCACCATATTTATTTAATATAGTTCTAGAGGAAATTTTTAAAAACTTGGACTGGGAAAACAAAGGTATCACCATAAACGGGAAAAAACTCAACCATTTAAAATTCGCGGATGACCTGGTGCTTTTTGCGGAAACGGCTAACGATCTATCAAAAATGTTACAAGAACTACAACACGAAAGCGAAATTGCCGGACTGAAAATCAACATTACCAAAACAAAAGTTTTAACCAATCACATTAAGAACCAAATCCAAGCACAAGATCAAACCATTGAATATGTAAACGAACACATTTACTTAGGCCAACTTATCTCTTTCGAACAAAAGACAGAGAAAGAAATACAAAGAAGGACTACATCAGCTTGGAACAAGTTTTGATCATTAAAGCATATTATGAAAAGCAACATAAATATTAATTTAAAAAGCAAAGTTTTCAATCAATGTATCATTCCGGTCTTGACTTATGGTTCACAAACTTGGACGCTCACTAAATCACAAAACACAAAAATACAAACTATTCAAAGAAGCCTAGAGAGAAGTATGCTAAACTTAAAACTAACGGACAAAGTCAGCAACATAGAACTAAGACAACGATCAAAAACAGCAAGCGCCATAAACTATATAAAAACACAAAAATGGAAATGGGCAGGTCATTTGACCCGTTTACCAAACGACAGATGGGCGAAAACAGTGACTGAATGGACGCCGATATACCGAAAAAGAAGACAAGCTAGACCGTTCACTAGATGGGACGACGAAATTAGATCAACAGCTGGTAAATTGTGGAGTCGCACAGCCAAAAATAGGAACGACTGGAAAATACTGAAGGAGGCTTTTGTCCAGAATTGGACCTAATCCATTTATTCACATAACAATCATCAATCATTACATCCATCATTTATTTATTATATTATTCAATACTTAATCTAAACTTTCTATATGTATTGTATCTTCATGGGTACCTCGTTAATCATCTCGTTATTCCAATACTTTCTATTTACAAACTGCACGTTCAATGGTTTTAACAAAATCTCCCGTCTATTATATGATTGGATGTTATCATTCTATTCAAGCTCACATTGACATCTTTCATGATAATGTGGACGAGATTAAGAAATGTGTTTATTTTTTCTAACTATTTTTTAACGGAGTGTGTGGGGCTCTTTAAGGCAGATTGCCTGGGCAGTTTGGGTTAGCAGTTTGGGTGGGCATGTTGCGTGGGCAGTTTGGGTGGGCAGTCTGGGTACGCATATTGCCTGGGCAGTTTGGGTGGGCATGTTGCGTGGGCAGTTTGGGTGGGCATGTTGCGTGGGCAGTTTATGAAGGCATGTTACATGGGCAGTTTGGGTAGGCATTTTGCGTGGACAGTTTGAGTGAGCATTTTGCGTGGGTAATTTGGGTGGGCAGTTTGGGTGAGCATGTTGCGTGGGCATGTTGCATGGGCAGTTTGGGTGGGCATTTTGCGCGGGCAGTTTGGGTGGGCATGTTGCGTGGGTAGTTTGGGTGGGCGTATTGCGTGGGCAGTTTGAGTAAGCATGTTGCGTGGGCACTTTGGGTGGACATGTTGCGTGGGAAGTTTGGGAGGGCATGTTGCGTGGACAGTTTGGGTAGGCATGTTGCGTGGGCAGTTTGGGTGGGCATGTTACGTGGGCATGTTGCGTTGGCATCATAAAACACTATCGGCGGAGGCCTATATATATATATATATATATATATATATATATATATATATATATATATATATATATATATTTATTTATATATATATATATATATATATATATATTTGAATCCATCGACGATCGCCATCCTATGAAAACCTTAACAGCCTGAATGCTGTGAGCGATTTTCGTGAAATTTGCACCAAATTGTAGAAAATGATTGTCTCGAGTGCCCTCGTAATAGCTCAAATTTCTGTAGGATACATGGTTTTCGAGAAAAGAAATATTAAAGCTTGAAAATTGGGACAAAAACAATAAAGGTCACAGTAACGATCACAGTTTTCCTTGAAAATTTAAAACGATAACGCTGTTATGTCATTTGGCATGTCAATGTCAATGATGACAAATTATCAGTTTCAATAATATAGTATAAGGAAACACGTCGAAAAGGATCAGAAAGGCAGAAATAATATCACAATCGATCGAAGTGTACATGTACAAAATTAAAAAGATAAACATTGTCATCTGTCATATTTGATATGTTAATGGCAAATTATGCATGTCGTATCGGTTGTCCTTTTTAATACTAAAAACATTTAAATAATATGTAAAATTGAAGAAAAGAACATAAGAATTAAACGTAGTAGGTATATGTAAGAAAGCTGTTACGTTTTGATATGAGGTGTTGCCGGCTAAGATCAGAGTTACTGCGGCAAAACAATTTATCATTTTTATTTGTCTAAAATCAAGAAAACTCTGTCTCAATATATTGTAATCATAGCTAGCAGCATGTAAAAAAAGAATGGATGCAACAATGAAAATACCTTAACGATATATATAACAAAAAATATATAAAAAAAAGTCGGTATCGAACTAAAGTGGGGTTCAGACGTGTTTTCATTTTACTCCTGAATTTTCATATATTTTCATTTCTGCATTCTTCTTCGATCAATATAATGTCTTCAAATCAAAATTAAACATTATTCTGGCATTTTCTTTGTAGTTGGGGACAAAATTACATTTCAGATTTAAGTGTAAGTGAATAGTGTTGTGCTTCAAGAACTCGTTGGTTCAAAGAACAACGGGTCACATTCAGTTCTCTGAGCGGCCAACCATTCGCGCAGCTCCCGCTGCACTCATCGTCTCCACTACCCTTCTTCTACAAGAGAATCACCCAGCCTCACAGCGAAGTGAGGCCTGAATCACGTCGCCCCCCTGATCACCGCTTCAAGCAGCAGACAGCGTCCACATTGGGACTCTGTCGTCAGGATCATCCAAATCCTGCATTCCGTCCTCCAAACCCGCTTCCAGCAGCCCATCTTCCTTAGAGTCTCCTATCTCCTAAAAGCCAAGGTCAGTACTCTGATTTTTACTCTGCAGCGCCTCATATCAGCGCGCAATCCTTATAACTTATTATACAGTCCACCTTGTATCTCCTGCACATAATTTGGTCCTTCGAGCCGGATTTTCCACGATCAAATTTCCAAAATGGAAACTGAATTAAAAACGTTGAAGGCCCTAGCAAAGGGCTACGAATCCCGCATTGTAAAAATACACGATCTAGCAAAAAAATGCACTCCAGCGGACACGCGTGCAAATGAACGCTTCTTGGACGAATCCCAAGAAGTGGATTTATTAAGAGAGGAGTTTAAAAATGCCTCTATTCGAATAAATGACCTTGAGCTTTCTGTCGACAATACTTTCGAGCCAACCTTCGAAACATTAATGACTATAGAAATGTATTTCTCTAAAATCAAAAGAACGCGAAGTGAGCTGTTATTGTCGGCCCCCAAGGCACAGGCTGCAAAATCTAGTACCGCGATTAACAGAAGTCATAAACTTCCCGCCATTGACTTGCCATCGTTTGATGGGAGGGTAGAAATGTGGCCGTTATTTTACCAGTCATTCAAGTCAAACGTACATGAAAACGACGCGCTTACAAACGAGCAAAAAATTAGCTATCTTATAGGTAAACTAACGGGTAACGCACTAGAAATAACGGGGGGGGGGGGGATGTTGCCCACACCCGAAAATTATAGCATCATTTGGGACGGCTTGGTAAAACAATACCAAGATGAAAGAACAATGGCTAAGCAATATTTAGACACCATTTTCAATATAAAATGTAGTTCAAAAAGCCCTAGCCATTTGACGACCTTTGTCAATAAATTCTCAGCCTCAGTAGAGGCTCTTAAGCAACTTAAAATTCCAGACATTCTGGATTTTGTACTTTTAAACTGCGCATCCAAAAAAGTGGATCCAGAAATAGTATTACTGTTTGATACGATATTCCGAGCAACGGAATTTCCTTCTTGCAAAAGCTTCTTGGATTTTGTAAGAGATCAAGCTAAAATTTTTGAGCGGTCAGCCACAAAGGGCCCGTCAAAGGTGGTGAATAATCAACCGCCAAAATTAAATAATCAACGAACATTTTTAGCAGCTAATGAAAAAGCTAATCAGAAAAAACTCTGTATTTTATGTAACAGTGCGGAACATTCCAATCTGTATTTTTGCGAAAAATTCCGTAAAATGTCAGTACAAGACAGATTCGGATTTATAAAATCGAAAAATGCATGCTATAATTGCCTAACCATAGTTCATTCTACAAAAAATTGTACATCACGCTATAGATGTCGGGAATGTAACAAGAAACACAACAGACTTTTGCATTTTTCATCTTTTATTAAACCTCTACCCAATCAAATAAAGGAATCGGAGAAAATTGACACTTCATGTCATATTTCTACAAACAATCATGGTTATGTTTTGTTGTCGACAGCACAAGTTTATACAACGGACATAAATAAAATAAAAGTAACAATTAGATGCCTGTTAGATAACGGGTCGCAAAATAATCTCATAACAAAGGATTGTTGTGAAAAATTAAATTTATCAATCACGCCACTCGAAAACTCAAAAATTCGGGGAATCGGGATGACAAGCCGCCCAGTTTATGGGCACGTAAACATTGAAATAGAATCGAGAGTGTCGCCACATATATATATTATAAACGCTTTAGTAGTAGATTGTATAACTGATAACTTATCTTCGTGTAAACTAGATTCTTCAAAAATTCAATCCTTCAGATCTATCCTTTTGGCCGATAATACGTGGAATATACCCGGAAAAATCGACGTAATTTTGGGGGCTCAAATATACTCTTCGTTGATGTTATCAAACCGAATAGGAACGTCGCCAGTTGCCTATGACACAACACTAGGTTACATACTGATCGGAGAAGTAAACAGTAAAACTAAACCTTCTGAATCCTTCTCATCATTCTCTGCATTTGCTCAAAACAATTTGGTGTCATGTTTACATAAGTTTTGGAAGCTGGAAGAAGTTCCATCACACAAAATAACGAGCCCTGAAAACGCCGGATGTGAAAAAATATTTACTACCACTACTAAACGTTTAGATAATGGCCGGTATAGAGTAAACTTACCATTTGAAAGGGATCCCAATCTGCTAGGAAATTCTCGTTTAATAGCCGAACGTCGGCTGTCTCACTTAGAGAAACGTTTTAGTCTGTCAACAGACTTACAATGTCAATACAATGACATAATAAATGAATATTTACAAAAAGGTTATCTGTCAGAAGTGACGGCAAATGATGACGGATACTTCATTCCACATCACGCGGTCATCCGCGAAGATAAAGCCACAACGAAAGTTAGAATAGTGCTGGACGCTAGCGCCAAAACTCAATCCGGACTATCTTTGAACGATTTATTATACTCTGGCCCAAATCTGCAAGCAGATCTGTTTAACTTATTATTAAACTTTAGATTATTTCCAATAGCTTTGACTGCTGACATAAAACAAATGTACTTGCAAATATCAGTGTCCGAACAACATAGAAAATATCAACAAATTCTATACAGATTTGACACTTCTGAGTCAATTAAAACTTTTCAATTTAATTGTGTTTGTTTCGGAATAAAATCTGGCCCTTTCTTAGCAATGAGAACTATTCGTCAACTAGCAGAAGACGAAAGTCAAAATTATTCAAATGCGGCAAGATTAGCAAAGTCTGAAATGTACATGGACGATTTAGTCGTGTCAGTATTAAACACAACTTTAGCCAGTAGCCTAATAAAGGACTTAATTAATTTAATGTCAGCTGGAGGATTCGATTTAGTAAAATGGGCAAGCAATATACATCACTCATTGATAGTCTACCGAGTTCACCCAAAACAAACATCGATTTATCAAAGGGAGAAAACTTAAAAATTTTAGGAATTGTTTGGAGGCCTAACACTGACACCTTCACATTCCAAACGTCAAAATTTGACACTTCACACTGCACAAAAAGTACTATACTGTCAACTGTCGCAAGATTATTTGACGTGCTCGGCTTAGTTTCACCGGTAATATTGTACGCCAAATTACTAATAAAGGAATTATGGCAAGCCGGTATAGACTGGGACACTACACCTCCGGTTAACATAACCTCCAAATTTACTAAACTCATGTCAAAATTCAACTGTTTAGAGAAATTATCGATCCCTAGACATATAGGCATTTCGTAAAACTGCCAAGTAAATTTGGTTGCCTTCTGCGACGCCAGTATTGTTGCATACGGGTGCTCCATCTATTTGCAGGTAATAGAGTCAAATAACGTCATAGTCAGATTATTATGTTCAAAATCAAAGGTAGCTCCCATGAAGCTTGTCACTTTGGCCAGGCTCGAACTATGCGCAGCACTACTTATGGCAAAACTAGTAAACCATGTTAAAAATTATATAATTATAAAATACCCAATCGAAGGAGTATATGCCTTCTCCGACTCCATGATCGCATTATCATGGATAAAATCATCTCCACACAAATGGACAACATTTGTTAGTAACCGAATAGCACAGATACAAGAAAATCTAGATCCAAGTTGTTTTTAGCATGTGGCAGGGAAAGAAAATCCAAGCGATTTAATATCCAGACGAATGCTCCCAGCTCAGTTAATAAAATGTCATTTATGGTGGAATGACCCCGATTGGTTGCAATCAACAATCGAAAATTGGCCCATCCATCAATTGAATCCTTTATCGGTTGATCAGTTACCGGAAGTTAATTCAAAAACATTTAACATCACTACATCTATGAAACATCATCCCATTCTACACACCGTTGCAAAGAAAATATCCTCATGGAGTAAATTACTAAGAGTAACAAGTTATATCTTAAAGTTCGGAAGGAAGTTGTTTTTTAAAAATTACATATCCGCATCGGACTTAAATACAGCGGAAATATACGTTTTGAAAGCTTTACAATCAATATATTTCCTTGAAACAATAAATTCATTACAAAGGGGACAGTTAATAAAGGACAAGCAAATTTTAAAACTTGCTCCATTTATAGACAAAACCGGGATATTAAGAGTGGGTGGAAGATTATCTAATTCAGATTTACCCTTTGAGGTCAAACATCCAATTTTACTACCAAAATCTGACCACATTGTAGAGTTAATTGTAAACTACTATCACATTTCGAACTGTCACGCCGGAACCGATTTATTATTAGCAATAATTCGCCAAAAATATTGGATTATTGCAGGCAGGAACACAATCAAAAAAATGTTATATCAGTGTAACAAATGTTTCAAGACAAAACCAATCAGTACACAACCAGAAATGGGGGATTTACCGCACTATCGCGTAACCGAATCAAAACCCTTTGTCCACGCAGGTGTAGATTACGCGGGCCCAATCAAATTCATAAATTCAAGACATAAAGGTCAACATGCAAAAAAGGCATACATTTGTATTTTCATTTGCCTAACTATCAAGGCAATTCACATTGAAGTAGTGGCGGACTTAACAGTAAACTCTTTTATTAACGCATTTAAGCGATTTGTAGCCCGACGAGGCCCCGTTTCACATTTATATTCGGACAATAGCACTACTTTTATAGGGGCTAGGAACAAGTTCAATGAATTGTATAAGTTTGTGCAGTCAACCACATTTCATGAAAAATTGTCAAATGAGTTATCAATGAGCGGAATAGAGTGGAAAACAATACCAAACTATACTCCTAACTTCGGAGGAATATGGGAAATTTCAATAAAAAAATGCAAAAAACACTTATTCAGGGTCATAGGCAAACAACTATTGAGCTATGAAGAACTGATAACATTATTAACTCAAATAGAAGCAGTTTTAAATTCACGTTCCTTATGTATACAAGGCGCAGAACCTAATCCAGAAGTACTAACACCGGTACATTTTCTGCTTCAAACCCCATTGAAACGATTGCCAATCGCGGAACCACTCAGAACACAGCCTACTTTGGTATACCGCAAATATTTACTAGATACACTCATAAAATCATATTGGGAAAAATGGCAACTTGAATATTTAACCACTTTACAATCACGTCAAAAATGGCTAACATCAACCAACACAACACAAATAGGGCAAGTAGTCATAATCAAAGAAAAACGATTACCACCCTTACAATGGCCATTAGGAATCATCACAAAATTATACTTGGGAAATGACGGAACAGCTCGCGTCGCGTTGGTCAAAACCGAAAAGGGTATAATTAAACGGCCAATCAATAAGTTGTGTCCATTGCCAACTCAATAGAAAGCTCAATGTTTGTCAATTTCAATTATTGTTATTTCATTAATTTTTAATTGTCACTTTGACACAATGTCACTTTGATACAATGTCACTTTGACATTTCAGATTGACTTAATGTCACTTGTTAATTGTCGCTCGATGCATTGTCGAGTCGATCATTTGTTTCGTTTGTTCTTATTTTTCTTAGCAACTGTTAGTTGCAGTGCATATTTTGTTAAATCAAGTTAACACACATCACACAGGTGCAAATTCTTGGCGCCCCGGGAATATGTTACGTTTTGATATGACGTGTTGCCGGCTAAGATCAGAGTTACTGCGGCAAAACAATTTATCATTTTTATTTGTCTAAAATCAAGAAAACTCTGTCTCAATATATTGTAATCATAGCTAGCAGCATGTAAAAAAAGAATGGATGCAACAATGAAAATACCTTAACGATATATATAACAAAAAATATATTAAAAAAAGTCGGTATCGAACTAAAGTGGGGTTCAGACGTGTTTTCATTTTACTCCTGAATTTTCATATATTTTCATTTCTGCATTCTTCTTCGATCAATATAATGTCTTCAAATCAAAATTAAACATTATTCTGGCATTTTCTTTGTAGTTGGGGACAAAATTACATTTCAGATTTAAGTGTAAGTGAATAGTGTTGTGCTTCAAGAACTCGTTGGTTCAAAGAACAACGGGTCACATTCAGTTCTCTGAGCGGCCAACCATTCGCGCAGCTCCCGCTGCACTCATCGTCTCCACTACCCTTCTTCTACAAGAGAATCACCCAGCCTCACAGCGAAGTGAGGCCTGAATCACGTCGCCCCCCTGATCACCGCTTCAAGCAGCAGACAGCGTCCACATTGGGACTCTGTCGTCAGGATCATCCAACAAAAAAATTTTAAGCGTGCATAGATGCTACTTCTAGGTAGCATCTATGCACCACAAAAAAATTTAATCGTGCATAGATGCTACTTTCAGGCAGAATCTATGCACCCCAAAAAATTTTAGCAGAGGATGCCCATCATTTTTATATTGACAGGTGCTGCACCCTTGTAGCTCTTTTAGAAACTACATACGCGTAAAAAGAAAGACAACTTACATTTTTCAATTTATTTTGGCGGGTGATATAAGAACTATGCACGTAATACGTTCACGACTCTGAGGGTGTATTATAAAAACTAAAACTGAAGATTAGAAAATAAGTCATTTTTAAATTTTAAAGTTTATTAGCATGTATAATTACAAATATTTTTAAAATATATACATTAACATTTTATTACAATTTTACAATATTTAACATTTCTCTTCTACTGCCCAGGGGTCCTTCTAATTCACTTGGCAATCTGCACAGAAAAATTAATAAAAGCTAGATTATTTAACATAAGTTCAAAATAAGAGGGTAAACCAAAAGGGGTTGATATTACTATTGTTGTGAAAAAAAATTAAATAGTTCATGTATTATACGAGATATCTAAAAGATAAAACAGGACTTGTTCGACGAGGTGAAATTAATTTAAAAAAAACAACTTTTCTTACCTTAACAGTTTCAAGTCATGTATGCCCATCTGCTCGGCGACTCCTCACGGCTGCAGGGCCCAGTTATTTTCGGACAATCGTTGTTCAAGATGTTTCCATTGTTCAACAGCTCCAGGATCACGACAAGCGATTTCTGTTTGTCCGCCCGTCTGCACCTGGAACATATTAACGGAGTTATTCAACTTTAATTGATTATTACGTAAGAACTAAGGGCTGAAAAAATTTTAGTTTCGAAGGGAAAACTTTAGATACAATATACTTCAAAAATAAATTGTTTATTTTTCCTTGTAATTTTTCCTACCTATTTAAGTTATTTTCGGTATATATCCGAAGTCTATCTACACGTCGAAATAACATCTTAAAAAGACGTCGAAACACCGTCTAAAAATGACGTGGAAACAACGTCTTAAAATTACGTCTAAACAAGTCTTATAAAGACGTCTAAACAACGTCTTAAAATGACGTCTAAACAACGTCTTAAAATGACGTCTAAACCACGTCTGAATATGACGTCGAAACTACGTCTTAAAATGACGTCGCACAGCTCCACGCTGAGACGTCTTCCTGACGACTATATGACGTGAATTAGGACGTCACCGTGACGTCGATTTTAGGTCATTTGTGTTACTTGAGTAAGTTTGACCGTTACACTTTTCTGGTCTAATGGGGTACAAACAGCTCAAAAATTGTCGGTTATCGGTTACACTTGCAGTCACAGTAATTAATAAACGAATCAACGGAAATAACATTTATTATTAATTAATTCGTAATAGTACAATTTTTAAATAAAGGCATTTAAATTTTGGATACCAAAATTATAAAGTTGTGTATTAAACCAGGGTTTAATCACCTGTGAATAGAGGAAGACAAGGAGGAACGAGGGGAGGAAGAGCAAAAGCATAGTTATTAGGTTATGAGATGATTATTTATCGTCGACAAATCATACTAGTTTAAATACGTTATTCAAAAAATGTAAGTACACACTTTTGTCCATTTAAACGAGGTACATGATTACCAATAATTAGTCGTCCATTTATTGTTCCCGCTCAAACATTTTTTAATGAAAATTTTTACAGCATTTTCGTCTGTTGAAATGTGTATTGTGCATAATAAATATATCTTCCCAAGTAAAATCAGTCTCATTAATGAACATTATGAGCCATTCCCAATATTGAAGTCTGCTGAAAACATTGATCTTCTTGCACCTGGTATGGATACAACTGATGCTTTATTTAAAATTGTCATATGTGACACTTCGTATCGTCAATTTACGGGGTGGTAAAAATGCAATAAAATATGCGATTTCGAGAAAAGTTATTAAGAAATATTGTTGCTCTCGTCAAGTTACATTACTGGTTAAATTAAATGCACTTATTTCATTTACAGCCTGTATATATATATATATATATATATATATATATATATATATATATATATATATATATATATATATATATATATATATACCGTGTGTCTATTTTAAAGGTGTACATAAGAGATTAACATGGGAAATCAGTTTTTTGCAAATTCCTGCTCGCCTAATGATTTTAAGCAAAAATGCGTCAAATAAAAGTTTTAGGGTATAAAATTCTACATCTAAAACAATAAACAGAATTACCTTTACATGCTTTATAACGACAGAAATTAAATATGAAAATGTTGATAATTACGTTAAAAATATCGATAGCCATGGAATTGAACAAAAAATTAATAAATGCTTGACGTTTTATCTGTCACAACATGGTCACAACGTAAGTTAACTTCTTTGACGTTTCTGACAATTTGATTTAACAAATATCGTTAATTATGGCAATAATAGAAATATAAAATTAATAAATATATTTAAGAAAATACTGTTTTGCTTAAATAATATGAATATATCAAAAATTCAACATTTCGTAACAAAATTATGTATGATGCTGTTATGTACTCAACTCATTTCCAATACATCTACCTTAGCAATACAGAAGGGGTCTACACGTCTACACTTATATCATCCCTAACACTTTTTCCCTTGACTTTTTCTTAGAGTAATGCATGTTCTGCTTGTCCTATATTCTGATTACGTGGCTCACGTGTATATTTTGAAAACACATTAGCAGTCTTTTCAAATTTTGTCACGAATTTAGCCCTTCATTCATATAAATGTACATTTTTTAATCATTTCAGACAATAAAACTAGAGATGAAATCAAATTGTCAGAAACGTCAAATAACTTACATTGTGACAGATAAAACGTCAAGCATTTATTTATTTTTTGTTCAATTCCATGGCTGTCGATATTTTCAACGTAATTTTCGTTATTTTCATATTTAATTTCTGTTGTTATAATGCATGAAAAGCTAATTCTGTTTATTGATTTCGATGCAGAATTTTATGCTCTAAACCTTTTATTTGACGCATTTTTGCTTAAAATACATAGGCGAGCAGGAAATTGCAAAAAACTGATTTCCCATGTAAATCTCCTATGTACACCTTTACGACAGACACACGGTATATATATATATATATATATATATATATATATATATATATATATATATATATATATATATATATATATATATACCTATATACTACCTACATTTTATATTATCAAATAATATATATATATATATACAGGGTGTAAATATATATATATATATATATATATATATATATATATATATATATATATATATACATATAGGGTGTTCCATTAAGAAATATAAAGTTACATATTGTTGCGCTTAAACGGAGTATCTTGTATACAAATGCATATGGTACGTAGATAGACAATAATATCATATAAATTATATTTGAAGAGTTTTTCTATCTGACTTAAAATAAAAGAGTTATAAAGAGAGGATAGACCGATGAATCACCCTGTATAGGTCGTTTTATATACAAGGCTTCGAAGTATGAATTCTAGATACCAAAACGAGAAAAATTCCCAATAAACATTGGTGCTATAATGCTTCCTAACAGAGATATGGAGGATTTCATAAAAACAAAAAAATAGTAGGTCAGTTTTATTTATTTTTGTATTGGGTCATAAATATTTAATTATAAAAAGAATCTCGGAGCAAATGTTCAAAATGAAAGCCATTGCATTCAATACATCTCAGTATTATTTAAAAATACAATGGTAATTGATTAAAATATTACATTTTTATTAAATACAGAAGGCCTTGCAATACTATTTTTTGAGTTAAAATATTAAATAACAGGTGTTATTAAATATCGGATTGAAATGAGTGGAATATTTAATTCATTTAAATTAATCAGGAGTCTTGACGTCGGTGTCAAAGTCACTGCCAGCCCAAACTGATAACCTTATTAGTGATGCCATTTCTCACGTAATTTACTCTTAAATATTCATGAACGACACCACAACACCTAACTTTCTTCCTTCCTCTAACTCCCAAAGATTTACACTTTAGTTTTACATCAACTTTGCTACTTTTTACTGAAAATTTAATCGATTTTGTAAGAAGAAACATTTTTACAACGATGAGGAATTTTAAAAGAGTAGATATAAAACAAAGTTGGCATATTTTAGTTTATGTTTCGTTTATAATTTAAAATATACATATTTTTTAGAATAATAATAATAATAATAATAATAATAATAATAATAATATTAATAATAATAATAATAATAATAATAATAATATTAATAATAATAATAATAATAATCATAATAATAATAATAGTAATAGTAATAATAATAATATTGATAATAATAATAATAATATTTCGAATTTTAAATGGCACAAAATTGACCCCTGTGGTGCACTCTCCACGCCAGCAATGAGTGCCCGTGAGGTGACGTCTGGTAAACGCCCGCACGGTACAAATATGCCATCATCATTACCGATATCTGCATACAAAGCGGACTGGCACACCCAGCAATGGGTAATATGCCGGGATGATATATTTAATTATTTTATTTATATTTTGTTAATGGAACATTCTATATATATATATATATATATATATATATATATATATATATATATATATATATATATAGTGTGAACACTGAAAACCGTGACATATAGGCGTTTAACATGGGAAAACAGTTTTTTACAAATATCATCTGTCCCGCAAGACTATAGTAGGAGTTTTTGATGCGGTTGAATATTTAATTTAGCATCGAAGAGTATCTAAATACTCCTAATTTAATAGCCTATTATTGAAATATTTGCAAAAGTAAAATGCAATTTGACAGTTATTACTTATAATTTAGTAAAAACAGTAATCGTGGAAACGTATTCCGTTGCTGAATTGGTTTGATCGGGGCATCATAATAATTATTCACGAGTTCAAATCCTGCTCGCCTCATATTTTTATTATGCATTTTAAAATGGACATATATTACATTGCTGTCATTTTTTGACAGGAGTGTGCAACCATGGAAGTGATGAACCATATGTTGCACGTTAAAATAAATTCTCTCTCTCTCTCTCTCTCTCTCTCTATATATATATATATATATATATATATATATATATATATATATATATATATATATATATATATATATATATATATATATCACTGTATTTATATCCAGACGGTACTGTGACCATAAAATAAACATAATTAATAGTAACCATATTTATTTTGTGTTAATTTTCATAAAGTTTGGTAATACAGGCAAAAAAAAAACTGTGATTTACCTTTTCCTATGCATTTCTTGTATCATGCACATAAACCTAGTTACAGCCGACATAACAAACATGGAATATCATTTCGACAAACTCTAAAATGAATTTGGTAGATTTTATCAAACTTAAAATCTGTCTCACAGAAAGTACTTTCCAGTATCAACAGATTTTAATGAGCAAATAGCAACGAGTTCTTCCATACCTTCAGTTATAGCGAACTTGGTCATGGATACTTCTAAACGCTGACGCTGTCAAACAACAACTATCTTTTGACAAACCCTTCCTGAAAAAAATACGCAAATGATCTCATTTTAGCAATTCCCACAAATCAAATTAAAAACACTAGCAATTTATAACAATTATATTGTACATTTGCAGTTCACGAAGGAAATTGAAAAGCAACAAGGAAAAATCATTCCTGGACATGACGTTGATACATAATGAAAATGGCATCATCTCAACTAAATAGTATAAAAAATCATCAGATAGCTCCAGATACTAAAATTTCAAGTATCCGTTATCACAACGGATTCATCATTGTGTAGGTTCTGTCGTTCAACACTTATAGGGCCCTATTCTGTAACTCGGTGGTTAATTTATAACCACTGGTTATAGCTATTAACATACCTAGGAATGTTATGCACATCATAACTGCCGCAGATGTAAGTTTGAAATCCGAGCTCGTAGAGCGAGGATTTTAAGACATCTAAGGCTTGTTATGATTAATAACATCCGTGGTTTGTTCAATAGTTTATCGGTTTCAGAAAATTAAGACATTATTGATAAATATCATTTTTTGAAATTTTCTCATTAATGCTACTTTCAGATTGCTATGGTTAACAGAACAATTATTTTGACATATGACAAACATTCAAATTATGTGCTTTATTCTTCATGTTTATTACTTTAGAATAAAGTAGACCGTATTTAGAACGATAGGCTAACGTTATCTGTATGTATTAATGAAGAGCATTATATTTTCATTTTATTTTATTTTCATTTTGTAGACTGTTGTTGACAAGTCAGTATGGTAATAATATTACCATACAGATACAGTTATTACTTACTTACCAGCCTACTTTTGTACATGTAAACAATGGAATAACATCCTGAAACCCGTAAAAAATTTTATCCAATGTATATTGATTTGACAACTAAAAAACTCTCTTTTTGTTATATGTCAACATACTTGACTAGTTAAAAAAATTAACCAGTGGCTAAAAATTAAATAAACTACTGAATTACAGAATAGGCCCTATAAACGGAAATGTTGTCTCCATGCTAATCTGTCCTGCGCGTTCCTCTTCAGCCTCTCGTAATTTTGTCCGTCCTTAATTTCCGTTAACATTTCAAATTTTCTTCGCCCTCTTCCCCTTCTTCCATGTTTTTTCCCTTCGATAATAATTTTCTGTATTCCACCTCGCCTTAAAATATATCCAATGGATTAATGGGTGTATTCTAAAGACATTCCGTTATTTATAAACGGACCGTTAAAATTAAAATATCCGTTATCTAGATTTTGCTATTCTAAATACACTATCCGTTAATAATATAAACGGAGATCCGTTTATGTTATCCGTTTATAAATAAAATTTAAACGGAGAATGATTCATAGCCGTTAATTGTAAACGGATTACATTTAATACATAAATATTTAGAAATTTCTAAATTGTAAGCAGAGAATGGCGTTATCATCCTTTACTGTTTGCTCCGACCCTTGGATTCATAAAATATAATTGAAAGGAAACTACAATAAATAATTTTTATAACAAATTTCTCTAATGAAACGAGCAGATTAGGAGCAGATATTTTACTCTACAATGCAAATCTTGTACTTTACCTAATGTTTTAAAAATATTCGAGTATTTTCAGGACTGCATTTAATCTTCAGACACAAATGTTCTATTGGTGCCTTTATTTTTAATTATTGATTACAACAAAGGATATTTTTATTGCAACAAATAATATTTTGATTATATTCGAAGAATACTGATTAGATGAATGAATGTAATGAAGAAAATTTCATTAATATTTGCGAAGAAATAAGAATCAAGCTCATAATGTGTGTTTTATAATTTGTGTAGTTTTTAAAGTGCATGCGCCTATATTTAATTATAGCCCCGCGTATGTTCATTTTCTCGATACTGTAGATTAGCTTGGTGGTGTCTATAATTTCAAGATAAATGTTGGGGTTGGGCGTTGGAGACCTTCTTCATTATTACTTTAGCTGCGCTTAATAAGTAACGAATTATGATTTTATAGATTTTTTGTTTTATGCCCATTTTTTTCCAAATTTACAATAATGTATAATAATATCAAAAGGTTATGAAACTGACAATTTTGACATGTATTACAACAAAGTATTCACCTACCAACATTCTAAAGATTATTTTGAAGAATATATTCATTATTGTGATTATTTATTGATTTAAATTTATTATTAAATAGTATCTCTAAATTTATGTATCACAAATATCTGTTTAGATCTTAATATATTTTGTTATTATTAAAATATAAATATGTTGATATTTACAATTTGACAACACTGCCCTGCAGTAGCAAACGGATCCGTTTATTATATTAATTTTAACGGATCCGTTGAAATGTCATATTGTGAATAGAATTTTTAGTGGAATCCGTTAATAAGAAATATTTTAACGGAATCCGTTTACATTATATATTTTAACGGATTGTGTTTAGAATACACCCATAACAATGCTAAAAATTTATTGAAAAAAGCATTAATCTAACCTCACATATGTTTCACGACGCAATCTGCAATGAAGTTTTACTCTTGTTAAAATTAAACAGCTATCCCACCAGCATCGTAAACTCTTTAAAAATGAAAGTATGAATAAAATAAAAACAAATTCTACCCAAAATAAAAATTCGACTAATAATAATGAAAATGAGATAACAAATGCAGAAACAGACAATAATGTAAACCAACAGAATTCAATAGAATGTTTTTATTCTTTAAGACATATGGATGGCATTGCTACCTAGCTCAAAAAATGCTTTACAAACCATTTGAACATAGGAATTGGCTTTAAACAAGTAAAAACACTCAGTGCATTATTCAGCTCTCTTAAATCTAATATGAATTAAAACTACTAATCTAATGTCATTTATAAAAGTACATGCCAAAACTGCACTGCGCAATATACTGATTTTTTTATGAATAACTGACCTTCATTACACATGAATTCTGGCGCGAATTTTTTAAACTAAAATTATTAAACATTGACTGCTGCATCCCCATGCATCCGTATTCACGTATCCGTGTTACGTGATTTACGTACGTAAAAATTTAGCCCGTCCCTATGAGAGCAGTAGATACGGTATCCATATTCATACTGAATTTATAAATCGATGGTAGTAGTGTTTTGTATTATGGAATCGGAAACATTAATATTAACTGTACTCAGTTTGGCTCGTCAATTAAGCACAACAGTTTTATCACAACAACAATAACAACAGAGTACCTGCATAACATTAATAGTATAGACGCAAATTTTGAGTTCGAAGTATTTTTACTGAATAGAAGTGGATTCTTCAGGGTGTTAGCAATAATTAAAACCACAACAAACATCAAAATACATAAACATAAACTGACAAACTAACTTCTGTGCGCATGCGTCAAGTCATCCGTATCCGTGAAAAGTTTAAATTAAACAACTTACTTCCGTTGCGTTCTTGAAACGGACCGTTGTATCAATTTACGGTTTTGATTGGTTACAAATGATCACGTATACGTGAACACGGATGCATGGGGATGCAGCTTTTTTTGCCTTCTACTTTAGGGTCCGTTAGGGTGTGCCACACCATTTTTTTAGACTTTATCCATGTATAATTTAAATACATTATAAACAAATAATGAAAATCAGTTAATTAACAATAGTTATAAACATATTTTATTTCTTTTTTAATATTTTGTTCTATTTTCTATGGTAACTTGTATGTATTTTACCTGTTCAGTAAATATTTTGGATAACTGATTTTTTCTAAAACTTAAAATACAGTGAAATCTTTCAACGGGCATCTCATCGTGGACACGTCTTTTCGGCAGACAGATTTGTCAAGTGCCAAATGTGTCCTATAGTAATTCCATACATTTCATTCTCTCTTGAAAGTGAAAGGACTAGACTCTTTCATGACCGGGCGCGTACAATAAAATCCGATACATTACTAGAAGTCTCTCTTGTGCGTATGTGTGCTCGTAGTATTGGGGCATTCCATAAATACAAATAATTGCAAGACCATTCGCAAGTCAGTTGCTGTTACAAGACTAGTTATGGAAAGCTCCGATAATAATTGACAGTTTTCATATATTATTGTAGTGATAAGTAATATTCACAATAGTTTCTTAATAGAAATGCTTAACATTTTCTAATAATAAAATACTGTTGCTAATTTCATTAATATTAATAAAATCGTGAGCTTTTGTTAGCATATTTTTGTTCAATTATATTTATACTTACAAATTTTATTATATTAACTCACAAAGCAAATCATTGGGGCATTCAAAATAGTTCGTTAATGTTTTCGGATATTTCAACTGAATTGCTGTTATTGCAAAATAAAATGTTACTTTAATTACCTACAAAACAGATTTTACTACAAATTATGTAAAAAATATACCAACTTACACTTCCCAACGTGTACTGATTCAAAGAAAAATATTTATTTTGCATCAATGATGTATTATCTACAGTCATTAACAAAAGAAGTTGCTTAGTGTGAATATTATTTTTATTTGATTTCGATTGAAATATTAAACACAAATCACGAATCACTTTGGTTTCCTAGAATAGAACTACCGTAAGTTAATGAAATATAGGTATATGTATTGAGATTATTTTATGCAGGTACACTGGCTTGCAATAAAATCGCGTACAATTTAAAAATCAAGTAACCGAGTTTTTTCCTTTTTTAGCTATTTAAATACAATTTTTCAATCAACTGTCAATAAAGTTGTCACTGTTGTGTTGTCACTATCATGTTACAATTCTATCTGTTGTAGAGTAAGTTCTTCATCTTGTTTGAGTTTCTATTAAATTACATAAACATACATACTTGTATTCCAGAAAAATGAAAGAACAACCAAGTATGTATTTCTCGTTTTCTGTTAAGTTTAGCATCTTAATTGACACTATTTAATGACATTGACAAGTTAAATTTCAAGACCGTTTCAATACAGCAAAAAATAGATGTACGTGATTATTTTGCAAGCCAGTGTACGTCTTAAGGTCCTGTTAATATACAGTTGTTCTTTTTTTGCCTTCGCCATTGGCATCGCGGTTATCCGAAGAGGGACGAAGTCGGTAAATTAGGACAAAGTTTCCCCATTTTAAAGATGTATTTGTTTTTCTCGAAAAATGCATAGGTCATTAGATAAATATTATAGTTCAAATTTTGCTAATTTCAAATTTCACTAATAATATACAGGCTGTCTCTATAAGCCTGATCACTATTGGTAACTTTTTTATATGAAGAGGTACGAGATTGGTTAAATGAGCAAAGTTGTGCCATTTTGAGTAAGAAAATTGGTGACATCAGCAAAAAATAAATTGTATCAGCGGTTCCCAAAATATGGGACAAAATATATATTTCTTAAATGAAACCATGTCTTTTAATTTTTTATTGGAAAGAGTACTTTTCTCTTTTCAATAAAGTAATGTTTACGTATAATTTTTTCAAATAAATGAGTTATTTACGTTTAAAAATGAAAAAAATTTATACTGTTACTGCTACCATCATGTCAGATACCATACTTTGTGAGCTCTTAAGCCTAGTTTACATATACAGTCGAACTTCGATAACTCAAACCATGACTTGCCACAAAAAAAGTTCGAGTTATCAAGACTTCGGGTTATTAAATAAAATGTATATGTATAAATATTGTAACGTTTTTATTTATTTGGGTGAAGTGTAGATATTAGACAATTGTTATTAATGAAAATAAAAGTTTATTATAATGATAAATAGAAAGATAATAAATTTAACTAACACTACGATTAAACAAATATTAAACACTAATTAAAACAAAGAATATTTTAAATTCTTAAACACTAAGATTATTTATTTAAACAATATAAAGATCAGTTATTTATTTATACAACTGTATTTATTTATATTCACCACTTATCGACTATCTGTTTATATCACCAACTGTTCAACACGCGACGCTTATTTATATCAGACTGTCCAGTGCCTTCGCAAACGGTGTTTATATACCCTAGCCGAAAATTCCAGAACTCACTAGAAAACGTCTAGATAAAACACAATAGGTTACATGAACCGCGTAATTAAGCAGGTTCAGACAGGTCCGTTGAGTCATCGCTAACAATAGACGCTTGCGCGACCCCGCGACAGTGGCGGCGACAGCGACGGGGACAGCGGTGGTGACAGTGGAGGCGACGGCGGGTACTGCACATTACACTGCCCCCTACTTAAGACTGTTTCGTCCCGGAACAGTTTGTGATGACGAAATCTGCATGCATTACCCTTGGTGCATTTCGAAGTTTTGAAGAAATGACAGTCGATGATCCGCTCGACTTCTTTTTTATGTCCGTTAGGGTTAAAGCTGCAAACGAGAATTTCAACACCGGTAAAACGGAAGAGGATTTCTATCATGTTCCTAACAATCCTATAATCTAAACCATCTAGACCACAGCCTAACTTCGGTACGGCTAGCTTCAAAATGTCATTCTCAAGCAGATGATCCCTCAAATCGCACAGCGAGTTCCACAGGTTGCAGTACGACGGCTTCTGATACGAGCGTAGTTTTGTAACCAGGTAATAGATGTACCGCTGATGGTCTGCATTGCTATCCCTCAGGCGCAGCGTTTTCCCAACAGTTGGGCGTTGGTCGGCCAGTTCTTGTTGTCGCCCAAATTTTGCCTTAAAGGCTGAAGCTATGCCACGGGACATCTTTAAGTCTTCTGATACGCAGTGACCGAGGCAATAATCTGAAGACCCGGTGAATAGATCTCGGTGTTCTTCTTTCGTCACGCCGAACCGCGCCTTGCGGCCAAAGGAATAGTTCTCCATGAAGTCTTCAAAAGTTGGTTCTTGTGTTATGATCCGACGAACCGTTGCTCCACTATGGACTTCGTGGTTGTCTCCGGCGAAAGGGGCTAGCCGATTAAAGTGTACTACTCTCGGCTTCCCGCTAGGTTGTTTCTTAATTCTGCATACCACGTCGTTTATCCTTTTGACTACCTCATAGGGGCCTTCCCAATTATTTTGCAGCTTTGGTGATAACCCACGACGTCTTTGTGGGTTGTAAAGCCACAGTAAATCCCCAGGTTGATATCCATCCTTTTCGGCCTTGATGTCATACCGGTCCTTCATTCGGTCGCTGGCAGCTTGAGTGTTCGTACGGACTTGTTCATGAATGTCATTCATTCTTCTCCGTAAGTCCGTAACGTAATCTTCCCCGGCCAGATCTTCCCCAGGTTTACTGCCGAACACCAAGTCACATGGTAAGCGCAACTCACGCCCGAATAAGATGTTCGCAGGAGTTTGCCCTGTTGTTTCATGCACGGATGAACGATAAGCCAACAGGAACAGATGGAGGTGTCGGTCCCAGTCTCTTTGGTGGTTGGAGACTACCTTCGACAAATATCGGTTGATCGTTCTGTTCATTCGTTCAACCATGCCATCAGACTGCGGATGTAATGCAGTTGTTCTAGTTTTATTAATTCCTAATATCTTACAGACATTTTGGAAAACGGCAGACTCAAAATTTCTTCCCTGTTCGGAGTGGAGTTTACGTGGTACTCCGAATCGGCATATACATTCTTTAACTAAAGTTTCAGCGACTGTGGTGGCTTCCTGGTTGGGTAATGGATATGCTTCAACCCACTTGGTGAAGTAGTCCATGACAACCACGATGTATTTATTTCCTTCATCACTTTCTGGGAATGGTCCAGCCACATCAATCGCGATACGCTCAAATGGACTGCCGACGTTGTATTGACGCATTGGAGCTTTTCGTCGTTTATGCGGACCGTTACTTCCAGCGCAAACCACACATTTCTTGCACCAATCTTTAACATCTTCCGTGAAGTTAACCCAGTAAAACCGCTGGCGCAATCTTTCTAGCGTTTTGATGACACCGAAATGGCCTCCAGATCCGTCATGGATCTCTTTCAACACGTCTGGTACTCTACTCTTAGGAATAACTAACTGAGTTCTCTTCTCAGTTCCATCAACATTTTCTACCACACGCTTTAATATGCCATCCTCAATCACCATGGAGTCCCATTGCGCCCAGTACGATTTTACACTTGGTGAGTGTGGTGCAACATCTTCCCATACTGGTTTGCTGTCCTCTGCTTTCCATTCGAGTATAATTTTCAAAGTTGGGTCTTTTTCTTGATCTTCGCGTAGTCCATCGGGCTGCCAATTATCGTCGACTACTGTTGTTCTGGCGACGATGGAAAATTTCTCTTCTAGTCGACTACAATGCTTGCAATCATCTTGGCACGGCCTTCTGGACAATGCGTCGGCATTACGATGGCTGGTACCTGTTCTATGCTGTAGTCTTTCAATCCATCTAGCCACCTGACCTTCAGGATTCTTGAATTGTAGCAGCCTTTTTAATGCAGCATGGTCAGTTCTAATCAAAAATTTCCTTCCGTACAAATATTTGTAGAAATGTTCCACGGATTTCACGACTGCCAAGAGTTCTTTTCTAGTAACACAAAAATTTCTCTCTGGTTTTGACGAGGTCTTACTAAAATAGGCAATAACTTTCTCATGTCCGTCTTGTATCTGGGAAAGAAAGCCATCAATTCCCACGTTGCTTGCATCTGTGTCTAGTATGAACTCTCCTTCAGGTAACGGATAACTCAGGTCAGGTGCGCTCGTCAAAGCATGTTTAAGTTATTTGAATGCAACTTTGCAGTCCATTTCCCAGATAAATCTTCGACCTTCTTCAGTAAGCTTTGTCAGTGGCTTGGCTATGTTGGCAAATCCAGGTACATATCGCCGATAATAAGTACACAAACCAAGAAAACTTCTAAGTTCGTGTTTGTCCCTAGGCGCTGGCCAATCTCTCACAGCCTTTATCGTTTCCGGGTCAACTGCAATACCTTTATCTGAAACCACGTGTCTAAGGTAATGAACTTTCTTTTGAAATAGGTGGCACTTCTTGGGGCTGAGCTTCAGGTTAGCCTTCCGTAATCTCTGGAAAACCTCTTCCAAATTCTTCATGTGGTCCTCGAATGTTTTACCTACCACAATATTGTCGTCGAGATAGACTAAACAGGTTTTCCATGATAGTCCAGCCAATACTGTTTCCATGAGTCGTTCAAACGTTGCAGGGGCATTGCAGAGCCCAAATGGCATTACAGTAAATTGCTACAGTCCGGTACCAATTGTGAAGGCTGTCTTTTCCTTATCTTTTGGATCCAAATCGACTTGCCAGTATCCGCTCTTTAGATCCAGAGTGGAGAAAATCTTGGAGCAAGCCAAAGTGTCTAGTGTATCGTCTATTCGAGGTAGCGGGTAGCTATCCTTCTTGGTGACGTTGCTAAGTTGACGGTAATCGACGCAAAATCGTGTAGAGCCATCCTTCTTCTTTATTAACACCACTGGTGAAGCCCACGGACTGCTTGAAGGTTCGATCACACCTTCCTTTTTCATGTCTTCAATAATTCTTTCCGCTTCCTCACGCTTCGCCAATGGTAGTCTTCTTGCTGGTTGGCGGATGGGTCTTGCGTCGCCGGTGTCTATCTTATAGTGAACCACATTAGTTCTCCCGTTGGTCTTCTTGTCAACTTGAGACACATCTTGAAATCTTCCAATTAATTTCTTCGCCTTGGTTCTCTGGTCGGCGGTCAGTTCTTGAAAGGATGTTGATAATTCATTAATTAACGTGTCCGGAACTTCCTGTGATATGTTTAATTTGGCCTAAAAGTTCGAACAATCGAGGATACTGCCAAGCATTCTCCTACGATTGTTCCTTTCTTAAGAACAACTGGATAAAAATTCACGTTCATTATTCGAACTGGTATTACTTGACTGGCTTTGATCAGTGATTTTCCTACAACAACTCCAGTACCAGTCTTCACATCATCATTCTTGGGCTCAAACATAACAATATTCCCCTCACAGAAACTACCATCCAATTGTGGTCGCTGTTATCTGTATTGTCGATCTCTACAGATTCGGATTCAGATTTGTAGAGCTCAACAATATCTTCATCTGTGGGAAACTCCGAAGTAACAATATCATCATCCACATGTATAAAATCATTTAAGGTGGCACCTTCTGGTGTAATTTTGACATTTTTCCAAGCTTCATACTCCAATTGCAATTGAATTTCGTCCTCACGTTTTTCATTCATACGTTCACTTATGAAAATCAATGGAATTTCATCCTCTTCGTCCCACTCAGAAAACTGACCAAACACGGCTTTTTTAAAACGGTAGACACTGTACTTGCCGGAACATCATATTTCAGAGCTACATCTTTCTTTCGTGAACCACTTTCCACTTCTTTAATTAGTCTACATTTTTCATCAATGACATATCAGCAATGAAAATGTCTTAAACGTGATAAATCAAGTAGGCACAGTATTTTTTTTAACTAATAATAATTAACAAAGCATATGTTTGAATTTCAGTAGTACAGAAACCGATCTGCCTCCATCACCATGTCATAAACACACGTAATAGGGGATTTCCCCCAGAATTCGACTTATTGAAGCTGGCGCCAAATATTCTGTTCAAATTATAAAGATATTCGAGTAATCGAAGTTCGAGTTATCAACTAAAAATTCTCACTCTTGGCGCTATTGCCAACCAGTTTGATTCGAGTTATCCAAAATACGAGTTATCGAAGTTCGACTTACTGAAGTTCGACTGAATAACAAAACAATTTAAAAATATTTATATATAAAAAAGTTATTTTGAGTGGCTTTTAAGTATCACCATGTATATATGTATATTTGAGCGGCCATTAAAGTAGCTGTTGGACTATTCTTGCCTCAGTGTGTGAAATAGACTAAAAGCCATTATTATGGCTCCAAGTCATCAACACTGCATTAAACTCACAAAGCCACATACATAGTACCGCTCTTGAAATCATTCAAAAATTCCATGTACTTCCCGAAATACAGCAAAGGTTCACGGCAGGAGTACACTCAATTTAGTTCGGTAGTATAAGATAACCGCAATGCCAATGATAGAGTCGAAAGCCGGACCCTCTGTAATTAGATTCTAAAATTTTTACGATTTCATCTTCGGGATATGCGTAAGGCAAAAAATTATAAAATTGGACATTACTAGCGAATTTTTGTAAAATAAACCGTATATGGTGCATTTTTTAAAAGATAACCGTGGTTATTAAAAATATGGGTTTAGTGACCCAATTTAAATTTAAATGCATGAAAACAAGAAATATATAAATAAATGTTCTTTTTAAATATTGGGACCCGCAGAATAGCATGCGACACAGTAAAATTTTAAAGAACTATATTGATGGCGGCTAGCAGAACCTGAAAAATATGTAAATATCGCAAACCATTGTTTCTCTTAACAGAAAAAGAAGTTCTCAAGCTGTAATTTTATTTCATTTATAAATGTGTGAATATGAACATAATCTACTCTACATAAAAAAAAATGCCTTGTGAAAGGATACATAGATGGTGTACTGCACGAATGTTGTAAGTACACTTTTGGATGAAGTTGTGTTAAGCGTGTAGAAAGTTCCATTTTTACATAATAAACCAATGTGCATAAATTCAAATTTAAAGCCTCCAGAGCCATTTTAATTTCTGCTTTATGCTGATTTGATCTAGAAGTATAAACTTTTAAACTACATTGTCTCGAAAGTTTTTTTTTGCACTTGCAACATTTATGCACTATACACTACACCATCGATATATTTGTTATATTCGTGAAATACAAGGGATATTTTTTCAACCTCCAGTAAGCTGACAAAAAAGAACATTAATAAAAAACTTTAAATAAAGTCATTGATACTAATAGTATATTATTTACGAGTATATATGTAATGTAGCATGTAAAGGGGTCTCGTGGCCGCGTGCCTGAGTGTCTTATCACTAGTCTGGGAAACCGGGTTCGATCCTGACCGCCGCTAAATATTTCGAATTTTAAATGGCACAAAACTGACCCCTGTGGTGCACTCTCCATGCCAGCAACGAGCACCCGTGAGGCGACGCCTGGTAAACGCCCGCACGGTACGAATATGTCATCATCATTAACGAAAGCTGTGTACAAAGATTGACACACCCAGCAATGGGTAATATGACGTAATGATATATTTATTTATTTTATTGTGTGGTTATGCAGCACATTTTGACGTTACAGCGGATATTGCAATGATATGACAGTTGATTTAAAATAGCAGTTGCAGGATAAAATAATAAATGCATGGTAAAATATTCAACTTTCGGTAAAAAAATAAATTGTTCTATAATCGTTTGTTTTTGTTTTTTATTAATTTTACTAAGTAGGTTCTCCAATTTGCGCTCTCGTTTATTTTTATTATATATTTTTTTAATTGTGTCAAATTTTTTCTTCGATAGATTTTATGTGAAGTTGTTTTTGTTTTTTTTTTCGGTCATAATTGCCCCTTTTACTATAATATTCAATTTTCTGGTGTTTTTTTCTTGTTTCCCCACCTTATTATCCATAACGCTTATTTATGCATTTAACACTCTTTAGGTGTAATTTATCCCACAGTGATAGATAAAAACTGATTTCATAAACACCATGGTTTCTAAAATAAAAAAATTATTTCGGTTTTTGCCGCTTTTATTAAATTGGAGCCTATAGCAGGAGCCACATTATTCATAGGCTGGTTAATGCATAGTGTACAAACACAAATATACAAATAATACAATAAAACGAACCCTGATGTGGGTATTTTGACAATTACAAAATTTTCAAATGTATTATTTTTATTTTGATTAATCGTTATTTTTGGCGCTCGTTTGTGTCTATATATTGAAGGATTCTATTGAACAAACTTAAAAAAACGTGTTGACTTGAATTATTAACATTTTTTGTCAGAAAGCATTAAATCAAAATGTGAACAAATCTGAAGGCTCGTATATATCTCGTTCTATATAATAAAATAGCAGATGGCGCTTGAGTTTGGTTAGATACATACATATTTTTGTCTGAATTTTTTCCCTTTTTAACCAAAGATATTTTCTTATTTATGACAGCGCCGTCAACGAATTATGCGGGTCCCAATAAAAGTTTTGAGCCACAACATATAGATATCGCTGCGTTTTGCATTTAAAAGGCAATACGTCTATACAAATTTGAGTCAAGGTGGATACTGTTTACGGGGAGTCTCCTCTATCATTTGCCACCGTGCAAAAATATGTACATAGTTAAATTTATACGTGCTCGTACTAGCCTGACTCCTGGATGAGCGTTCGGTATGACCACCGATAACAGAAAAGAAGTTTACCAAATGATACTAAAAGATCATGGAATCAACTTTAGAAAGATAGTACAGGCTGTTGGCATATCGAAGAAATGTATTTATCATATATTACATGAAGAATTGAGCATAAGTAAAATCACTGTGCGTTGGGTACTGCGCTTGCAGTTGGAACGATTCAAAACAAAACTAGCCGGATTTTTTGCGTTGATTTATAACTGTTAATGAAACTTAAATACTCCACTATACACAGTGGATTACGAAGGGTGAACCTGCTCCGAGGAAAGCGAAGTCTGTTTTACCTGTCGGGAATAGTGATGCACGCGAGGCGAGACGAGACGAGAAATATAAAATATCGATCTCGTCTCGTTTTCGGATTTGTGATCTCGATCTCGCTCTCGCTCTCGCACATTTTTTTAGGTCTCATCTCGTTCTCGCACGAGAGTCTCGCGAAAGTCTCGCTATAAAAATACGCGCATGCGCACTACGTATTTACGTAACTGTTTAACTACAAGAGACAATTTCGCACCAATAGCACCGTCTTCCATGTATTTACAATCGTATAACCATTCATTATAATATACTTGCGTATAGTATAGAAGATCAATGGTATAACTATAATAAAGAGACGAAACACTAAATTCTGGTAACCAAATTATTTCAATACGAACATAATGTTTATTTATTTACGGTCACCACAAAATGTGATGTTAGTAAATAATTTAATTTACCTCTAAAGTATCCAATTTATCATCAAATTGTGATCTCTAAACTATTTCAATACGAATATCTGTAACACATTCTGTCTGTCATCAGTAAAACGAATTAAACATTAAAATATTATTTTTTTGTAACTAAAAGTACCTACACCTATTTAAGATTAAGTCATAAAAATCTCGCGAGATTTCTCGCTTCTCGCAGTTGTTATATCGATCTCGCCTCGAATTTTAAACTGCAATCTCGCTCCCGATCTCGTCTCGCATAATGCAACGAGACGAGACGAGATGCGATATTACTCTCGCCTCGTCGTGCATCAGTAGACGGGAAGGTAAGCGCTACTGTTTTTTTTATTTTTTAGTTGGAATCTGTAATTGTTTGTATCGACTATACGAACGGGTTAAAAATGTTAAAGCATCGTTGGAGACAATGTATCGACTGGACGTAATTAGACCGAAAAATACTTTGTCTATATGTTTGGCTAAAAACTTTTCAGATTGCCTTCATATACTTACCCATTGTTTAAAAATCTCACACAAAATTACGTAAAGCACAATTATCCAGAGATAATAGAACAAAAGATACAATGACATATACCAAATATAATACATTTTATATAGCACTGTATCCGCCATTATCATATATAAGTCATGTACAAGAGATATACAACTGCGTAAAACCAGGATTCCAACAACAAAATTACACATTTTGCTGTTTAGTTTCATAACTTTTAGTAGTTTTTCATATATTTCTCTAAATGAGTTCATTAATCTGTTATATTTATCATCATTTGATTTTTCTATATTTTTCAAAAGTAGATTTAGTTTTCTTAATCTG
Organism: Harpalus rubripes; assembly: GCA_963082715.1. NCBI lineage: Eukaryota > Metazoa > Arthropoda > Insecta > Coleoptera > Carabidae > Harpalus > Harpalus rubripes. The sequence goes on along the minus strand of OY720455.1, from coordinate 41,379,337 downwards.
GATAATATTAATAAAGGAAAAATGACAACCCAAATTATCGTCAATGCTTGATCTACATGTAACAAAATATTTATATAGTCGGTAGGACTGCAATACGAGTACTCGTAATATAGAAAGCACGGAACAACTGAAAAGTAAACTTCCGGGGAAAGATGCAAAGGCACAATGCATAGTAACAAGATTAATAGTTTTGAATTATTTACGGTAATATTGTACTGTTTAAAAGTTTCATCCACATTATAAAATAAATGCAAAATGTCGGTAATCTGAAAAAAATATACCTATAAGAAAATTATTGTTAATACAAGTTGGAAATACTTGTGCAAAATTCCAATTTAATTTTATAAAAAATACTGTATTATGGTATAGACAGTGGTCATATCAAATAAAATAAGTGTGTATTAACAAGAAATTCGTACAAACTTTATAATTATGTTTTTAAAAAGCAATACCTCCACTTTATATTTAAATAAATAAATACCATAATCCGCCGCTAATCTCACTTGTTCAAAGTCAAGTTAATAATATCGAAAAAATTTGTTTTTCAATTGGGAAAGTTTATTTTTAATTCTGTACCTGCATAATAACTATCATTTAACATGGAAGAACTCAACTTCCATAATAACAAACTTCTTATTTTAAGGCTTTAAATGCAGGTTACGCAGTAAGCTCCTATAATTTATTAATAATTACATTTCACTATACTTTGACAGATGGTGACTCGAGCACCCGAACATAGAATTATAACATGTAAAATCGTTCTTTCGTAATTTCCTACTTCCATAATTATTTTAGATAAAAAAGTTTCAACTAAAAGTTGTAGAGCTTAAAATTCTACAATTGTATCAATAAACATAATTAATTTTAAATGCTTTGTAACGACAGAAATTAGGTATGAATATGTCAAAAATAAAATAGCAAGTTCTAGATCATCCAATTCTACACCTAAATCACTAAACATATTTTATTAATAACCCGCAGAATCCAATTTGAAATTTTGTAATATACAACTTTCATTTGAAACATTTTTGTCTAAAATTATTTGGAAAGTTAAATTCCTATGGCTCGCTTTTTAATTAAACACTGTATATATTTTTTATTACTTTCTTCCTTTAATATATTGCTTACGCATACATGTGAACTTGTGAATTTTCTGCCTAATCTTCTTAAAAATTGTTTAACTTTACCATTAGCTGTCTTAAGCCTCTTTTTCCTCTCACCAACTTTTCTAGCTTTTCTACCACTACCATTGGCTCTATCTAGTAAAAGCAGCTGAATTTTGTAAACTGTCAGAGTATCGTATTCGGTCAATAGTGAAAAGAAGAAAATGTGTAAAACGAAAGCGAGTGCGCTAAGTTTTTCTACATTTGATTCGTTTTTTGAGGGTGTAGTAAAAAGAAAAGTGTATAGATTTTTTTGCTGCTAACAAATCATCGAGCCTTGACTGTATAATGGGAAGTATACGAGAAGATGGCATACCAGTGAATTGTAGTAGATCCACATTTCATAGATATTTAAAGTCACTTGGGTTTAAATTTCAAAAGTTGGACAATAGAAAAAGTATCATGGATTTTCTTTGCATTGCTAAATGGCGGTACGAGTTTTAACAAAAATAAAACAGTTCAGAAAAGAAAAAGAACAATAGTATATCTGGATGAAACGTGGTACGATATCCATGATGTTGTGACGAAGGGTTGGGTCAACGATTCCTGAAAATGCCATATTGACACACCTGTTTCTCGTGATAAACGGATAACAATTTTGCATGCTGGATATGAGGAAGGATTTATTGAAAATTTCTTGCTACTATCCGCCAAAAACATTGCATCTGCTAGTGCTATCATTTAGATATGAACGCAGATCTATTTGAAAATTGGTTTAAAAAACAATTACTACCTAATATTCCACCATCATCGGTTATAGTTATCGATAACGCGGCTTACCATTCTCGGCAAGCAATAAAAATTCCATGTACGTCAACCAAAAAACAAGAAATTATTGATTTTTTACATGCAAATAACGTTTCATTTCCCAAAAATAGTACGAAAAGCCAATTATTAAATATTAATAAGGAGCATAATTCTCAAAAACAGCACTTGTACAGACTTGCTAGCAAATAAATATGGACATGAAGTATTAAGGTTGCCACCGTATCACTGTACATTCAACCCAATTGAATTAATATGGTCAAATTTACAACAGAATATGAGGAAAAATAACTACACCTAACATGTCTGAATCAATTTTAAAATTAATTCGAACTAAGGTTGATCAAATTACACCGGAACTGTGAAAGAACTGTATAAATCATGTTAAAAAAACCGAAGAATTGTTTAGATTTACTAATCAACAATCATTTGTTATTAATTTAAATAACGATTCAAAAAATTATGGTCGACTGTGTTGGGGATGGAATAAATAAAGTTTCGGACTGGCAGTCAATATTACAATTTATTCACGCCGACGTTTCGACTATACAATAGTCTTCTTCAGGGCTAGAATGGTCGAGTTGAAGGAAAAAATACACGTGTGGATAAGCGTAGATACAATCAAGTCGGACATTTAAAAAAATAAAAAAATCAATTTTTTATTTTTTTAAATGTCCGACTTGATTGTATCTACGCTTATCCACACGTGTATTTTTTCCTTCAACTCGACCATTCTAGCCCTGAAGAAGACTATTGTATAGTCGAAACGTCGGCGTGAATAAATTGTAATATTGACTGCCAGTCCGAAACTTTATTTATTAAATAACGATGTTTCAAGTACCGAATCAGATGATTAATTACATTTCTTAGATTATGTTTATACGTATATTATGTACCATTTACTTGTGTAAATAACTTTTAAAATATGTATTTTTTGTATACATATATATATGATATAAATACTGTATTATATTTTTTGAACATGCTCATTTTCTGTGTGAATATATTTTATAATAAATTACTATTTAAAGTTGTAGACTCGCTAATATTTTTCATTTTATTGCATGTAATAAAACCACAATATGCCAGCAATAAGTGTAATATGTACTGTATAATCATTTCAATAATTATTAATGTAAAAGCTGTATAATATGGAAAAAAAGTTTTACCTCATAATATTTTTGTTATAAAACAGTCCAACTGTGTGCAAAGCAGTGACCTTTTTCACTGTCTTATTTATGAGGGGCCGAAATTTTGGGATCTTAGTTACCTTAAGTGAGAGGCGTTTCAAAGGTTTATGGCGATCCTTTGCCTTTTGGTGAGACAGACTCTATAAGTACTATGAAAGAAACGCGTATGTAGATTTTGATGAATAAACACGTTTAAGGTACCTAGAATTCGATTTTAAGACACTTACACACGGAAAAATATTAAAACATGCAAAAAAAGAAAATCGGAACTAGGAACATCATGATCTACCAAAAAGGGAAAATGAAAAACATCTATTTAAAAAATGAAAAGGATAAGAATTAAAATTTTAGGTACATGTGAAACGAGATGGATGGGGAATGGAATAATACCATTAAATGAAGAGAATATACATAGTGTCAGGGTCGGATTGGCCAGTCGGGACAATCGGGAATTTCCCGAGAGGCCGCGACTTTTTGAGGCCGCCGCTCGGTGATTACAAACTAAAATTTGAGTACGTAACATCATCTAATTAACTTCACCGGGTAAAAGATCTTATTTAGATCGTTTTCAATATTTTCTATTTCGTGACAAAAATATCTTTCGGTGTTGCAGATGTAGTCCGAGCTCCGAATATGAGGTTTTGATAATTTCCTACTTTTTAGATTTGGAATTATAGTTAAGGTGTTGTCTGGTGTTGGTGTGTTGGTTTACAGTAGGGTAGACTGATGTTATTAGTCCATGGTTCGTTTTCTCTGTTAAAACATTGAAGAACGGAGGAACTCCAAGAGACTTTTTCTCCATTGTGAACCTAATATAAAGTATTATCGACATATCTAAGCCAAAGTTTAGGTCTTATATTGGCTGTATCTAGTGCTAATTCTTCAAAAAAAATCCATGTATAAATTGGCTGTAACTGAAAAGAACCCATCACCAAAGTATCTTCTTGTACAAAATATCTATCTTTTTCTTGGAAATATGAGTTCTGTAGACAGCACTGCAAAAGTTCCATAATACCAAGAGGCAAGTCGGTTCTATCTTTTAAGTTGATATCTTTTCAAGCCTTGTTTTGATGATTTCTAAAAATTTCTTGTAAATAAAGTTACAACATCAAAACTGACAAAAAGATTTTGTGGTTGTAATTGTATTTAGCTCAAAAGTTCTAGAAAATGTTTTGAATTCTTCACATACGATAATCTTTTTCCTTGAAGTGGCTAAATGATTGGTAATAGAAATTGTGATAGTTTGTAAGTAGGAGAATTTAAGGGACTTTAGACGGGTTTCTGAGATGCTTAAATCTTTCTTATGGATTTTTGGAAGCTCCCCGTACAGGTGTGGAAGCTTGCTAAAATATGGTGTGAGATATGTTCTTGTTCTAAACGGAATATAATTCTTTATATTTCTTAAAAGCACGGTACACGTTGTTTCTTAGAATTTCCTTAATTCAAAAGCTCTTCTATTTTCTGATCATATAGATTGGTTGAGTCTGAAGCTTCTTGACTGAAAAATGTTTGGGAAGAGAAGAAAATTCCTGGATTGCAGTCAATAAAAATTTATTTAAATCGGCTTCTACCGGTTTCGGCAACACATTTGCCTTCTTCAGGAGCTATAAAAATTGTGCAACGGATTCATTTGTGTTTTACAGTGTGCATTACAATTCTAACTTACGTGATTTAGTTTATTTTATGTATGTAAATGTAACATATTAAAATTACAAAAATAACAGGTACAACACACATTTGGACGTCACAGTTAAAAAAATAAATAAATAAATATGATAAGGTACTCTAAAGTCGTCAAAATTATAAAATTTGTAAAAAAATTTACACCCTTTGAAAATTTTTAATTAAGTTTGGACATGTTAAGTTCCGAAGTTTTTTAAGGAAGGTTTACCGCCACTTATTTAAAAGTTTTATATGTTTTATTATTCTTACTTTTATTTTGGTTTCATGTAATGTTTCTTCTTTTCTTTTTATTGTTAAATTCTAAAATGTTTGTGTATATTTTGCTAAGGTTAATTGTGTCTGTTTTTAAGTTAATATTGTTTTTATCGTCATTTATATGTAAAATTTCTAGTGTCAAGCGCTTTGGCAGATTTTGTTCTGTGTCTAAAATTTTAACGTTGTCAAAATTGAAACTGTGGCCTGAAGATTGAACATGTCCTACTAAGGCGCATTTCCCTTTGTTGTTGCTTTTGTTGCTACAGTTTCTTTTATGTTCATCCATTCTTGTTTGCAAATATCTCTTCGTCTGACCAGTATATTGAGCTGGGCAGTCATTGCAGGGAATTTTATAAATTATATTAGTTTTGTATTTCTTGTCAATATTTGCTTTTAAGTTGCTAAATATATTTCCAACTGTTTTTATTTGTTTAAATCCTATACCTACATTTAAATTACCGCTAAATAGTTTTTTTAAATGCATCGCTATGCCATCTATGTATGTTAATGCTAAAAACTTTTTTTCTGGATTTACATTATTTGCTGCATTATTATTATGTTGTTGATTTTGTTGGTTATTATTATTATGCATTTTACTTTTTACATTATTAATTAATCCATACACAATGCCGCGGGGATATTCATTCTGTTTTAATAGATCTCTAACATATTCCAATATGTCTTTATGATAACATTTTGAGGTTAACTTAAGTGATCGAGAAATCAGGTTTGTTGCATTATTTATTAATTGACTTTTAGGATGTTTGGAGTTATAATTCAGGTACCTACTACTTGCACTGGGTTTTTTATACCATTTGGTAGTAACTGTGCCATCATTCTGGCGTATCACAGTCATATCCAAAAATGGAATAGATCCCGATTCTTCAATCTCCATGGTGAATTGTAAATTACTGTTGTAGCTATTAAAAATAGTTAGTGTTTCGTCTACTTTATCTGTAGGTACTATTAGAAACAAGTCATCCACATATTTTTTAACAAAAATGCATTCATAAGACAGTAAGCGTATGACATTATTAAGGAGCTTGTCCATCACTAGATTCGCCACTATAGGGCTGAGTGAGGAACCCATAGCGGTTCCCCAAATCTGCTTATAGTACGTATCGTTGTATTTGCAAAAACCTTCCCTTAAACAGAAACAAACTAACTCAGAGAACTCATTCCAGGGGATTTGTGTTCTTTGTGAAATTATGGTCCATTCCTCCTTTATGGCGTCGAGTATCAAGTCCAGAGGAATGTTAGTGAATAGGGATATTACATCTAATGAAATGAAAATATGTCCTTCAGGTATTTGTAATTGAGTTATGGTTTCCTGGAATTCAGAAAACACAAATCCACACAAATCAGAAAATTAAACAATATTCTCCAGAATGAAAATATTAGAGTAGAACGGAATGTAAACGATTGGTTTATGAATTTAACAACGGTTAACTTTCCAGCGGAAGTAGCTGACACTTTATCACTTGGTCCGAAGTTTAGTATACCTCATCAGCCAAATGATTCACCCTTTTTCAAATTAATCGCAGATACCGAATACATTTTAAACTCCACAAAAGATGTTGAATTGCAGGAAACAGTTAGAGCGCAATTCACCAACATTGTTACGAATTTGTGCAACAAATCAACGGTTAACAAACAGAATCTTACACTAAATAAAAAATACAACAGCACAAGAACTTTTTTACATGAACATGAGGACATTTTGATCATTAGAGCAGACAAATCAAACAAGACAGTCGCCATGTACAAGAATGATTATAACTCGAAGATGAAAGAGATTTTATCTGACACCAAGATATACAAAGAAATAGATGAAGATATCACCAAAAAAACGCAAAACAAATGCAATAGAATGATAAAAAAGTTACATGATAAAGATTACATTAGTTCTCCTATTAAAAAAAAGCTAACTAAAGAAAACTCAGCTCCACCACGTATTTACGGTCTGATTAAAGTGCACAAACATAATTACCCTTTAAGACCTATTGTATCTGGGATTAATTCTCCTCTTGACGAGCTTGCTAAGTTCTTAGCAAATCTTTTAAAAGCTTTGAAAGAAGATACTTACCACGTCAGAAATTCGTTTGAATTCCAGGAAACCATAACTCAATTACAAATACCTGAAGGACACATTTTCATTTCATTAGATGTAATATCCCTATTCACTAACATTCCTCTGGACTTGATACTCGACGCCATAAAGGAGGAATGGACCATAATTTCACAAAGTACACAAATCCCCTAGAATGAGTTCTCTGAGTTAGTTTGTTTCTGTTTAAGGGAAGGTTTTTGCAAATACAACGATACGTACTATAAGCAGATTTGGGGAACCGCTATGGGTTCCTCACTCAGCCCTATAGTGGCGAATCTAGTGATGGACAAGCTCCTTAATAATGTCATACCCTTACTGTCTTATGAATGCATTTTTGTTAAAAAAATATGTGGATGACTTGTTTCTAATAGTACCTACAGATAAAGTAGACGAAACACTAACTATTTTTAATAGCTACAACAGTAATTTACAATTCACCATGGAGATTGAAGAATCGGGATCTATTCCATTTCTGGATATGACTGTGATACGCCAGAATGATGGCACAGTTACTACCAAATGGTATAAAAAACCCTGTGCAAGTAGTAGGTACCTGAATTATAACTCCAAACATCCTAAAAGTCAATTAATAAATAATGCAACAAACCTGATTTCTCGATCACTTAAGTTAACCTCAAAATGTTATCATAAAGACATATTGGAATATGTTAGAGATCTATTAAAACAGAATGAATATCCCCGCGGCATTGTGTATGGATTAATTAATAATGTAAAAAGTAAAATGCATAATAATAATAACCAACAAAATCAACAACATAATAATAATGCAGCAAATAATGTAAATCCAGAAAAAAAGTTTTTAGCATTAACATACATAGATGGCATAGCGATGCATTTAAAAAAACTATTTAGCGGTAATTTAAATGTAGGTATAGGATTTAAACAAATAAAAACAGTTGGAAATATATTTAGCAACTTAAAAGAAAATATTGACAAGAAATACAAAACTAATATAATTTATAAAATTCCCTGCAATGACTGCCCAGCTCAATATACTGGTCAGACGAAGAGATATTTGCAAACAAGAATGGATGAACATAAAAGAAACTGTAGCAACAAAAGCAACAACAAAGGGAAATGCGCCTTAGTAGGACATGTTCAATCTTCAGGCCACAGTTTCAATTTTGACAACGTTAAAATTTTAGACACAGAACAAAATCTGCCAAAGCGCTTGACACTAGAAATTTTACATATAAATGACGATAAAAACAATATTAACTTAAAAACAGACACAATTAACCTTAGCAAAATATACACAAACATTTTAGAATTTAACAATAAAAAGAAAAGAAGAAACATTACATGAAACCAAAATAAAAGTAAGAATAATAAAACATATAAAACTTTTAAATAAGTGGCGGTAAACCTTCCTTAAAAAACTTCGGAACTTAACATGTCCAAACTTAATTAAAAATTTTCAAAGGGTGTAAACTTTTTTACAAATTTTATAATTTTGACGACTTTAGAGTACTTTATCATATTTATTTATTTATTTTTTTAACTGTGACGTCCAAATGTGTGTTGTACCTGTTATTTTTGTAATTTTAATATGTTACATTTACATACATAAAATAAACTAAATCACGTAAGTTAGAAATGTAATGCACACTGTAAAACACAAATGAATCCGTTGTACAATTTTTATAGCTCCTGAAGAAGGCAAATGTGTTGCCGAAACCGGTAGAGGCCGATTTAAATAAATTTTTATTGACTGCAATCCAGGAATTTTCTTCTCTTCCCAAATATGGATTGGTATCCAATATTACTATAACACTTCCATTACCTGCGGATAGAGTCTTGGTTGTGTTAACTCTCAATGCTTTATTTTCTACGTTTTTAAGATTAGGTTTGATCAGATAAATTTTAGGAGCGTTTTTTTACATTTCAACATCTTTTATAACTGTTCAAATTCTATGTAGACAAAAAATTTGTATTATCGAACACCAAAACTAATTAATTACTTTGTGGCAATCATGCTAGAATTTTCCCGGGCCGCTGAATCTTCCCAATCCGGCCCTGCATAGTGTTCCAAATTAAATGGGCTACCATTGGGATTTCGGAAACTATCTAAGAGGTTGGTTAAATGCGCAATGTCTACACGCATGGTAAAATAGTGATACAAATACAGTGCAATAAATATCGTGTAAATAAATAATACGTTGTGTCAATTTAAATAAATATTCTTGGTGTTTATATTTGTTTATTCATAGTGTTCTTTATTTTCATTCCCTATTTCTTATTTATTGTTAAATAAACTTTTATTTTATTTACTAGTATTTCTCAGATTTTACACCTCCCAAATAAATAAGCGTTACAATAGCATAGCCAAATCAAGTTTTGTTTCTCAACTTCATCCTCAATATCTTTTGCTGTCGGAGCATAAAGGTTCATTCACAAATGAAAATTAGGTTTAAGGTTTTTGTTTAGGTTTAAGTAAGTCATTCATAAATGTAAGTTTAAATTACCTGAAAATTAGTTTTAATATCTACAGACATCTGTGTAAATGCTTCAAAAACAAGATTAAAATATCGGTAGAGCAGTACTGAACAAGACACCTGTGCGCCGTGAAACTGTCATTCGCTTGGCATTATTGGTTATATTTCAGCAATTAAGTGACGACAGTCTCCATGTTCTCGCATTTGTTTAAAAAGCCGAATCCACCAGGTGGATACTAAATAAAGATGGGTGTACATGTCTATATCATTTCAGACTCGTTCTCATTGGTGAAGTTTGTGACGTCAAACTAAATCATAAATCTAAAGTTTGGACCTTGCAATGTTTAACTTTATGATTTAGATTTAGAGACCCTAAATTTTGAAGTGTGAATGGACTCATTACATAATATGCGGCCAAAGTCTTTAAATCTAAAGTATAAACCATAAATCTAAACCTAATTTTCATTTGTGAATGCACCTTAAGCCTGTATGGATAATAAATTAACTGTTTTTCAGTGGCGGCCCATACCAATTTATACAAATATGGCCATCAATTTTATGCGCATTAAAAGAATACATTTGTCAGAAAAATTTATACAACTTAGTTACAAACTATTTTAATGACAGAGTAGCAATATTACAGACATACAGCGTTCATCTAGATTCTAGAGGAATCTGTAAGCAAAGGCTGCCACAAGGATCGTGTTGCGGGCCAGGATTTTGGAATATTAATTATAATTCTATACTTAATGTCAAGTATATAGAAAAAACAACAGTAGTGGCATTTGCAGACGACTTATTAATTATTACAAAAGATGAAAGACTCTTCGAGGCAGGAAACAACAATCTATTGAAACACGACCAAATGATTCCTTATTGCGACGTGGCGGTGACTGGGATATATCAAAAGAAGAATATTAATAAACATTCAAAAATATTTTTACAATTTACAAACAAAATTAAATTTGATATATTCATCATCATTATGTAAATCTGTCTTTCTACAGGTCTCAACGGAAATTTTGTCTCCAAGCTAATCTGTCCTGTGCGCCTCTCTTCAGCCTCTCGTAATTTTGTCCGCCTTTAATTTCCGATAGATTTCAAACAACATACATCAAACGTATATTATTGTGCTCTAAAACAACACCCAACTATATGCTCAGATTAGAAGCGAACGTAGACCATATAACTGCTGAAATATTAAAACGAGCATTCAACTGGTGGCAAAATATCTTTAAATTGGACACAAATCGATTTACTAAAATAATATACAACCGGTTATTTCACCTAGATAAAAATTCAGCTTCTAAAATTGAATATAATTGGGCTACACAATTAAAATCAATTTTACAAGAATTAGGGTTTTCACAAGTTTGGGAAAAACAAAGCATAAACCGGCGAGAGGTCGATGAAATTATAAATAAAATGAAAATTAAAACAAAATGCACATTATCATAAACCAAATAAAATACCAGTTAGAAGCTGAAAACACTTGCAAAATATGTAATCTTCAGAAACAGGAAACAATTTTCCATATGGTTGCGGAATGTCCAATTTATTCTCCATTTAGACAAAAATATTTATCGGGTTGTCTCCAGAATGTGACAGAAAACAATTGGTACAATATTTTAAAAAATTTGGATAAAAATAAAATAAATAACATCTTCTACTTTGTGGTTAGTGCACTGCGGTTAAGAAGTTTCTGTCTCGATGAATAATAATTAAAAAAAAAAAAAAAAAAAAAAAAAAACACTTTTGCCTTAACAATGAATCATAAACTTAAACTAATATTTTCTGTGGCCCCCTTGCATGATGATCTAAATAGTAAATCTGCTAAAACAACGAAAATAGTATTTTTAAATACATAATTTTGTTAGATAATTCAGAATTTTTTGTTTTATAATTTGTATTATAGTTTTATTTACAATCTGTAATATCTGTGCCTTGGTGCTGAAAGGGCCAATGTCAGTTTTTGCCAATTTCTGAGAAACCGTAAGTTTTAATCAGGTTTACTGAACAGTGTAAAATTTCGTCTCATGTTTTTGGATAAATCTACAGGTGTATATAACTTATTTTCGCCATTTTTGTACACTGGCCTTTTCAGCACCAAGGTACGGTCTTCATATTCTTTACAAACATATATAATTATTCGCAACATACACATTTTTACTGTATAATTCCAAATATACTTTTGATTTATACCTTGTAAGGTATTCTTTACATATAATTTCTTGCAATATATTCTTATTCTTGTTATTTAATTCGTAATATATGTATTTACAACATATTTTTGATATATAGTTATTTACAATATTTATTTTTTTTGTTTTTCGTAACATAATTCTAATTTAAAATCTGTAATATATTCTTCGTATACAATATTTCTGCAATATATTTTTGATATACATACATATAAAATGTTTAATATATCTTTGATAGTTAGATAATTATTTATAATATATTTTTTCTATTATATAAATATTTTATTATGTCCACATTTGTAATATTATATAACCTGCATGACATTCTTGGGGTACAATTCATAATTAATTATATAAATTGTTACCAGCCTTTTGTACAAAGCTGTATGCTTTAAAAACAAATAAAGTATTATTATTATTATTATTATTATTATTATTATTATTATTATTAATTTCCGTCAACATTCTAAATTTTCTTCGCCTTCTCCCAATTATTTTTCCTTTAATAATAATTTTCTGTATCCCATCCCTCCTTGAAATATGTCCAATCCAATTAGATTTCCTCTTTCTTACTTCTTTCAAAATTCTTCTTTCTTCTATTCTTCTCAACACCTCCTCGTTTCTGACTCTTTCTTTCCAACTAATCTTCTCCAACTGTCGCCACAACCACATCTCAAAACTTTCTAAGTACTTTTTTCCTTCTTTCGCATAGACCATGTTTCGCAGCCATGCAGTACTATACTCCAAATTCGTATATTGTAAACAGGCCCGATCCTAGCGGATGTTCATTTTGTTCCCAGAACAAAGGCGGCCAAGCATGGGGGCGGCAAAGCCATCCTAATTTCTTTTAGCGAAAAAAAAGATTATTTAAGAATTTTAAATATTTTATCACTTTATGAAATAAACACATTAATATGGCATTATTCTTTTACATACTTCGTTTGCCTGACTGATAACATATCTCAACTATCCTAATTTATAGTTTATTTTATTAAAAGACAGTATACTTATGATGTCAATCAGTGACGTAACTAGAAATCCTGCGCCCCTATGAGAAAATTTTTTGGGCCGCTCCAAGAAAATATTAGAAGCAAAAAAAAATCTTAATTTTTGCATTATACGCTGACAATAATATTATAATCAAATTTTTCTTTCCATAATTATTAATTAATCATTTTCATTATTGTAATCAAATTTTCTTTGTTTTAATTAAGCTTTTCTTTGTTGCAATCAAAAATATTTAGAAAAAATCCCAAGGATAATCAGAGGAACATATTTTCATTAAATTGGCCCGTTCTGGATACACATATACATAGATACAGAGTGTTAATCAAAAAGCGGGCCATAGGCGTTTTCCTTTGCGCAAAAGTTCCCAATTAATTTTAGACAAAATGTTTCGAATAAAACTTGTAGATAATTAAAGCCTACGCCTAATTCACTAAACTTGCTTTTTAACATGGTATTAAGTAAATGATTTTATTTCTAATTCATTGTATGCTATTAAATAGCCATTCAGAAGATGGCGCTCACATCAGCGCCAGTTTTAAGTAAACTTGCCCCTTGTCTCCAATTTCAGCCAATCAGAGAGGTCAAAACAATTCCCTATATCCTCTGCAATACTGAATGGCTTAAATGGAACAAGGTATATTTATTTAAAAAACGTCAAAAAATAGAATGGGGGGGGGGGGAAGACGGCATTTTTATATAAGAACAAAGGCGGCTGATAAGTTAGGATCGGCCCTGATTGTAAATAAATAAATGACTATGTACTGGACTATACTAAATGAATAATTAAGAATGTTAACGCATGTAGTATTAGTCTGTAATGGAGCATGCTGTCAATAAAGTTTTATTAAATAATGAACACACACACACCCGCACGTAAAAAATATTAAAATCGGATTTTAAAACATACTTATTTATTAAAAACTGAATACGAGTATGCGACGAGGAAGTAGTAGTACATATTAAAAACTGTATTCTTGTATTTGTACTAAGTAGAGCAAAAGTACTTGAGTACTGAACTCAAGTATAAATTTACTTCCCAGGTTTTGGTAAAGACTATAACCACACATACCTCGTTTCGAAATACGTACGAAGAAAGACGACAAGAGGTTGTTATTATAAAAGTAAGTAAATCTTTGCAGGTTTCATCTAAACTCAAAAGTGTTTCACTAAACTCGCCATTAGCATAATAATTATAAAGAATGTCCAAGTTATATATTTCCCAACTTTCTACCACTAAGAATACAATTAAAGAAAAATAATTGTGCTTCAGTTTCCTAAAATTTAAATTTTATTTTAATATGTATATTCTTGTGGTTACATGGCAAATATAGATGTCACTTTTTGCTAATTTTCTCTTTTTACATGATTTTGTGGGAAGACTGGTGCAAAATAAATTTTTCCTACAACCGTGCGTGAAAAGTACTTTTCACGCACTCATTACAGTGTGTAAAGTGTCACTTTTCAAGCACTAGTGCTTGAAAAGTAAATAAGCGTTGTTGGCAACATTAAAATTCGTTTAATTTACCTGTCAAGTATATAATAAGGTAGTAAATAATAATAAAAGTAATAAAATTTATTAAGAAATATGAATATACACTGTAAATGAAACAAATTTAATATTTTTTTTAACAGATTGAGTACTGATCTAATTTTTATGAACATTAACATTTTTTTTTTGACATGTATTCTAACCTAACCTAATTATGAATATTAAATGTACAATTTGTACATTGTAAAATACTAATCATCGTCTGTCTGAGATTCTTCCAGGTGTTTAAGTTACATTTTGTACAGTGTTATGAGAAAGAGTACTAACAGTATTTGAAGCTGCTGGATGCCTGTACACTCAATATTATGAGAAACATCAATACCATTTCGGTTGTAGGAAAAATGTTGTACAACACGTGTGTAAAATAGTATTTTTTGGCTCGTGCTGTAATTTCCGCATTCGGCTGTGCCTCATGCGTAAAACATCGCATTTGACCAAAAAAGTACTACTTTACACACTTGTTACATAAATAACTATTTCAGGTGAAGGTAAAGACTGTGTAACTTATTAAATAAATAAATTTTTTAGATTTTCTGTAAATCCTCTGGTATAGTTCAATAAACCATATATAACGTATCAAAGTTTCACACTTTTTAGTAATTAAGTTCAGGATTTAAAAATAGTTCAGGAACTGCCTGATTTTTGCACCGGCAGATAATTTGAAATGTTTCAATCCCTAAATAATACACCTACTATTAAAACATGTTGTGTATTAAGCATCTATGAAGCAGTCTGAGGACTGGTTAGGTTTTATTATAATTTAGAATCGTCATATTGTTCCTGTGTGCTCGGCAATTTTCATTCATTTCAAACAGCAAAGAAAATATATTATACAGTGGAAATACTAAACCTATCCGAAGCTGCCTAATTTTGTAGTGAATTGATGAAGGAGATATAAATGTAACTTATGTGACTTCTCGACAAATCATCGGAACTACTTCTTTCTTACATCAATCGATGAAATATCCTTTTCTTAATATATCGGGCTACAAAATTGAAATTCGTATAAAATGAGAGCTGCCTCTTTATTTGCACGTGTACGTATGTCGAAAAAAGCTGGTAGAGCATCGTACCGGCAATACGAGGGTCATGGGTTCAAGTCCTGGTAAAGTGCATATTTCACAAAAACATTTTTTCGTATTTAAATAATTAAGTCGTTCATGGCTTTGATCCTTAGACCCTATGCTTAACACTGCTCTACTTATACTACAAAAGGGGCGTAAAAAAAACATATAAACCTGTCTTTAAACATGAGGAAAAGTAGGTACTGAATTCTACTTCTGAAAGAGATATCATCATTTTTGCTGTTTGAAACAATTAAACGTAGATAAGAGATGTTGCATGTTGTGTGCTTTAATTGAAAGAATAAGAAAAAATATTTTACCCCTATTTTTTTATTTTCTTTCATATTACCTACTCTTTATTCATGAGAAAATAGTATCTGAAAATATAATATTTAAATTGCTGCATTTTTTGTCGCCTGATAACGTCAGAAAACTATACACCAATGAATATGCCGCCAACAAAATTTAAACGTGATAACTGCCAATTATATACTAGTCTCTAGTTCTATCCATATAACTTTTTATATTTTGTAAAGACTCAAACATGGTTGTAGAAAAGTTTTGTGCTAGTGTACCCAAATAGAAGTAATAATTAAAAAAAATAGTTTTAGTAGTACCACAAACCGAAAAAAGAAGAATGAAATGGTTTTCTGAAGTAAACATAAAACCATTTACGAAATGAAAGTTTCATTCTGTAAAGATCATTTTGCTGTAAATATTTTTTCTACAAATCTATAAACGTAGGCTTTTTAATGTTTGGTTTATGATTGAAAATGGCATTTTATGACGCCAGTATTAAAAAGTGACAGAAATTTGTTACTTTTAACACTAGCGTTGAAAGTGAATTAGTTACCTTGGAAATGACTACTGGAACAAGTCGACACATGTCAAAAAATTATTAGAAATACAAATTTAAATGAAAAAATAGTGTTTGTAGAAAAATAGTGTTTGATATACGTGTTAAAAGTGATTTTCTTTTGGGGTAACGTAATTTGGCGCCAATTCAAACGGTATAGGTCTGATCTTCAACTGTTTCCGAAAAAGATGACATTTTGTAATGAAATCGAAGAATACTGAGACAGATAGTAACCGAACAAAATGTTGTGCATGCCAGTAAATACACTAAAAATACCATAAAATTTTATATGAAACATTTTTCTTAAATACTAATGGCGATGGAGTTATTTGAAAATTAAATATTGGTCAAAGTCGCCACAACATTCCACTTTTTATAATTATATGTATCATTTTGAAAACAAAAGTAAATATAAAATGACCTCTCAAACGTAAACAAAAAGTCTCATTTAATCAAAGTCGTAACCCTTATAGTTCTCAAGATAGCAGAGGTAAACCCCGGAAAAACTAATTTTTCATAGTCTTATACATCCCGCAAACTATTGAAGGTCGGACCCTTGTTGATTCATTTTTTTTTTACTTATTGTCAGTATTATATACCCTGAAAGTTAAAACCCAAAGTTATGAAACAGCGTTTATACTGATATTAATTTATTTATCTGACCACGATGGTGAAGTGGTAATGTTATCACGGCTTAAGGGTATCGGATTTCAATCCCACCTAAGGCATGGTATGTAGCGTGCATGTCTTTAATAATTTCACCCTCATCAAGGAAGTGTAAAATGTGTATATGTACAAAAACTACAATGAAAAACTGCCCATCTCCTTAAAAATCACCATACTTGTATAGTTACCGAATATATGAAAAAGCGTGTATAAATAAAAAAATATTTTTATTTATTACTAATCGCAAAAAGTGACACCTTACCTATATAAGATAACACTGAATCGAAGTGTGACATTCCATAACACTTTAAAAACTTACATTACATTCTCTTTATTTTTATGAATTTGTGTGGAACCCCAACCGTATAACCCAAAAATGAGCAATATAGGCTTTAAATTATCATATATACTCGTAGAATGAACCATTGGTAACTTTTTTTTATTATTATTATTCAAAATGAAAACTGCATCTGCAGTCATTCGAAATACTGGCCAATACGACTATATGAAGTCAAATACTACAAAAGTAATGCTTAAGTTCATCAACTACTACTCTTTATATATGTTATAAAAATGAATATTAAAAAGAAACAGAGAGTGTACATAAATGACAAGAACCTTTTATCTACTTTATTATTTTACATATGTAATGAAAATTAAATTAATTTTATTATTTTTACGAACATCAAGCAAATGTATTTATATTGTTGATACTTTATATAAATTACAAGTTTTATTGTTTAATTAGCCCAATTCTGTAACCAAGTTACTTCGCAAATAGTAAACATTTGAGTTACTGTTGCTATAAACAAGGTCCTTCATAGTTACTTGTCAGTATTTTGTATTTCGTAACTCAAAAGGCATTATATAAATCTGATGTAGCCAGTTTAACATCTCTTGTCACTTAATTTTTATTAATTTGAATACATTCTTATATAACTAAACTATTATAATTACCCCTTAACCTTAATTTGAACAAAAACTATATACGTATTTCGAGAACTAAGTTCTCATCATCAGTAATACAAGAAGTGAAAGTTAAACAGAGTAGTCAAGATTACTCAACATGTCAACCATGCCAGAGGTCCTAACAACTCTGAGAAACAAGGGAGAGAACTGGGATTATATAGGGATGGGAGTCACAGGTGAATGATTACCTATAAACTAAGATAATTTTCGTCCAATAATGAGTCATTAAATTTTAAATCGTCCAATAAAATTTAACTTTGTAATAAATTGAAAAGTTTTGAGTTTGGTATGGGACCGAGATCTGCGTTCATCAAATTATTTTTATATTTATTTATTATTAAACTCTCATATGCATCTAAATATCTATCATTATTAATATGTTTTAAAAGTTTAATATTAGAATTGTTAACTTTGTGATTATTAATGAACATATGTTGAGCTACGCTAGATTTTTCTGGATTACCGCTTTTTAGATGATAAAAATGTTCTTTACAACTAATTTTATAAATACCGGATTTTTTGTAAGTATCTATTTTATCTTTAGGGTTACCTAATAACGATTTAATGGTATTATTTGATATGTAAGTTACGGTTAAATTATGATTTTTACAAATTTTGTTTAAACTTTTGGAAGCTTTATCGTACGGTAGTGTTATGTATTTATTATTATTAGATGGCGTTAACGTTGTAAAATTAGAAATGGATTAGCGATTTTTAAATTTATGAACTAATTTATCGATAGTTTTAACCGGGAAGCCGTTATACTTAGCTATTTCTTTAATATAGTTTAGTTCAGTTTTAAATCGTTTTTTGTTTAAAGGAAATTTAGATAATCTGTTTATTAAGAAATTTTCTATAGATATCAAAATCTAATTTGTTCTTGTTTCTAATAACCAGTAGGTACGTCCAAAAAAGGTAACTGTTCATTGGTTTCTTTTTTCGATTGTAAATTTAATTGATGGGAAAACTGAATTTAAACTGTCCAGAAACATTTTCAAATCGCATTTATTGGTATTAACTATGGCAAAAATATCATCTACATGTCTAATCCAAACTCTAGGAAAATAATTGTTGTTTTTCTTAAATTTAATTTCGAAATTACTCATAAATAAATTAGCTATAAATGGTGATAAACTATTTCCCATAACCGTGCCTTCATTTTGGTGGTAATATTTATTATTTACTTGAAAGTAATTTTGCTTCATAGAAATTTCAGTAAGTTTTAAATACTCATTAATTTTTGAATCCTCCAAGTCGTTATTTTCTAAAAATGTTTTCAAATATTCTAAAGTTTCCGGGATAGGTACACTTGGAAATAAAGAACTGACGTCAAAAGAAACCAATATTTCGTTTTTATCTAATGTAATGTCTTTAACTTTATCGATAAATTGTAATGAATTTTGTACGGAAAATATTTGAGGTTGATTTGGAAATCTACTAAATTCATTGACTAACCACTTTGAAAGCAAATAAGTTGGTGAATTTATGTCAGAAACTATAGGTCTTACTAAATTACTTGGTTTATGAATTTTTGGAAGACAGTACATTTTTGGAACTACTGGGTTTGAAACGTTAAGTTTAAAATTTATATCTTTAGTGATTAAATTTGGGCAGTTTTTAAGGGTGTTTTTATATTCTCTGAGCATTTTAGGTAATGGATTTTTGTTTACTTGCGTATAAGGTCCGTTATTTAATTGATTATTTACTCTATTAAAATATTCTGATTTATCTAATATGACAATTTTATTCCCTTTATCTGCCTTTAAATAAAATACGTCGCGTTGTTTAAGATTATTTATAAGTTTAATATCATTATTATTAGGTTTGTTTTTAAAACGATTTATAGTATTAGATATTTGAATTTTACAAGCGTTCCTAATGTAATCTTTAGTGTCATTATCGAAATATTTAATGCTGGTTTCAATGCAAGCTATTAAATCCTCTAACGGTGAGTTATTATTATTTGGTGAATATTTTAAACCTTTATTTAACAAGTTAATTTCATCTTTAGAAAAATTTTCCGACGATTGGTTTACGATGTTTTCTTTTATAGAACTTTGTTCTTTTGTATTATTAGGTATTAACCGTTTAAATTTATTATTCTGATTTTTAATTTTATTAGCAAATTTATGACTAATTACTTACTTCATATATTTTATTCTCGAAGACCGACCACTCGTGATATTCTAAATTATTTAAATTTTTAGTTAATTTAAGGTGTAAGTTATATGCTTCAATTTCGAGTTTATTTCATTTAGCGTAATGATTTTTAATTTCCGAATCTAACCATTTATTTTTAGCAAATCTTATTATATTTTCAGAATATTTACAATTTTTGAATTTACTTTACAATTTTTTAAAAATAAAATGTCAGCACTAATTAATTTAAAAATTAATAATAGATGGAGTCTAAGGTTAAATGTAACTAAAACTATTATAATTACCCCTTAACCTTAAATTTAATTTTAACAAAAACTATATACATATACGTATTTCGAGAGTTTTCATCATCAGTAATTCAACAAGTGAAAGTTAAACAGAGTAGACAAGATTACTCAACATGTCAACCATGCCAGAGGTCCTAACAACTCATATAGTTGCTAACGCTGGTAAATGTATTAACATTTAATACTATTTTGCAACCTTTAATGTAGGTATTATTTATATTTTTATCTCCAGAATCGTACCGTTATACTAATTCAAATTTATTTATTATACTGACTTGTGTAGACTTTTGCTTCCCTTTGGAAAATGATGTAGGAGATAAACTTCTTTCCGCTATTTTAGGAAGATTTTTATTTATGATTTTACTTCTTTACATTTATTGGACGTTTCGAAGGCCCAATGGCCTTCATCTACAGCAGTCTGTTATAATACATTATTTTTTTATAAATTAAAATTGATTATGTAGGTGAGTGTTAATTTTATATTAAACTTGACTTAGATTAATCTTTCGTAAATAACAAATGTATCAATTTTAATTTTAAAAAATCTGATGTGGCCAGCACATGACCTCTCGCCAATTTCATGTTTCAAATAGCAATGAGCTGCAGGTAAAGTATCATTTCCGATTGACGTTGTTTCACATTATATACGAGTTTTAAATACCAAATTTGACAAGTTTTGGATCATATTTTAATATATTTTTTCTAGAAAATCTGTATAGCTTTATGTAAAGTACTATTTCCGGCTTATCAATTAAAAAAAATGGAATATGTCGTTCTTTAATATAAAAGTCTTAAATTTATCATATATATATATATATATATATATATATATATATATATATATATATATATATTTATATACAGGGTGTTATATTTTAATGGACCCAGCAAATATCTCGCTTATTTATTAAGTTGGTAATTTCTTTCATATAACATGATTTATACAGCAACATGTAAGCTACTTGATGACGGATGTACATTCCTGATACCACATCCGGTTTATGAGTAATTAATATCTATTTTGAAATTTCAAATAGAACATACTATATCTTTTACAAATTTGAAAATTACATCAAATTTGCTTTACAATCATGTAAAATAATCCATATGTTACATTATTAAAAAGTAAAATGTTGGGCACTTTTTTATACACCTAATTGGAAAGGGAATAGTGAGCCATGACTGTGGCTTGAAATAAAACAATTAACTAAAACAATTGTATCTATTATTATTAAATGAAATAATATTTTTTTGTCACAATACAGAAAATAAGAATAAGGAACACAAGCCACAATCATGGCTCACTATTCTCTTTCCAATTAGGTGTATAAAAAAGTGCCCGCCATTTTAATTTTTAATAATGTAACATATGGATTATTTTACATGATTGTAAATCAAATTTGATGTACTTTTCAAATTTGTAAAAAATATACTATGTTCCATTTGAAATTTCAAAGTAGATATTAATTACTCATAAACCGGAAGTGGCATCAGGAATGTACATCCGTCATCAAGTAGCTTTCATGTTCCTGTATAAATTATGTTATATGAAAAAAATTGCCAACTTAATGAATAAGCGAGATATTTGCTGGGTCCATTAAAATATAACACCCTGTGTATATATTTCACGAAAATCTGTTCAGAGCTTCAAGTAAAGTATCACTTCGGTTTATCAATTTTAGCCAAAATCTAATATGTTATTCTTTTTCATATAAAAATCTGAAATACTAAATTTTTAAATTTTTTTGAATATAATAATATATTTTTCACGAAAATATGTTCAAAGTTTCAAGTAAAGTATCACTTCCGGCTTATCAAAATACTAAATTTGAAATGTTTTGGAATATATATATATATATATATATATATATATATATATATATATATATATATATATATATATATATATTATATATTATAACACTGGTTCTTAATATATTATTTATTAAGGTTAATAACAATGTTATGATAATATTTGGATTCGTTTAGCCTGATACAAAATACAAAAACTTGACATCCAACTTGACACTGGCTGTCTACTTGTTTTTCAAGACCCCGATACCGCGATTCTCTGTCGCTGGTTACTATGGTAGCGTGTGTGTTCGCTTCACTCTCCCCCTCTGGGACAGGCAGGCGTCCTCGCGTCTGGACCAGGACGAATTATTGGCGTTTAGGCCGTTCAGGGCCTCTTTTCTTCTCAGGAGCTGAATTGCGCCTCGGACGTCCGCTTCTTCTTTTTCTGTTACTGTAGTAGGATCATTGATTGCAGAGCCAATATAAGGGGTTAACTCTTGGGAAAAGTTACTGAGGTTATGGACTTTTAGTAACACTTTATCCCCTGGTTGATATACAGGTGCTGGTATCGTTTTTGACGATCTTGCTCCTTTTCAAATGTCTCGCGTGCTTGCAACAAGCTTTCCCCTAGCTTGCGTAAATACGGAATAATTAGCGGGACGAAATTATCTTGTTGCAATATCGGCCATATATCTTGATGTACATCATAAATGGTAGCTAGCAACTTGTTGATTTCGTTCCGAAGCTGTTCTTTCTTCGGGGCTGCCAGTCTGTACGGAGGTGATGCTATAGGTCGTTGCCTAGGTTCGGTAATTATACAATGTTCGGCGTAGGGGGTAGCGTCTCCCCCTGGCGCAAACACATTTTGATGCTTTTCTATCAAGTCATTGATCAAAGCTCGTTGCTGAGAAGGCAAAGTTGTTCCTTCATCTTCCCGTAAATAAAGCGGATTTTCTGCAATGACATGCGCTGCAGATGCTTCTTCCGGGACTTTATTTATCAGAGATATCCCACCAAACTTATTTCTCTCATTTGGGTTATCGCGAAAATACCAAACATCTTCACCAATGTCCAGTACGATGCCCAAAATACCAAGAACATCTGTTCCAATCAAAGTACGGTTGTCTGCTTCTCCAGGTAAAACAACCATCTCAGCGACCATTGTTCTATCTTTTATAGTAATACTTATACTCGTTGTGAGTACACTTGCATTTATGTTAACTCCATCTGCTAAAGTCATGGAAATTTCTTTAGAGTGAAAATCACAATTTTCACGAACAAGCTCATATAAACTTCGACACATGATACTACGACTAGCACCGGTGTCCGCTGTAGCCACACCGTTAAAACCAAGAATCTTGACAGGGAGCAGAGGCCGTTGTTTGGGGAATTTAGCTTCCACGTTTACAGTGTGAAAGGCTTCCTTTTGTTTATTAGGTTTGCATTGAGGACAGTTAGCTCTGATATAGCCAGGTTTTCCGCATCCGTAGCATGCAATATTTGGTTTACCTGTTTCCTGTTTTGGTGTAGTTATCTTCTCTTCAATAGTTGTAGTTTTCTCTTTCTTATTATTTAATGTTTTACAATCTTCTATCTTATGGCCAGGAGTTTTGCAGTAATGGCAACGTATAATTTTATTTTTATTCTTATTATCTTCACTCTGTGCAACTTTCTTCTCTGATTTTCTACTACTCGTTCCTTTCTCATCAAGGGTTTGTTCCACGGTTCGACACAAAGAAAGTAATTTATCAAAACTATCGAATAAATTTCGTTGAACTCGTTTTCTTATTTTCCTGTTGAGAAGGCCATAAATCATATCTAACTTTACTTTTTCCATTAGATTATCTGGTATCGCAGAGATCAGAGCTCTTGCTTTACTAATGAATAAGTCAGTAGGAACGTAGTCTTCATGATTCATAGCAAATAACTCTCTATAGATTTGATACGGTTCCAACTTTCTACCAAAAGCGGCTCGCAGTGCTTCTATTGCTTTTTCCCATGTGTCGGTGGAATCCTTTACCCCTACCCACCAAGTAGCAGCAACATAGGTTAACAAAATGGGAAACCCTTTCAATGCATTGTCGTCTGTTACGTTAGCACAGTCTTTGTAAATTTCGACTGCATTAATAAATGCTTCTACATCATTTTGCTTACCACTGAATCGTGATGTGCATTTTACAAAATTGCCCTTCTTCTGTGGTTGTTCAATAGTTATTGAAGATGCAGCTTGCTCACGTACTTCTGATCGTAGTTGCTGTAGTAAGCGTGAGAACTGATCTTCGGTCATCGTGACGTTCTGCATTGTTTCCTTCTTCTTACTTGAACGTGTTCTAGATGGCATTTATTTCTATATGTACAGAATTGTAGAATGTTCGCGGCCCCTCAACTCAAGACGCGATCGCCGCTCTTGAAAAGTACGACACGATAGAGGGTATAGCAAAATCTGTACTACAGTACGCGCGGGAACTTCTTTGGTTTCACGGTAAAACAAACCTCGTACTCGTAGCGCGATTGACAAATGTCAAATATTCAGTCTCAGTCTGTTCACTACCCTTTGAATGCTGTGACCCACAGATTTACACGACTGTGCGTGATTATTTCACAGAACACCTTGATTTATACACTTTGATGCGAGGTTGAAATAATAATAAATCTCCAAAATGTCACAAAAATGCCTTTTGCTTTGGAATCAGGCTGCACTGTTGGGCGCCAATTTTATAACACTGGTTCTTAATATATTATTTATTAAGGTTAATAACAATGTTATGATAATATTTGGATTCGTTTAGCCTGATACAAAATACAAAAACTTGACATCCAACTTGACACTGGCTGTCTACTTGTTTTTCAAGACCCCGATACCGCGATTCTCTGTCGCTGGTTACTATGGTAGCGTGTGTGTTCGCTTCAATATATATATATATATATATATATATATATATATATATATATATATATATACAGGGTGTAAATGAAATAAGTGCATTAATTTTAACCAGTAATGTATCTCGATGAGAGCAACAATATTTATTAATAACTTTTTTTTCTAAGTCTTTTAGATTTTGAGTAAAAATTCTTTAAAGATCTGCTGCATATTTCGTTACCCGTTCATGGAAAACAAATGGCAGCTGCAATTCAAGTGGGATACAAACAGCTCAAAAATTGTCGGTTATCGGTTACACTTACAATCACAGTAATTAATAAACGAATCAAGGGAAATAACATTATTATTAATTAATACGTAATAATACAATTTCTAAAATAAATAAATTTAAATTTTGGATAACAAAATTATAAAGTTGTGTATTGAAACAGGCTTTTTATCTTTACCTGTGAATAGTGTGAATAGAGGAAGACAAGGAGGGACGGGGTAACTAGAGGAAGAGAAAAAGCATAATTATTAAGTTATGAGATAATTATTTATCGTCGACAAATCATAATAGTTTAAATTCGTTATTCAAAAAATGTAAGTACAAACTTTTGTCCATTTAAAAGAAGTACATGAGTACCAATAATTAGTCGTCCATTTATTGTTCCCCAAACATTTTTTAATGAAAATTTTTACAGCATTTTCGTATGTCGAGATGTGTATTGGGCATAATAAATACACCTTCCCAAGTAAAGTCAGTCTCATGAATGAACATTATGAGCCATTCCCAAAATTGAAGTCTGTTATGTGCTGAAAACATTGAACTTTTTGCACATGGTATGGATACAACTGTTGCTTTTTTAAAAATTGTCATGTGACACTCCGTATTGTGATAAAGATGTACAAGATTAACAAATATGCGAATATTAAGAACAGAATGATTTGGTGATGATTTGGAAACGCTGCGTGTAAATGCGTTGGCAACTCCATGACACTGTCTTTATGTGAACCGTGATGTCAAGTAAAATGTAGTACAGATACGAGTAAAAAATAAATAAATAAACCATAGGTAAGTAATTACAATGTCTGTGTACTCGCATTTTGACAGAATTTTACCTTACAAACAAGTTTATTACTAATGTCAAAATTTAATTGCGAAAATTGACAGGACTGTCAATTGCTAAAACAAAATTTTTCATAGCTATTGCTACTGCATTCAATTATCACAAAAATATTTGGAACGACTCGTCAATTTACGGAGTGGTAAAAATGGTAAAAAAAATATGCGATTTCGAGAAAAAGTTATTAAGAAATATTGTTGCTCTCGATGAGTTATATTACTGGTCAAATTTAATGCACTTATTTCATTTACACCCTGTATATATATATATATATATATATATATATATATATTAGATAATATAAATTGTTAAAAGGTAGTCTCAGCCACTCCTACGGATTTTTATGTTTTCTTTTACTTTATAGGATAATTTCTAATTGTCAACTTATCATTACTGACTGAAATCATATACGGGTACACTTGCGACGCGGCGAAGGCGAATGACCGAGTTGCGGTTCTAGTCATACCGTTTTCCGAGGAGCTTCGTACTACCCAACAGCAACCACTTTTAAGGGCGTATTTGTATGGTATACATGACTGGACCTAGGGCGAAGTATTAATTATCTAAAAATTATTTTTATTTTTAAACGGTTTAAGTTAATAGCATATGATTTTGAATATGTATTTTAATAAATAAGTAGCAGTTATCTGTAGAAGAAAATTTGTGTAAAGTGATCTTAACACATAAAGTATTAATAATGATTGATTTCATTAAATTATTATTATTATTATTATTATTATTGTTATTATTATTATTAATATTAGTATTATTATTATTATTATTATTATTATTAATAATAATAATAATATTATTATCATTAAATATTTTATTATACACTGAGTTCAAAAAAAAAGAAAAACTTTACACAGAGTAAGCTATGAACAGCGAAACGAATGTCTGGCCATTATTCAAATCAAAAGTCAAGTTCTCAAAATTGATTTTGAAATGTAATTTTAAAGAGAAAAGATAATAGAGGATACAGTATATTGCCATACGCCGTTTTTTAATTTGTTTCCATTTTTAAAATAAGATTATGACGAAAAGCTTTGATTTCTTTTGACATTTTTGACAATACCTATTTTGTGTCTAATTGATATTTACACATTAAATATTTTAAAATTGTTTCTTTGTAATAATAATAATGACACTAATAATAATAATAAAAATTTAAACGTCATAAAAATGACATCTATATATAAATATCCATATAAACTATATAGAAGTTAAGTTTTCAATTTATGCTTGCGGGAAATTACTGCATACCTTTTACCACTGGTTGGGCCTCTCAGGCCTATGTATTGCTCTAAGAGTTATTTATATAAAATGACCGTGTTATTACATCTTGTAAGATTTTAGATGAAATAAAAAAATGAAACAAGACATTTCATTCTCGCAGGTTTTAAATACAAATCTCGGAGGTCGGAGGTCCTTTATCCTCATTCAATACGTCCTTTTTACTACGTCTTCCCGTAGGCACATAGACGGGAGCCGCTGTCTTAATTTCATTTCCGTTTTTGAAAAAGAATAAATCTCATTCGACAGAATAATAATAATAATTATTATTATGTTCTATATTCTCAGAGCGCTCAACATCATTACTTTGACCTTGGATGGTATACTTATACTTCCCTTCAACTAATTATATGCATACATTTGAATAAATGTCATTGTCAAGAAGTTATTTTAGTAAATTCCGTCGTAAGGCCTCTTTTGGGAAACATTTTTAGAAGATACAACGACTGAAGTACAATTAAAACGAACTACGATGTTATACACATAGACACTGAGAAATAAGCAATGATAGCACGTCACTTATGTGTAGCTTCCAACTACAGAGAGGAAATATAAAAACAGATATGAGACAAGTCTGCACTTGCAAACATACAAAAACAATAATACTTGTTGTAACAATATTTTTCCATTCCTGTTCATTTTGTGTTCCTTCCGCTTTTCTAATCACTTTCTTCCACTCGCGTCCCTTCATACCTGAAACTGTATTGTCATTCTATTTCATTGTTATCATATTTTGTGTTGTCATATTTCAAGGTGTACCTACCTTTGCTTTTCTTTGGCCCATTTCTCTCTAGTTTTCATCCATTTCCCTTTTCCCTTTTGTAAATTTTTCTTGACTTCAACCTTCACCTTCATCAGTCCTTTGTTGACATTTCCATATGTCAAACCGCCATTCATGCTTTCATTTCCCATAGTTCACTTGGCGTCTGCGCGTGAGCGCACTGTTTGTGTCATTGTTTCTGACTTTTATTCCCGCGAAGTAGACTACTGGATGAACATGTCAGTTGTGTGGTAAACTACCCCAATTTTATTTTGATTTTAATAAATTTTTGCCTACTTAGACTAGAGTTGAAATCTCTTAATTGAACTGATTTAAGTCAAGTACATTCTGCATTGTAAGATTTTCGTTCTTTTTTAAAAGCAACGTTTGAAGACTTAGGCGTGTTGTGCGATCCGCTCTTAAGCGATTTTTTTAAAGTAAATTGTGTTTTAGTTTTGAGCACTCTGTTATAGAGGTTTTGATCCACAAGTCATTTATTTAATTTGGGAATTTGGATATTCCCACAGGAAGTTTCCTGGATTTAAAATCTTCACCGCTTGTAACACTTTGAAGCCGTCCTAAATCAAAGGTAAATAATTAATTGAGTACAATTCTAACATTAGTATTATTCCAATCTTTATTACATTTTATAATTCATTGTAAAGTAAAATTTAAATTTATAAAATAAAACTAGTAGCCATTTTGAATTGGGTGGAGGACCATGTGCTGATCATGTTCATTCCTTTCAGGCCTGCTTTTTCTCTCTTTTCCTTTTGTTCTTCGTTTTCTTTTACGACGGTCCCTTCTTGGGATATATTTTGGATTTATCTGGAACCTTTTTTTTGGTTTTACCAAAATTTGTACGAGTTTCTCGTATGGTGTATGAAGTACATTGTTGCACCATTACGAGTCATCGCGTTCATCATCATCATCGTTTCATCATCACCGCCCGTCTGCGTGTTGTCTGTACCTGGTTGCCGTGTTGGAGAGGAGTTTTAATATTGGCGTACCAAGCCACGAGGGAAGAGACGTCCGCCATTTTTCCGTGCCGTCTGGACTTCACCGCCTCCCCCACCAGTAGATCAGATAAGCAACAGAACAATGATTTCTTTATTTGGTTTTGCAATTCATATTTATATTTTTGTGTAACTTACCGTTTTGTTTGTTTGTTGCGTTTACCTTCAGTGGACTAGTTTATTTTTTTATGTACTGTGGACTATATCTGTGTATTTTAAGAGGTATAGGCTGGCTTTCGCGAGGCCATTTTGAAAGGTATTTTATATTATTGTTATCTCGTCCACGGAAAGGTACTAAGGGCTCGTACTGCGAGACTTTGAGCGTTTTACCGTCTTACTCTGCGCCGCGACGTAATTGATGCATCAACTGCGATCTACACATTTTGCGCTTTCATTTTTTGTTACGACGCACCGCCCCGACGAACCTTACCCTTCTGCGACGAACAGCCCTTAAGGCTCATGTACCATAGGCCTTCAGCCACAACTAGCGCGAGACTGCCGACACCCTTCGTTTATACACCACCGTTTTGTAACCACATTTCTGTACCGACGTTGTTGCAATATAGTTCACGTTTTTATTTTAAAATTAGCGGTTGTTGCTACCTTCCCGTTCTCCCACTATTCATGTTTCCGAGGGCTTGTCGCTCAGCTGTTTGTAGGCTCTGTGATCGAGTGACTGGCGCCCTTTCCACCCTTATTTTTCAGCGACGTCGAACCACCCCGTCTCCACTGTTTAGTTGGCCGGAGCCCAAACCTCGCTCGGGAACTCACCCCCTGGGCCACAGTTTGGCTTTTATAACCCCAAGGGCTAGGGTGGCCTTTGGGTAAGTTATATTGTATATGGATCTCAAATATCCCTCCGTGGCAAACGCGAGCCTACTCAATATCTTCAAACTGGTTTTATGTAATGCTTTAATGAGAAATATATTTTAGAAAAATTAATTAAATTTCACACACATAAAACTTATATTTAATGTTTAAAAGATAAATTAAATTTAAAATTGGGCCTCTCAGGCGGTTCTTACCTTAACTATTCTATTCCATATTTTCTAAACCTATGTAAAAAACATCTTACCTATATAATTATCCGTAGATGGTTGCGTCAATCTACCTGTAAACGTAAAATGTAGATATTATCAAATACTACCCTGGTAAATATGACCTCATAAATTTCTTTAATCCTCTTGCGGAATACCTGCTGAGAAACCCATCGCCAAATAATATGGTATGTTTCAAGATATTTGCAAATGTACCTGCCTTCGTAATGAGGCGGTACACCGCAAAACAGCATGGTATTTACAATCCTCTGCGTCAGGGGAGGATTAGCAAAATTTGGGAAAACGATGTAGCGGTACTTTCTCAAAATTCCGTTAATTATTTATTATTATTTTATTTATAATTTGAAATATTTGGTGTAATGTCATATTCTTTGTTCTGTATTTTTTAAAATTCAAGTGAAACCTTAAATTCCACACAAATATTTCGTGTGCAGGATTACAAATATATTGTTACAACCTTGTCATGTTACCCATCAAGCCCATTTAAGAAGCCACCCGCGTAAGTCGAGGCACGTACGTTTGCAAATATCTTGAAACAAACTATAACCAAACTGTACAGTTTTTATAAAGATAAATGCACATTGACTTTTCCGCCCATCACAGCATGCCTTTGCTTAAGCGATTTGTAAGGGTTTAAGCACAGAGAGCTTTTCATAATTTTTGCAAATTACCAAATTTAAAACAGTAAGCACAAATTAGGTATTAAAATTCATAATAAAGTTAATACAATTTATTATTTTTACAGTGTACAAATATTAATAATATATACATAAATTAACAAACAACAATAATGCTGTAAATTTGGTAATCCGCTCCTGGCCGCTCAGGTCAGAAAATACCCAGGACTGATGGGTTAACCAAGCTTAAGAAGTCGAAGACAATGTGCATTTATCTTGACACAAACTATATTCCGCTTCAGATTGCTCAGGTATAGTTTATGTCAAGATAAATGCGCATTGAGTTCGACTTCTTAAGCTCGGTTGTAACTCATCACTCCTGGGTCTTTTCTGACCTGAGCGGACAGGAGTTAATTACCCAATTTACAGTACAAACCGGAAAATATACAGTTAAAATCTGTTAATGTATTTTATCTATATAAATTTCGCTAAACGTTGTTTCACGTTATTCTTGTTTCTAGTGTTCATTTGTAAACAACTGATGCAATTGTGGCATCCGTGGAGTGATTCCTCAGACGAAGAAAATAATCTAACATTGAAGAAGAACATATTTTTAAGATTTGTATAATGTAAAAAAATTTTAAACAAATTATTGAATAATAAACTGTAGTAACTTCATTATGAATTTTTATACCTAATTTGCGGTTACTGTTTTAAATTTGATATTGGAATATATTGTGAATGCCTCTCTGTGTGCTTGCCTTTGCAAATCTTTTAAGCAAATACATGCTGTGATTTATTTTGACACAAACTATAACAAAATTCCACGAAATGAGTGATTGTACCAGATTAAGAAGTCGAAGTCAATGTGCATTTATCTTGACACAAACTATAACTGGATTTCTCGCCCCACTAGCGTACCATAAACAAAGGATTATCTCAAAATTTATGGGGGTCTATATTCAGATACAAGAATACAGAGACGGATTTTTTTTACATATAAACAATACGGATACATGTTTATACGTAGTAAAAACCGTGTATAAAGTCTATATGTAATTATACCGTTACGGTAAATTTAAAAGTAAATAGACGGTAATCTATCCTAATGTGACATGGATCATTTTCTTTCCAATATTAATACTCCTAGCCCAGTCAAATTAGATCAATTGAAGCTGATCGAAAAAAATACCGGAGATTTGAAACACAATTATTCCTTGATGTCTACTATACAACATAGTAAAAGTCCCCGCGGGTGGTGAGTGAGCGGGGGGTGGGGGACCCGTTTAAAGGTGTTCTTTTCACGATTTTTGCAAAAATCTCCGAAACTATAGGTCCCAGCGAAAAACAATTTATATACAAAATTAAAGTAGGTAAAATTTCCTAAAATTTTTTTGTAGGATTAATAATTTCGAAGATTCAAGGCGGACCAAATAACGATTTTTTCAAAAGTTTTCAAATTTGGTAATTTTCAAAAGTTGTTTATTGGAGATTTTTCCTCACATTACACAGCAAATGACTTCCGAAAAATACTTTTTTTCTAAGTACTTACTATATTTATGTTTATATACCGGGTATAACATGAAAAGCGGACCATAGGCGTTTAACATGGGAAAATAGTTTTTCCTTGCGCAGAAGTAGCCTATCAATTTTAGACAATTCAGGAGAGCCACTTCCAAGAGATGGCAGCACCAGAGACAGACTTATAAGGAAAACGTTGAATTTTACACTTGTAGTCGTACTTTGATGCTTTGTTTTAGGAAATAATCTGTTATTTTTGATTAAATTCAGAATGTTTATTATAATGACAGACGTATATATTTATTTAAAAGGTGTTGTGCGGCCTATAACCGAAGGAGAAACAGTGTATAAAGGTAAAATGAAATACAAATTTGTGGTTATCTTGCTTGTTAACTTATTTATTTTTAGTTATACACACATTATTTTATACGTATATGAAGACAATGGGGCACCTAACTCTATCGTGATAACAGCAACACAAATGTCATCGTGTGGAAATGTGTGTGCAGCTGTAAAGCAGGACAGGGAGAAAAGTGGAAGAGACCAAACTATTGGATTTAAAATTCATTATAGTTACATAATTATAAGTTAATTTTTGTCTATAAATTGTAATATTATGAAGAAATATCACTTGATAATAATTACCTCACTCATGTTGTGTTATAAATGTATTACACTTACTGGTTGACCATTCATAAAGGCAAGTTGTAAATAAAATTATAAATAAATAAATATATCATCACGGCATATTACCCATTGCTGGGTGTGCCAATTCGCTTTGTATGCAGATATCGGTAATGATGATGACATATTTGTACCGTGCGGGCGTTTACCAGGCGTCACCTCACGGGCACTCATTGCTGGCGTGGAAAGTGCACCACAGGGGTCAATTTTGTGCCATTTAAAATTCGAAAAATATTTGGCGTCGGTCAAAATAGAAAAATTAGAAATAAAAAAATATCATTGCTTTATTATTATATTTAAAAAGGTAATTGTATTTTGTTTGATTAAAAAACCATCTACATGTATTATGTTTTGCACGTCTTCCCTTTACTGGCTCGATTTCTGACATTTTTACCGTTGCTTCTTCTCTATCTTTCCTATAAACAATATAAAATAAATGTAGTTATAATGTTAAAGAATAATAATTACTACTACTACTTACAAGTAAGTAACTTCTCTCTATTTTTCTTCTCTGTACCAAAGGTTCTCGTTACGGCAATTTTTGGCATAGAATAGCATTTTTTAATGACTATAAAAACAATCTAACAATGTATTGAAGCATAAATTTATAAAATACTTACATGAAATTAAATTTCTAGACAAAAATGATTGTGAATAAACGTTATTGAATGGTGACATGTTCTTGATTTTTAAAGCGATTTTCCATTGATTTTTTAATATATCAGTTTTTGGGAAATAGTGAACGGATATGTCTTTACTTGCATAATTATTGCACTGCGGTACAACACAATATCTTTTCGTTTTGCTGGTCATTTTTGGCTCTTGTTTACTATATAACCCTATATGACAGCACAACGTTTTCCCTACGACTTATATGTTTTATTTTGCCACCAGATATCAGCTACTTTGTTGGCTCTTGCCAATAATGCTTCAAATAAAAGTTTTAGAGTCAGTAATCATATTTTATTTTGCACATTCTGTAACCGAGCCCAGTGGCGAAGGGCTGGATAGAAGGGTTGTATAAGGGTTAGATCATTTATTCATGTTTGTTTATCATTTAAATATTGCCGCGAACTGCGCTAAAACGATTTTTTTTTTTGTAATACATTATTAAATGTTTGTTATTGTTAATTTTTGGAGATTAAGTTCAGTATTGGCTCTAGGGGCTTTAATGATGCCAAGTAGTTATTTCCACCTAAAATCCAGAAGATGCCTACTGATGACTGAGACATGCTAGAAACATCTTAGTCGGCTCTACTGAAAAATCACACACCCACGTCCACGAAGGCAAGTGAAAAATAAAATATGATTACAAACATTTGTGAAAAAAATGACAAGTTTCATTTCTCATCTGACATGTAAATAATTTAACAGGGTAATTCTGACCTCTCACTCTAATCATGCGCACAACACCAATGAAATTGGTCTATGTCTATTTGCTTGCAATCTTGACAAACTCCGAACGCGTGACGTCAAAATCGAGCGGGAATTAAAAAATCTAAAATATTCTTGAAATACGAATCCGATTTGTAAGTGTGGCAGTGGTGAAAAATACACATAACCCAAACTTAAGTTTGCACCCAGATGATATTTATTTAAATTGCTCGATAATCCGGTTTGTTCACCACGGCCACACTAAACCGGATAAATATTTCAAGAATATTTCAGGTATTGTTACTCCCGCTCGATTTGGACGTCGTCGCTTTTGAAGTTTATAGGAGAAAATTTATTATGTTTATCTTCCTAAAATTTCAAGAAAATAACAATGTAGTTTTATAAATATAGTACCTATATACTCGTATTGTGCTTTATTCGTATATATGTATTTATATTTACTATACACTTTTTGCTGAGTTTATTCATTCTGGAACATACGTATTAAAAACAAATAAGACACAAAAAATTGTGAAATCAGAATAAAAAATACAAACTTTCGTGTTTGATTATACATTAATTAATATTGTAGGATGTGTGCAGATTTTATGCGGTATGAGGGCAGATCAAAGATGACTTAACACGTTTATTAAATCAGAATGGAAGTTACACGGTTACATCTGAAATCGCTTGAAATATATTAGACAGACAAGTCGCAGCTCTAAACAAGTTACGCATTCACATGTCCAATGCGCAAATGCAATACGTCCGAGCGAACGAATCTGAACGAATTTGCACGACAATAGACGAAAAGTCGAGATCTCGACCTCAAGATCGAGATGGATTTTAATCTTGTTGCTCAAGATCAAGATTGGTTTTAATAATAATAATTTAAAAAAATGTCAAGATCAAGATAATGTAAAATCTCGACAAATCTTGTCTCGCGGCAACACTAGTTCGGAAACCCATTTGCTGTGTATTATGACAAAAAATCGCCAGTAAATTACTTTTGAAAAATCCCCAATTTTTCCGCCTAGAATTTTCGAAACTATTAATCCTACAAAAAATTATTCAGACCATTTTTTAGGAAATTTTATCTACTTTAATTTTGTATATAAAGTGTTTTTTTTTAATAGGACCTATAGTTTCGGAGATTTTTGCAAAAATCGTGAAAAGACCACCTGTAAACGAGTCAGCCACCCCACCACCCTCGGGGACTTTTACTATGTTCTACAGTAGACAATAGACATCAAGGAATAGCTGTGCCAAGGCTCACTTCGGTATTTTTTCCCTTGAAAAATCTAATTTTATTGGGATATTATTTCAGTTAGGTATAAAATTACAAAATGTTTTTTAATACCACACCTGTATATTTACAGCTCTGCCCACGTAGTGTCGGTAAACTGCGTCTAGTGTTGATGTCGGTCTTGTCTTGGTCTTGACTTAGTCTTGACTACATTGGTATTGTCTTGGTCTTATCGAGACGAGACTTGAAGTCAGGCTCGTCTTGTCTCGAGTCTCGACAAGACACTCGACTTTTCTTCTATCAACAAATTGTTTATAATAATTGTATGTGATAGTGCATGAATATCTAAAAAAAACCGTACAATCACGATTAAAAATTCCAAAGAATGTTTGAGATATTAATTTTAAAAGTATTCTATGACTATCGTCGATCTCTTATAATTAAATTGATATGAAAATGGACATACATAGGTATATATACCGAGTGTTTTTTTTTTATTTCTTATTTTATTCTTACACAAAATATGATTTTATTTCATTAGGTACATACTTAGATACCGAATTATAATTGACAGCAATGCGTTTTTCTTAATATACTACGTAAACAGTAAAATCTAGAGATTAAGGTGAAATGATACCCCCGATTAATTTGTTTCTACGCCAAGGCGAGCGCTAGTGGGCACTGAGATTAATAACTATGGCTGAGTCAATAAAGTAGAAATTTTTGTACATTTACTAGGCTCCATCTATTCGATAATAGTCATACTTTGTTCCAAATCACAAACCCAAAAGTAAAAATTTGTGGTGTGACAATAATTTCAAATTTATTTACGAATGTAAAGATATTTTATTTATACGAGGTGAAATATTAGAATCATATTGCAATAATAACTTTTCTTGGAAATAGTAATGATAGAATGAATAATAAATAAGAAATACCTATATAAAATTATTCCCTAATTACATAATATTTTGTATTTACCGTCGGAAACTTTTATTATGCGCATATATTTATAGACTGTAGAGTAAACGTTACATTTTCACAATTATTAAAAAAATTAATAATAGGTGTACCGTGTACATCATAATATAAATAATTTTCGTATGATGTTAAATGTATTATCGTTTTCTTATAATATTTGGTTTGCAGTGAATGTCTTGTTTCAGTTCAGCGTAATTCACTATTCTTCGATATTGTAAAAAGCATGTTTTATCAGAAAGTTTTTAATATTTTTGAATGGTTTTTGATTCATATTATTTTACTTTTTCGGGTATAGTTTATTTTATAGATCTAAATTCAATGTACATA
This sequence comes from Harpalus rubripes, assembly GCA_963082715.1. Classification (NCBI taxonomy): domain Eukaryota; kingdom Metazoa; phylum Arthropoda; class Insecta; order Coleoptera; family Carabidae; genus Harpalus; species Harpalus rubripes. The sequence continues at coordinate 41,342,294 of OY720455.1, read as the reverse complement.
TTTCATGGACTTTTGAAGCCTGTAGCCTGTAGGCAGGTTTGCGCAATGAGTTTGCAGATCTAGTGTCACAAATCTCCATTTCAAATGAAATTTAATTTGGATTTATGTATTCCAAGAAGTGAGTTTAAAATATATATATATATATATATATATATATATATATATATATATATATATATATATATATATATATATATATATATATATATATATATATATATATATATATATATAACAAGAAGATATCGGGTGAATCAGCCATGTGAATAAAGCAGCTGTAGACACGTGTTTCGCTCTGTTAGAGCTCATCAGTACAGCACAGCTGATTTACCCGATATCTTCTTGTTATTTATCCTCTTGCAGCCGAGTATCATCGTTTTGATTTTAATATATACCTGGGTTACGGTAGTGCACGCAGAAGGTTTTATCCATCTCCGTGGCGACGTCATCTTTAGCTTCAAATCGTGAAGCAATGTGGCTGAAGCCACAAATGTGTGGTTGACCTTCTGGCGGTGGCCCGTTTGTTTGAATTTGTTGTTTACCACCTCAGTCATTCTACATCTTTGGCTGTGCTGTACTGATGAGCTCTAACAGAGCGAAACACGTGTCTACAGCTGCTTTATTCACATGGCTGATTTACCCGATATCTTCTTGTTATTTATCCTCTTGCAGCCGAGTATCATCGTTTTGATTTTAATATATACCTGGGTTACGGTAGTCCACGCAGAAGGTTTTATCCATCTCCGTGGCGACGTCATCTTTAGCTTCAAATCGTGAAGCAATGTGGCTGAAGCCACAAATGTGTGGTTGGCCTTCTGGCGGTGGCCCGTTTGTTTGAATTTGTTGTTTACCACCTCAGTCATTCTACATCTTTGGCTGTGCTGTACTGATGAGCTCTAACAGAGCGAAACACGTGTATACAGCTGCTTTATTCACATGGCTGATTTACCCGATATCTTCTTGTTATTTATCCTCTTGCAGCCGAGTATCATCGTTTTGATTTTAATATATACCTGGGTTACGGTAGTCCACGCAGAAGGTTTTATCCATCTCCGTGGCGACGTCATCTTTAGCTTCAAATCGTGAAGCAATGTAGCTGAAGCCACAAATGTGTGGTTGGCCTTCTGGCGGTGGCCCGTTTGTTTGAATTTGTTGTTTACCACCTCAGTCATTCTACATCTTTGGCTGTGCTGTACTGATGAGCTCTAACAGAGCGAAACACGTGTCTACAGCTGCTTTATTCACATGGCTGATTTACCCGATATCTTCTTGTTATTTATCCTCTTGCAGCCGAGTATCATCGTTTTGATTTTAATATATATATATATATATATATATATATATATATATATATATATATATATATATATATATATATATATATATATATATATATATATATATATATAGATGGTAGAGTCAAAATACCCAAATCTTTAAAATAATCTCTATATAATAGACGACGCCTACTTTGTAACTTTTAATACCAAGTTGAAAAATATGTTTTGTTCTTTTACTTTATAATAATAATAAATAGCATAAATAGTTATAAGCTTCAAGAGAAAATATATTAAAAAGGAAAACCAAAAGTCCGTAATTAGAATCGAAAAGCATACAATCACACAACACATCTGCACCTAATGCCGCTCGCCTGCCCGCTCCTAGCCGTTGCTCACATCGAGATCATTGGAGATAACAAGAATGTATGTTATTCCCTCTCTGTCTGTCACAGCAGCAGGCCGTTAGGGCCGCTGTGGGATAAAATTCAAGTTACACTTGAACAAAAATGGATGTTGTATAAATATCGGATCAAAAATATCGGTATTTTAAAACATCGATATTTGCAAACAATATGAACTGATTTCCGACTTTTCAATAAATTAAATATGCTTTCATATTTTGTAAAAGAAGAATCTTTACACCAAATAAAAAATAAAGTTATTATTATTATTATTATTATTATTATTATTATTAACATTATTATTAACATTATTATTAATATTATTATTATTATTATTAACATTATTATTAACATTATTATTAACATTATTATTAATATTATTATTATTATTATTATTATTATTGTTATTGTTATTATTATTATTATTATTATTATTATTATTATTATTGTTGTTATTGTTATTATTATTATTATTATTATTATTATTACTGTTATTGTTATTGTTATTGTTATTGTTATTGTTATTGTTATTGTTATTGTTATTGTTATTGTTATTGTTATTGTTATTGTTATTGTTATTGTTATTGTTATTGTTATTGTTATTGTTATTGTTATTGTTATTGTTATTGTTATTGTTATTGTTATTGTTATTGTTATTGTTATTGTTATTGTTATTGTTATTGTTATTGTTATTGTTATTGTTATTGTTATTGTTATTGTTATTGTTATTGTTATTGTTATTGTTATTGTTATTGTTATTGTTATTGTTATTGTTATTGTTATTGTTATTGTTATTGTTATTGTTATTGTTATTGTTATTGTTATTGTTATTGTTATTGTTATTGTTATTGTTATTGTTATTGTTATTGTTATTGTTATTGTTATTGTTATTGTTATTGTTATTGTTATTGTTATTGTTATTGTTATTGTTATTGTTATTGTTATTGTTATTGTTATTGTTATTGTTATTGTTATTGTTATTGTTATTGTTATTGTTATTGTTATTGTTATTGTTATTGTTATTGTTATTGTTATTGTTATTGTTATTGTTATTGTTATTGTTATTGTTATTGTTATTGTTATTGTTATTGTTATTGTTATTGTTATTGTTATTGTTATTGTTATTGTTATTGTTATTGTTATTGTTATTGTTATTGTTATTGTTATTGTTATTGTTATTGTTATTGTTATTGTTATTGTTATTGTTATTGTTATTGTTATTGTTATTGTTATTGTTATTGTTATTGTTATTGTTATTGTTATTGTTATTGTTATTGTTATTGTTATTGTTATTGTTATTGTTATTGTTATTGTTATTGTTATTGTTATTGTTATTGTTATTGTTATTGTTATTGTTATTGTTATTGTTATTGTTATTGTTATTGTTATTGTTATTGTTATTGTTATTGTTATTGTTATTGTTATTGTTATTGTTATTGTTATTGTTATTGTTATTGTTATTGTTATTGTTATTGTTATTGTTATTGTTATTGTTATTGTTATTGTTATTGTTATTGTTATTGTTATTGTTATTGTTATTGTTATTGTTATTGTTATTGTTATTGTTATTGTTATTGTTATTGTTATTGTTATTGTTATTGTTATTGTTATTGTTATTGTTATTGTTATTGTTATTGTTATTGTTATTGTTATTGTTATTGTTATTGTTATTGTTATTGTTATTGTTATTGTTATTGTTATTGTTATTGTTATTGTTATTGTTATTGTTATTGTTATTGTTATTGTTATTGTTATTGTTATTGTTATTGTTATTGTTATTGTTATTGTTATTGTTATTGTTATTGTTATTGTTATTGTTATTGTTATTGTTATTGTTATTGTTATTGTTATTGTTATTGTTATTGTTATTGTTATTGTTATTGTTATTGTTAGTTATTGTTATTGTTATTGTTATTGTTATTGTTATTGTTATTGTTATTGTTATTGTTATTGTTATTGTTATTGTTATTGTTATTGTTATTGTTATTGTTATTGTTATTGTTATTGTTATTGTTATTGTTATTGTTATTGTTATTGTTATTGTTATTGTTATTGTTATTGTTATTGTTATTGTTATTGTTATTGTTATTGTTATTGTTATTGTTATTGTTATTGTTATTGTTATTGTTATTGTTATTGTTATTGTTATTGTTATTGTTATTGTTATTGTTATTATTATTATTATTATTATTATTATTATTATTATTATTATTATTATTATTATTATTATTATTATTATTATTATTATTATTATTATTATTATTATTATTATTATTATTATTATTATTATTATTATTATTATTATTATTATTATTATTATTATTATTATTATTATTATTATTATTATTATTATTATTATTATTATTATTATTATTATTATTATTATTATTATTATTATTATTATTATTATTATTATTATTATTATTATTATTATTATTATTATTATTATTATTATTATTATTATTATTATTATTATTATTATTATTATTATTATTATTATTATTATTATTATTATTATTATTATTATTATTATTATGCTTTCATATTTTACATTTAATAAAAAAAACAACAATGTCGTTACTTATAATATACACAAATCTATAAACTTATTTTATTAAAAATCAAATGTAATCACTAACCACTGAATTTAAAACACATCTGAATCGCAACTATACATTTTATTTACATTTTATTTCTTTGCATACTCAGTTATGGTGGAAGTATTTTCTCCAAACTAGAGTAGACATTATATAAACTGTGACGAAACAAATGTAAGTAAAGGAAGGACACATGAGAGTAGCGTGTCTATGATTAACAATTCTTGACATATTAGGAATGCATTTTTGAAAACATCGAGAGCAAATATCGAAAACAAATATCTATGTTGATCGATATTATCGAAAAAGATAAAATATCGAAAGCTAAATATCGATTTTTCTCAAACATCGATGTATCGTGCGCATCCCTAGTTGCACTATCTTGATCGTATGGTTTAGTTTGTGTTATATTCTTGCAATTATTGATACATTTATTATGAAATAAATAATTCTATTCCATACATAAACTCTTCTACCGTTATATTTAGGGTTTGTCTATTATCGAGTACAATATTGGTTTTTAATTCCTGCTTTTTACACATATTTTTACTTATGTCTTTGGTTCATTTTGTTTTATCTTAGAATTGTCTTGTTATTTTCACTCTAACTGATGTGAGTTTTAAATAATGTTTTATTCAAATAAATAATTGTTATTGGTTTATCTTGAAGTGCTTTTACAATTGCAACAAATACCTACTCTACATTAGAAAAGAAATAATTGCAGATTACGACACATTGCAACCGTGTTTATTAGTGGTAACGTATGCCACTTTACTTACATATAACTCCCTGTATTAAAGCGAAAAATTAACTTAAATATTAAAACATGAAAGTGATAAAATTGCAAATCAAATGCAATTCTTTTATGTACTACAGATATGTAATTTATGATAACGTAACACCGACCAAACATTTTTATTTTATTTTGAAATATGATTAACTGCACAGGGTGTTAAAAAGGATAAAAAATGGATGGTATACATTTTAATGTACTGATTTTAAATCAAAAATATTTTTTCCAGAATACAGAGAATTATTTCTTATTATTTATTTTATTCTTCAAGTGTTCATTTTTAGTGCCACTGGCCAACACAAAATTTTTATTGAAAATAATGATTTATCGAATCACGTGAATAGGAAATAAATAAATTTCTAATTATTTCTATTAAAAATTTCATGTTGAGGAGTGACACTAAAAATGTACACTTCAAGAATTAAATAAACAACAAGAAATAATTTTCCGACTTTTGGAAAAATTCATTTTGGGGGTATGTGACTATAATCGAATTTCAATATGCCATAAAATATAAAAATTAAACACTAGCGTCTCATTACTCTCATTATTATAATAAAAAAAACCAACTAAACATGTGTTTATAATAGTATTGTAATTAGTCAATATAATATTTTGGAGATGGGATATGTGCGCTATCAAGGTAGGATCGTGGAAGAAGACAGATAGACTGGGATGAAAGAAGGTAGTTATAGACCAGCGTCGTGATTATGTTGTGGCATGTGGCAAGGCGACAGGTGATTATAACTATCAATTTTCCTCTCAGTCTACATATCCCTTCCCCAAATTTTTAATAATAATTGTTCTCTTATAAACTACAAATAATTAATCGATTGAAAAAAAATACGGGTATTTATTTTTTGCCTAGTATCATAGTTAAAATCAATTTTAGAAAAGTAGCATATAAAAATTCAATTTTTTTATTTATTTATACAAGCTACAAAAGAAAATGTACTTTCGCATGTGCAGCACAGCTGTACAGTCGCACCCCTTGACCCCTGCCCATAGATCCAAACACGTGCCCTGCTTATAGGACTGGGAGCAGGTAGCCTATCGTTCGTCCCTGACTCCCTGCTCTAGCCATAGCCTTACGGCGTACTCGTCCGTAGCTTTGCCTCAGAAATTCGATGCTGAGTATAAGACAGATGATTAGCACTTTCATTATTATTGCTATTGTCATTAGAGAAATAATTACTTAATATCCAATATTAATTGAAACATAACGGGCGTCTACTTTTTTTTATCGAAGAGGAAATTTAATGTTAAAATTTGTGCATAGACGAGTATTCAGTTTGTTGTTTAATTATTTCGTATATACAAGTTAGAAGCAAAAGAAAATATGCGATTTAAGGAAGTGTATTAGAGTAGCATGACAAATAAGACAATAATAATTTTTTTTACTTTAAGCGTATTACTATATTCATCTGCTACTCTACACACACTATAGAAGATATTCATTGTCATACTAGTATAAAAATGTTATTATTGTACTAGTAAAAAAATGTTAGTGTGTTTATTCACCGCTGGCGACGGCAGTCGCTACAGCACAGCAACACATATCATATTGAAAATTGTTATTTGACAGTTGTATCGTTTTTGGTTTGTAGTGCACACAGCCAGCTTTGGCTGAAATTGCAAATTCTACAATTAAAATTATTCCAGAAAAATGTCAAAACTTATTTGAAACATTTGAAGAAAAATTAGTAAATGTCATTCGGAGTAGAACGCCCTTTTTGTATTTTACCCAGCTTGCCTGACCTTGGCTACCGCCTTGGCCGCAATAACTGAATTCAACATATAAAGACCGTTTTCTTCTCCTAATAATATACAAATGTTTGTTGTTTCTGATATATCTGACATTTTTAAATTTTATTTTTATTAGAATAATAGGAAGATTTAATCTAGAAGTAAAAAATTAATCACAGATTCTAATAATAACAATATCAAATGAAATATATGTCAGAAACATCAAACATATATTATTGTCTTATATTTCAAGGCACTTTGATAATTGCCTTAATTCATGCATTTTCTTTTGCTTGTAACTCGTACATAAGAAACAATTTAACAACAAATTTGGTACTCATCGATGCACATTTTCATTCTGAACATTACACATTTTTTATAAAATTGATAGATAAAGCGATATCACCAAATTAAAATTTTAACAAAAAGTAGGCACTGTGTATATACTTGCTGTGCGCATTTTTCCCTTTTTTTTGTCATTGCTTGTTGTGTCGCCTACCCGGTTATCCGACCCACAAGCCGTCATATATATTTACAAAACAACTTTATTAATATAAATTTGTAATTTTTCCATGATTAGATAAAGCACAAACACGAAGTAAGCATATACGAGCCTATACCTACAATTTGAATTTAATAATTAATAAAATTTTACATTTTAATGAAAATAATTATTGGGAACTATTTATAATTTTTTTGTATTCATAGTAACACTAACAATACCAATGACTAGTGCGTACCTATAGAACGTAATTTCTTTGGAAATTTCTAAAAAAATTACCTACTTCTAATTTTTAAGTTAAAATATAATAAATAAATAAATAAATATATCATCACGGCTTATTACCCATTGCTGGGTGTGCCAATCTGCTTTGTACACAGATGCGGTAATGATGAAATATTTGTTAAAATATCGGCGTATATATTTAATATATAAAACTAAATTAAACGTATGTATTTGTTATTCACTTCATTTTTTCTATTATCCATGGAGTCACCGATTTAATTATAGTTCATCTATGCACCGCTAGCGCCACTTCCTGATATTTGACGAAAATACTTACCGAATATGTTTTAATTATCAATATCTTGTATATTAAACGATAAATATTTAAAATACTTGCCTAAGAAATACAAAAATGTGTACAGTACGCAATACTAAACAAATTTTAGGAATAAAATTTCACAGACTTGAGAAAATAAATAAAATTTGACATTTTATTTTTTTTAAGTATGTTCCCGAAATTTAATTTTTGATTTTTTTTTATATGTTATGTATAATAATATTCTTCAAAACATATTATAGTATGAACAAAATTGTAGGTTTAGTATAGAAGAAAAACATTAAAATGTATGAAAAAAGTAGGTTTTTTGGATTTTTAAAATTGTTCTCAAAAATCATTTTTCTTAATTTTCACATATTTTATTACTTACCCTGTTATAAATATTTACTGCAAATTTAATCAAAATTGTAGGTTTTGAACTGGAGATATATTCAAATAATATTTAAAATATTATTTTGGGTGAATAAATACATACAAATATTAATGAAACTATTTTGTTTTCATGGCAAATTTTACCCTTTTTAATTGTGTATACGAAGAAATCATATTACATTACAAAATTTTAAATAAAAAATGAAAAACCATTTTACCAATTTTGAATTTCGCGCGCTGGGGTATCATTTCACGGGAACACACAATGTTTCATAATGTACATATATAGCCCTGTACATAAATAAAAATAAATAAATATATCATCACGGCTTATTACCCATTGCTGGGTGTGTCAATCTGCTTAAGAAGTTTCTGCCCTGTACATACCTTGCCTTATATATTTTCCTAACGTACAAATATTGTCCTGTACATTTCCTGCCTTATACAAATTCCTAATGTACATAGATCGCCCTGTACATACCTTGCCTCGTACATTTTCATAACGTACAAATATTGTCCACGAAGTTGGCGCGGGTCCTACTTCGCGGGCTCGCAATTTAAAAAGTACATTCCGGAGTTCAGATATTTATTGAATCGGAATAGGTTGATAATTGGGAGCACTAATACTGATAGATGACGTAAGCGTAATAAATTGTGGATGTTATAAAAATTAAAAATATGAATAATATAGATTTTTATACAGCTAGGCCAGCTACCTCAAATAATTTTTATATTATTAAACATACAGTAAAATACTATGAGACAATCTTGTAGAAGACCAAAGGGAACATCCAACTAGAGGAGAAAATATTTTTTTGAAACCAGTAGTTCTCAAGTAACAACACAAAGTTATAATTTTTAAAATGATATGGGATATATTTTTTGGCACATTTGATAGAGTATTTTTTCTGAATTCAACCGTATAATCATTTTATATCCTTACATATGAAAAATATTAAGAAAACTTCAATTGAATTTGATGTTTATAATGATTTTCAGTAGGCTATGCATGAAAAAAAAATTGAGCTTAAATTGAAATGAAACATAAATTTTGTTAATAAGTTTATAAATACGAGTAGTGTTCTATTCTATTTGATTTCCATCCTTAATAATTCAAATTGACGAATAGCAGTTTATGTTTTTCATACATAGCCTATTGAAAAATAACAAAAAAAGTTTGATGTAAGATAGATATCGTGGAGGAAAATCGTCACACACAGACACACTGACAGACATCATTGTAAAAATAGTAAAATTGTGTTGTGGGGACCCTAATTCGTTCTTATCCACTAAAAAGCAATACCTCCCTTATAGAGCGGGTGCTAGTGCTACGTGAAAAATGTATCATGTATGGTATTCTACATACTCATCCTTGGTACTTACTATTTAAATACCCAGAAAAAAGACGATCTACCCAGCTGTGGGTCATAACCTAAAACTGTTTTAAAAAATATTTTAGAATCTTAGATTTTAAATATTAGAAGTGTGAAAAAAACAAAATTGGTTGCTGTCATTCCTGTTTTATTTTATTATTAGACCAAGCGACGTGAATTTTTTTAAGAACGAAACAAAGGAAGAATTTTTCCAAATTTTCGTTCAAAAATGCGACACATGTATGAAATAAAATGCTGTACGTCATACGTCCGTTAAATAATTTTTACGGTAGGTACTCACTTCGAAATTCCTGAACATCTTATTCGTACAGTAAAAACTAATTTACCAGACTTATAACGTTTTATTTTATACTGTATCACATATTTCAATACCATTCGAAGGTTCGATTTTGCTGCTTTCAGAATAATAAATGATTTCACTAAGTACTGTATATTATGAAGCGTGATTTTACATTATATTCTTATAAGGTTAAACGGCACTTTTAACAAAACCAATTTACAAAAGGGGGTTCCTAGAACAGGCCAAAGTTTTGTATGCATATTTTAATGAAAGTAAATGTAAAGATTGTATAAATCAAGCTTTATGCTACAGGCCATCTGTAATACAAATTGTAATGTGGATACAAACATATTCTAACCTCTACAGATATTTGAAGAAAGCATAAACAAATAATACATTTGGTATTTCGTCTGTTTCAACATTATTTATATTTAGCTTCATTGTATATACAAATACTGGAATTGTATAATATAAAATAAAGTTTGTTATAAAAATAACGGCAAATACAATGTGTTTTATTTATCTTCTACCGGGAGCTAGTTCTGCGTGAAATATATGTAACATGGTATTCCAAACCAATGACCCTTGGTGCTCATTTTAAATACCCTGGAGAATAATTTGCTGTCTTTCCCGATCCCCGAAAAAAAAGACGATCTACCCTTGTGGATCATGATCCAAAAAATATGTTTTAAAAAAATATTTTGCATTTTTTTGTGTCTTTTAGGGTAAAAATTGTTAGTTGACTAAAACCCAGATGGAATGGCATGGGCAATTTTTGATAAGTAAAATTCGCAGCAATAAAAGACTAGCCCCCCATGCAATGATTGAAAATGTCTGGCATTTAATATCTGCTACCATTTACACATACATAATGACATTTTATGCAGGTCCCACACAGAAAAAACCTAGATTCTAAAATATAACAGTTTTGGGTCGTGACCCACAGTTGGGTAGATCATCTTTTTTCCAGGGGAGCCAACAAATTGTTCGCCAGAGTATTTAAATTTAAAGCGAGTACCAAGGATGAGTATTTGGAATACCATGATACATTTTTCACGTAGCACTAGCCCCCGGTCCATAAGAAAGGTAATGCTTTTCACTGCACAAGCTCGAATTAGAGTCCACACAACCAGTGGCGGGTTTACACTTTTGCCGCTTAGGGGCTAGCAGCAATCTGCCGCCCCCTGTCGGTGTCCCATTATCGTTGTCCAGGTTTAGTCACACCCTGCTTTTCTCCAAGAAATATCCTCCAACCAGCCCCTATCCTTCCTTAGCTAATTTCTTACTTATTTATGTATTTCTGTTCTCTTTTACATTTTAATTTATTAATTTACCATTACAAAAACCGACGAACACTGGCCTAACAACGAAAAAAATGTGATAAGCATAAACAACAGAGTAATAATAATTGAAACCAGATTGATTTTTAGATTTACTATTGTTTTGTATGTACTGTAGTAATATTTTGACGAAAACTTAATGTACTTAGATAGAAATAAGAAATCTTATAAAATAATTAAAAACGTAATATATTTGAAATGTACTAAGTAATGAGATATACATGTTTTATCGGCAGGTAGCTTTTTATAAAAAGTAGAACAGATTTAATTAGAGGCAAAAGAGTATGATGATTATAATAATTTTTTTCTTGAATTAGAGTCTGAGAATGAATCTATAATATCATCAAAGCCCAAATTTTTGGTCATTTCAGATTCGATGGTTAAAATAGCCACATCCCTCAAACGTGCTTCAGTCATAGTCGATCTCGTGTAGGTTTTTATTCTTTTCAGGACAGAAAATGATCTCTCCGCTGAGCAGTTCGTTGCAGGGATCGTCAAAAAAAGTTTTAATGTTATGTCAACGTAGGGGTATATGTCTTGAAGTTCGTTGGTATGTAATAATTCATAGAAATTAAAAATGTTTTTGGTTGTTCTTCTTCTTTTAATTCTTTTAAGAAACCAAAAAAATGTGAATATTCTTTAACAAAATCTTCTGGTGAAGGGAGATCTTTGTTAAAGAAAGTGCACAATTTTTTGCAGTGTTCCGTAAGTCTCTTTAGGTCAGGTTCTTCTTTTCTAGTAATAATCAAAAATCCAAACATCGAGTTAAGCTCATCACACACAGCTTTTCTTTTTTCCATTTCGTTAATTAATATGTCTAGTATTTCATAATAAGTGTTAATTCTAAAATTTTCTCTGCCAATCAAATTTATCTCTCCTTTTCCAGTTTCATCAGGTTGGAGTTTTCTTATCTTTTTTCTTTTTGCTTCGCCTTCATATATATTGACTTGCGACTTTACCAGAGCTCCATTTTCATATAGATCAAACTCTGTTCTTATACTACGTATGTACTCCGATAACGATCCATACACTAGTGCTACTCTTGACAAGTCAGTTTCAGGTGACTGCAGTTTTTTAGACGTTATGTTAAATCTGTAGAGTAAATCTCCCCACAGAACTGACAAAAAAGCCGTTTCTAGTCTTTGAAGCTTGAGGAGGCAGCCAGATGCTTCACTTCGTGTGGTTGCTTTTTCTCTTTCGCCATTTGAAATAATTGTTAGTGTTTCTATTATTTCATTCCAGTCTTCATTTAATGCCTTGCAAGCGTCATCTCTCGCTGACCAACGGGTTTTTGACAAAGTTTTCAAGTTTAAGTTGTTTTTCTTGTTAAGACAACTAGTGAGTATTTCCCACCTATTAGTTGAGGCTGAGAAAAAGTTATAAATATTGTTTAGAATCATGAAAAAATCACGACTTTCTTTGCAACTATTAGTTGAATGCTCGCCGACTAGATTCAGTGAATGAGCACTGCAAGGGGAATATATTGCTGTCGATATTGTTTCTCGAATTCTGGCTTGTAGACCAGTATAGGCTCCAGACATATTGGAGGCATTGTCGTATCCTTGTCCTCTGCAGTTTTGTATGTCTATATCATATTTTTTCAGGACATCAATAACAGCACGGTGGAGCTCCTCGGCTTTATGGCCAACATTGGGTAGAAAGCAGAGAAATCTTTCCAGTGGAATTCCCTTTTCGGGAACATATCGAATTATTACGGCCAATCGATCAATATGAGAAATATCTGGCGTAGAGTCAACAACTAATGAAAAATACTTAGCTGCTTTTATTTCACCTACTATTTCTTTCGTGACTTTTTGGCCCATCAGTTTGAGGATCTCCTCATATGTGGTGGAGGACAAGTACGAAGTATGACCTTGGCCTGGATTGCCATACTTGGAAACGTGAGCCGCTAGGAAGGGGTCAAATTCGGATATTAGTTCTATACACATAATAAAGTTTCCGCAATTGTGGTTTGATCCAAATCTCTCACAATGTCCTCTTAAAGGTAAACCAGCAGCAGCTAAGGATCGAACAACTGCGACTACTCGTTTCAAAACATTTCTCCAATAACTTTTTTCATCTTCGACTTGCGTTAAAAGCTGAGAATCAATTCTTCCGACTGTTGTCATTCTTCTCTTCATTGCTAGGACGCGCGATTTATGGTCTGATGAATTCTCGTGGCTTTTTAGGTAGTCATTCCCATGCTTCCAGTCATCAAACCCTTCTTTTGCTAATTTTGAAATTCCTCCAAAAAGTTGGCATGATATACAAAAAAGTTTTCCAGAACTTTCGGAGTACATTAGATAAGATCTTTTGATTTCCTGCCTATTAATTAAGTTGGTTTTAAAAAGAGCTTGAGTAAGGAAGCGATGTTGCCCTCCACTGAATCTTTTTGAACGACTAAAATTTAAGTTTGTAATGTCTTGGTTTATTCCATTTTTAATCACTTGTTCTCGAGTGTTGTCACTGATAGGCCACAAAGCAGGGTCAAATACAAAATCTTTTACTTGCTCTTTGAAGTGCTCTGTAGTATTTGAATACGTATGAGAAATTGTATTTTGGTTTTCGTCCTGTTTAGCCATAGGCTTTTACTCAATTTCGGAGTACTTACAATAGTCTTCCTGTTCTCTTGTTTTTGGTGTTCTATTTTCATCGTTACTCACTAATTCAACTGCATTAGGATAATTTATGATTGGGTTCAATTCAATTCCAGCTGATTCTGTTGTTTGTTGAGAATTTTGAGTTAACACGCTGCTGCTATTTGTAGCAGCCCCAGATTCGGGTTTTCGAAAAAAACTATATATTTTTGCAGTCCTCTTTACTACTTCCTGCTGTTTCTCAACTTTTTCTAAAGCTGCTTTTCTATAAGCAGCACCGCTTAAGCGCTTTCTACCGTCACTCATGTTTTCTTTTTTCAGTACTTTTAAATTTGATCAGAGTTAGTGCGTATTTAACAATGATTATCTGTTAATATTTGTTGGTAAAAGCACACATTGTCGAGAATCAGATGACGAATTTAATCGTAATTAAAATCTGCAACCTGATATTGGTGAAATTAGCCATAATGAACCGCTGAGAGCCAGCCTTAGTAGTATAACTCCAAAAAATTGTCGTTGTTGAGTTGTACCCGTTTTTTTTCCTTACTATAATTTCAGTGTTCAAGATAATAAAAACGGGGACAACTTAACATTGAAATTTTTTGGAATTATACTTATATACTACTTTGGTTTTCAGCGGAAACGCGCTCAACACCAAACCATTCTTCATCAAAATGCTCAATCACCGAAAATGGAATGCATCAAAATGTTCAGCACCAAACCGTACATTGCCAAAAGCAAAATAACGGCCATGTTTCATATAACAGTCACCAGATGGTAACAGGGTGGCAGCAAAATTTTAGTTATTCTATGCGTCAGTAGTTGTCATTCTATGTCTATGACCATGAAGCCATCTACCGATACATAGAATAACTAAATTTTTTAGCTACCCTGCTCCTGCTGCCATCTGGTGACTATCGTATAAAATATGAAACATGGCCGCTATGATGTTTTTTGACAATGCACGTTTTGGTGTTGAATATTTTAATGCATTCCAGTTTCGGAGTTTGAGCATTTTGATGAAGAATGGTTTGGTGTAGAACATGCACCCAAGCTTAAATAATGTTAGTTTACTCACCTGTCACCACTCAGAACAGAAAATAGGTAACACGAACACTAATAAAAATAAAATAAACAAATACTGAACGTCTACAAACTAATATTTAACAAAACACTGACGTAAGCGTAATGTCAAGATGAAAACTATTGTTGACAGACTGCAGTGTTGCCAGACGGTTTGTTAGTTATTTCCCCAAATGCTTTCTTAAAATTACCCAAAAAATCATATAAACCAAAATTTCCGTAATTTAAAAAATAAATATGTATATAATTCTAGGGTTTTTTATTTTGTTTAAGAAAATCTAAAAATATGTTGTTTTTTTTAATCAAATTTAAAGAGAAACGTTTATTTTCATATTTTTTAAAATAAATAGTTTTGTTAGTTTTATAAATCTCCACGTTTTTCTCCAACATTTTTCTTTCCTTTTTTTTCTCCATCTCAAAAATTTCTTTATTTTAGAGATAATAACCACCAATCTTGCAACACTGACAGACTGCTTCCTTGTTGGTTGCTGCTCGCGCTTGCAGCTTTGCATTGAGTGAGTTTAGACGAGTTTAATTGTAGCTCTTTTGGGGGAGGACAGCGTGAGGTGGCGGTGGGTGGAGCAACGGAAGAGACACTTTGATACTGTAATAAGTTTCTACTGTCCTGTATAGAGGGCGACACACCGGTCTTGTCATCCTCTTTAATCAATCTTGACAATTTTAAAATTTTTTAAAACATACTTTTTTTCCTAAAAAATGCCGCCCTGGGCTACAGCCCGTATAGCCCCCCCCCCTAAATCCGCCACTGTACACAACACGATTTTACTATTTTTACAATGATGTCTGTCAGTGTGTTTTTTAATTCAACAATATAATTGTTTTATAACCATAAATTTGATTTTTATGTTATTTTTTAGTAGGCTATGTATAAAAACAAAAATTATTATTTGTCAAATTGTATTAAGGATGGAAATCAAATAGAATAGAACACTATAAACTTATTAAAAAATATTTGTGTCGTTTTAATTTAAGCTCATTTTTTTCTTATAGATAGCCTACTGAAAATGACTATACACATCAAATTCAATGAAATTTCAATTTAATTTTTCTTATATAAAGATATAAAATGATTACACGGTTGAATTCAGAAAAAAATACTTTATTGAATGAGCCATAAAATATATACCATCCAATTTTAAAAATTTAAACTTTGTGTTGTTACTTGAGAACCACTGGTTTCTCCTCTAGTATGTGTAATAATATAGAAATTATTTGAGGTAGCTTGTGTAGCTGTTACACCTGTATATAAACCTATATTATTTATATTTTTTATTTGTAACATCCACAATTTATTACTTACGTCATCTATTAGTGCTTCCTAGAATTATCAACATATTCCCATACAATAAATATTTTCCTTTACTATTTGAATTCCGGAATGTACTTTTTAAATTGTGAGCGCGCGAAGTAGGACTCTCGCCAACTTCGGGGACAATATTTGTACGTTATGCAAATGTACGAGGCAAGGTATGTACAGGCCGATCTATGTACAGGGTGGGGCAGAAAAACCTATCCGATTTCAAATCCCTTTTTCCCAGAAGAGGGAGCAGGTAGAGTAGTGGGGTAAAAACCGTTAGAAAGCCGGTTTTATGCCATTTGTCAGTAGTCAACATGCCTTGGTCTGGTGAACATCGTGCTTTTGTTATTGAGCGGTTTATCGAATGCGGCGGTTCGATAATTGCTACACAACGTGCTTTTCGAATTCATTTCAGACTCGGGCGTCATGATCCTGTTCCACATCACGCTACGATTAAAGTGTGGGTGTCAAATTTTAGACAGACGAGTTCAGCATTGAAAAAGAAGTCGCCTGGACGTCCCAGGACAGCAACAGGACCTGAAAACGTGGCCAATGTGAGAGCCGCGATTGAACGTTCCCCGCGTCGTTCGGCGCGAAAACATTCGCTCGCTTTGGCGATTTCCAACCGCAGTATTCGGCGCATTTTGCACCGGGACCTCAAAATGCATCCCTACAAAATGTTTGTTGCACAGGAATTAAGTGAAAGGGATTTTGAAACCCGTACGAACCTGTGTCGCGATCTCCGAGAACTCCCAAAGACGATGTTGTGCTCTTCACGGACGAAGCCCATTTTCACCTTTGTGGTGCCGTTAACAGGCAGAATTTTCGATATTGGAGTGACGAAAATCCTCGAGAAATCCATCAGGAACCCCTCCATAGCCCAAAAGTGACTGTGTGGTGTGCTCTTTCCCGCCTAGGCGTCTGGGGGCCTTACTTTTTTGAAGAAAATGGGCAAACCGTAACGGTCAACAGCGAGCGCTATTGTTTCATGCTGGAAAATTTTCTTAGACCCAAAATGGAAGAAAATGGCGTGGAAAATGTGTGGTTTCAACAGGATGGTGCAACCGCCCACACATCGCGACGATCAATGGACATTCTCAGGGAACTGTTTCCCGGTCGCCTCATTTCCCTGAGAGGTGATCTTGGCTGGCCGCCGCGCTCACCGGATCTCACTCCATGTGACTTCTTCCTTTGGGGTTACCTCAAATCGAAGGTTTACCAGCATCGACCAAGGACCCTTCTTGCTTTACGAAGGGAAATTGCTCGGGCAATTGAAGAAATTCCTGTGGAAATGACGGTGAAAGTCATGGAAAGCTACCGCGAGCGCCTAAATCAGTGTATCCGCTCCCAAGGACGACATTTGAGTGATGTGCTTTTCAAAACTTAAATTTAAAAATGGCATAAAATTTGCGATATGTTAATAAAAAAAATTTTTGACAAGTTGAGTGGTTTTAATTTTATAACGTTTTGAAATCGGATAGGTTTTTCTGCCCCACCCTGTACATTAGGAATTTGTATAAGGCAGGAAATGTACAGGACAATATTTGTACGTTAGGAAAATGTATAAGGCAAGGTATGTACAGGGCTATATATGTACATTATGAATTTGTATACCTACCCTCATTTCACCTTAAAAATGTAGAACAACAATGAAGTTGCATAATATTACATTATTTGGGAATACATTATTTTCATGTTATTTTACGCGTGTTTCGATGTGAAGGCATAATATTGCCATATGAAATTTAAGAAAATTATATTGCGATTTGAAATAGTGAGAAATATTCATTCATATAGTTTTACAGCAGAATGTATAAGTAGGTATAAATGAAAATCTTGGAAATATCTATTGCTTTGTCCTCCATCCCTTCCCCTTCAGTTTTATGGACACTACGGTCATATCTATCAGGACAGGACAGTTGACTCAAGGTTAACTTTCGAAATAAAGCATTGGTGAAAATTGAAAATATAAAACGAAACTGACAGTGTCCAGTAATATACATAAATATGCACAATTGGCATAATATGGGGTTACATTTTTAAGAATCCTAGCATTATGTATAATAAAATAATAACTATTTTCAATTTTAATGAATTATTTCCGTTGAAAATCTACAATATGCTTGTTTTAAAACGGGTTTCCCCAAGGGCTTAAGGTCGTAAAATTTTTGTCGGCATTTTCCATTGTAACACAATTCTAAGAATCACAACAGATTTTTTTTGTAAATTTATGAAAAATACTATATATTTGAAGTGAACATTACATGTTTCAATACAGCAGCACTAGGTCGCAATTACAGTGGGTGCAGTATTAAATTATATAAAACAAAAATAAAATTACAATAAAATAAATAAATCCGATATTCATTGCTGTAATTGGCACCTTAAGAGCTTAGGTTTACTTTCAAATATGATATTTTTCATTGTAGGTAGGTATAACTTTTGTGCTGATTGAAAAATGGAAATAATTTTAGTCAATTTGAAAATTCAGATTTCATAGGATATAAATAAAATTACAAATTTTTAAATTTTCTGTTTATACTGGGTATAGTTTTAACTTACGTAACGTATACATTGTAATGGTAACGGTTTAAAGGTTTAAGAATTTATTTATTATACTAAAATCTATGCAGTAAATATACTTTTATTTCATTATTTCTGTATATGACATGAATACGAGTATTATGCCTATTTTGTAATGTTTACAATTTTTGGAAATTTAAGTCAAGCTTCCAGCCTAATCTATGAATTTCTTATCGCATTTGAATTTTTATATTTGCATAAATTAATGTTTGGGAATACAAGATTAAAAATTAATGTGTCTCTTGTTTTTATGAATTTTCAAATACTATTAATAACATTGCTCTTAATTTTTGAAGCACTTTTGGAAAAATATTTTGAAAAAATACCGAATAACTGAAGTCGAGAGTTTTGTCGAGACTTCAAGACTTTCTCGACAAGATTCGATACTGGTCTCGTCTCGTCTTGACTTTTTAGTCGAGACCAAAATAATGGCCTTTTCTCGACAAGACCGAGACGAGGTAAGACCAAGACTGGTCTTGGTCTTGTGGCAACACCATGCAACGCTAACTGCGTCCGTTGCCATGCTGAAGGGACTAACCAAAATTTCTTGTCACTTATAGTATTGTATGACTAGCCAATGAAAATTGACCTTTAAATGATTTAATAGATGTGGTTTCTTTTCAAAACCTATAGAAGAATAGAATTTACGAAATATTCAAGTATGAAAACCTATTTAAATACCGTATTAGGAAATCACGTAAGTATATTACAATGTCTTGCTTAAAATAAATGGCCGACTAAGATACCTGAATTACAAAACAGGGGTGCATTTATAGTATATTAAGTATTAAGAACGGTATGGGCACTTTACCGATCGAAGACAATGTCTCAATTTTGTCTGAGATCGGTAATTCCTTAATATTCGTGATGCTTAATTAATAAGATTTGAAAATTATGTTGACATTAAAAATTTTTAGTTGTAATTTTTTTAAGTAAGCTTTGAATTTTGTTTTTATTTATTTACCGTCTCGCCTCCTGAACGGTGAGTTAATCACATCATTCACCGATGTGATTCACATCACTTACCGTTCAGTTATTTGTAAATAAGACATACTGTCTTGGAAACACTATCGGTAAACATAAAAAAATAACCCAATCGTGCAAAAATATCTTCTTTCTATTTCGGTGTTCTTATGAGTCTATAAAATCACAGTTTATCACTCAAAACATGACCTTTAGAAGTTCTATAAATGTACTATTATTGAAAGATGTCCGATCAAGGTCATTTGTATCATGAACGAATTCACAAATTGGCATATATTTATCTCTCTCATTACAAGCGTGTGCAATAAGGATAGATATAGAACGCTTGTCTTACAAAAATTCATATTGTTTCGACTAAGTTAGAAAATTCCATTTTAACACGATGCTCGTTGTTGACAATTCTTTCGTTGTAACGTAAGTTTATTTATTAATTCAGATATATTACTAGGATTCATAGCCGTATGAATAACGTTATTTTCTGTCAGTGTCACTGACAATGACAGTGGGTCAGTATCATATTTTTCACATACATATATGGTTTTACATTTGCTAATAATCTTACCAGTTGATTTAGTTTTCAAATTTGAATGCTTTTACTGTAACACATATTTTTATAATAATAAAATAACAGTAGTATCATATGTACCCTCATAAAAACTAAAAAATGACACTACTGAATTTAACAGAACAAAATCTTAGTTCATACAATTCGCAGATGACCTTGATAGGGTATCTTTCAAAAATTTTACTGTATATATATATATATATATATATATATATATATATATATATATATATATATATATATATATATATATATATATATATATATATATATTTCACCTTTACGCATAATAATTTTTGTAACTCTGATGGTTTTCCCGTTTTATTTTCATATAATCATAATAAGTAACAATTTTAATAAAATATGACATCTTTATAAGGTTATGTTCTGTTGAATAATCAAAATAAATAAACAAATAAATAAAACGAGATGATTTATTCTAATTCAAACAAATAATAATTATTTTAGAATTAAAAATTTGAAATTATTTCAAATTTTGTATACTGTTATTGGCATGCATGGCGTTTAGTAAATATTCTTATCATTGTGCCGGATGGACAAAAGATAAGCATAAATAAATTAATTGGAAGCACATTAAATGGTCATTGAAAAAACCTAAAAAGGTAGTCACAGCCTCTCCTACGGATTTTTTTGTGACCTTTACTAGCGACTTGCGAGCTTTACCTCGACTTTTACGACTTTGATTGCGACTTGCGACTTTAGCGACTTGCGACTTTAGCGACATGCGACTTTAGGGACACTTGTTGACCGAGTTGCGGTTCTAGTCATACCGTTTGTTTTCCGTTTTTCGTACGTAAATATTAAATTGTTTAATGTAGGTAACAAATAAGTAAAAATTATATTCTATTTTAAAACAATACAATGTACCTACAATACAAATAAAACGCACCTTGAGATCAATTTTCTTCTACAGATAAATTCGTTTTACTTATTAAAATACAAATTAGAAATATTAGGCTATTATTTTGAACCGTTTTGAAGTTATAATATATTTTCAATAATTCTTACGTCTGCTTAGGTCTAGTGCGATAATAGATACATATACGCATTTTAAAGTGAATTCTGTCGGGTAGTACGAAGCTCCTCGGAAAACAAACGGTATGACTAGAACCGCAACTCTGTCAACAAGTGTCCCTAAAGTCGTATGTCGGTAAAGTCGAGGGTAAAGTCGCAAGTCGCTAAAGTCGCAAGTCGCAAACGAGGTCGTAAAAGTCGAGGTAAAACTCGCAAGTCGCTGTAAAGTTAACAAAAAAATCCGTAGGAGAGGCTGTGACTACCTTTTTACGTTTAATGACGATTTAATGTACCTCCAATTAATTTATTTATCCTTTTCTTTTGACCATGCTTACCAATGAACAGTATACAAAATTTATAATATTTCCAAATTTTTAATTTAAATAATTATTATTCGTCTGAATTAGAATAAAATATATCGTTTTATTGATTTATTTATTTATATCAATAATTTGTGCTTGATTTGTGTCAATTTGTGCCCATAAAATATTTTTGAAATATAACAGTTTTACGATAAAAGATTTCAATTTTTTTTATGGTAACTTCACAGCGAACAACCATATAAAGATGTTATAATTTTTTTAAATTGTTACTTATATTAAATAATATTATATGAAAGTAAAACGGGAAAACCATCAGTTACAAAAATGATTATGTAAAAGTGGAACACGATTTAATTAGTCTTAACTTAAAATTCAAATTCAGAGGAATAATAATTATTTAAAATTAAAAATTCGGAAATATAAATTTTGTATACTGTCATTGGTATGCATGGTCAAAAGAAAAGGATAAATAAATTAATTGGAGGCACATTAAATGGTCATTAAACGTAAAAAGGTAGTCACAGTCTCTCCCACGGATTTTTTTGTTAACTTTACTAGCAACTTGTGAGTTTTACCTCCACTTTTACGACCTCGTTTGCGACTTGCGACTTTAGGGATACTTGTTGACCGAGTTACGGTTCTAGTCATATCGTTTGTTTTCCGAGGAGCTTCGTACTACCCGACAGAATTCCCTTTAAAATACGTATATGTATCTGTTATCGCACTAGACCTAGGCAGATGGAATAATTATTGAAAATATATTATAACTTCAAAACGGTTCAAAGTAATAGCCTAATATTTCGAATATGTATTTTAATATGTAAATAGAATTCATCTGTAGAAGAAAATTGATCTCAAGATGCGTTTTATTTGTATTGTACGTACATTGTATTGTTTTAAAATAGAATATAATTTTTACTTATTTTTTACCTACATTTAACAATTTAATATTTACGTACGAGTACTTGGCTCTTTACTTTTTATATTATTTATAAACAACATAATATCTGTCACAAATGATTGCGTTTGCTGCAGGAGGATCTAAATTCTATATTTAATTGGTCAATTCAAAATTATTTGTTTTTTTAATTAAGGAAATACAATGTTATCAGTTTCACCAGAAAACATATTACTATCAAATTCATTTATTTGATGAATGGTGAAAATATAAATCGTGTCACAATAATTAGAGACCTTGGAATTTATGTCGATCTAAAATTATATCATGTAAATCATATCGAAATATTAATCAGTTCATGTTTAAGATAAGTAAGATTTATACATCAAAAATATAACATGCTAAAATATACTTTTAAAATCGATAATTATGACTAAAGTAGATCATGGCTCTATTATTTGGTCTCCGTCTCAAGCATACTCGTACTTGGTTATTATCATTGAAAAGATTCAAATAAAATTTTACAAAGTAGTACATTATAGAATATTCGGTGAAAAATATTGTAGTTCGTCTGCTTTACTTAAATTATTGCAAACAGACGAGCAGCCATCGAGTCGGAATTACTGTTAAAGGAAATTAAAAGTAATCCTATTTCATAGAATAAAAATATTCCAATTTTAAATGGCACAAAATTGACCCCTGTGGTGCACTCTCAACGCCAGCAATGACTGCCTGTGAGGTGACGCCTGGTAAACGCCCGCACGGTACAAATATGTCATCATCATTACCGATATCTGCATACAAAGCGGATTGGCACACCCAGCAATTGGTAATATGCCGTGATGATATATTTATTTATTTTTTATTTATAGAATTGTCAAACAATATAGTACATAGGTGAAAATATTTTGTTAAAATCAAAATAAACCAAATAAACCATAAATGTTTAATAGTATATTGTATAACTAGTGCTGAAAGTTGGATATTTCACATGAGTGTGAAGTTTGGGCCACGCGCCGAAGGCGAGTGGTTTAGTCAAACGAGTGTGAAATACCCTTTCGGCACGTGTTGTACACGATACTTTTCCGACGACCACAATTTGTTGAATTAACATAATGGGGTGTTTTCTGTAAAACAACCAACGGTTTTCTGGGCGAAGTAATTACTTAAGAGAAAAATGTCAAATTCAAAGAGTGATCAAGAATAAGCGGCTAATAAAATAGTAATAACAAACTACAATAACAAATTATAGCATGCACTGTTACCAAAATTATCAAATTTTCATTGAAATTATGTTAATATTTTAATTTTTTTAAAATAAGGCGTATTAAAACAAAAATAATAAGTCCATTATAAGTAACAATACAACTTATTACAAAGTAAAAAAATCTGATGTGGCCAGCACATTACCTTCCATCAGTTCTATATATTTTGTACAAATTTCACATGGAAAGTTCCTTGCTAAATAAAATATTCTATTTCTTGTACATTACCTTCCGGCAGTTTCATGTATTTTATGCAAATTTCATACAGAAAATTATTATTTTGTGACGTTTTCTATATACCGTGTAATGTATCTGCAGAAATAAAAGATTTATTATTATTTCTTGTACATTACCTTAAAGCAGTTGTATGTATTTTATACAAATTCCATATACAAAGCAAAAGATCCTATACCTATTTCCAGTAAAATTATAAGACAAACACACTATGTCAATTTCACTTGACACTGACATCTTTCAATCAAAATTTTCTTAATATAGTAGCTGTTTCCACAGCTATGGCTACTTAATGAAATTTAATTTCTTTATAATTTTTTAACTCTATATCCATTTAATATTAGGTATAAAATGCAATCAAATCGTATAGAAAATAAAATATTCTTTAATATTTATAATAACATTAAATGTAAAAAATCTGATGTGGCCAGCACATTACCTTCCGTCAGTTCTATGTATTTTGTACAAATTTCATACGGAAAGTTCCTTGTTAAATTAAATACATATTCTATTTCTTGTACATTACCTTCCGGCAGTTGCATGTATTTTATGCAAATTTCATACAGAAAATTATTATTTTGTGACGTTTTATATATACAGTGTAATGTATCTGCAGAAATAAAAGATTTATTATTATTATTATTTCTTGTACATTACCTTAAAGCAGTTGTATGTATTTTATACAAATTCCATACAGAAAGCAAAAAATCCTATATTTCCAGTAAAATTATAAGACAGACACACTATGTCAATTTCACTTGACACTGACATCTTTCAATCAGAATTTTCTTAATATAGTAGCTGTTTCCACAGCTATGGCTATTTTATGAAATTTAATTTCTTTATAATTTTTTAACTCTATATTCATTTAATATTAAGTATAAAATGCAGTCAAATCGTATAGAGAATAAAATATTCTTTAATATTTATAATAACATCAAATGTGAAAAAAATATATTTAACATAGTTTTTTCAAGAAAAACTATTAAAATCTTCAAATGATGGTACTTCCGGTTGACCGATTGTAATCAAAATCTAATCAGCTCTTCCTATGGATGTAACGAAGAAATATACGAAAAAATTATAATTTTTGTAACTGTAGTATTAGAGTTATCGCAGACGAAAATTTTGTTACACACACACACACATCCACACACACACACATCCACACACACGCACACACACACACACATACAGACATCATCGTAAAAATAGTAAATTCGTATTCTAGGGACCCTAAAACGTGCTTATTGAGTAAAAACTCATTATCGATTTTTTTGACCAAAGACAATACCTTCCTTACCTAAAGGTGACGGAAGGTAAAAATGATATTTAACATAGTTTTTTCAAGAAAAACTGTTAAAATCTTCAAATGAGGGTACTTCCAGTTGTCCAATTCTATCCAAAATCTAATCAGCTCTTCGCATGGATGTAACGAAGAGAAATACGAAAGAATTATAATTTTTATAATTGTAGTATGGAAGTTATCGTAGACGAAAATTTTGTTACACACACACACACACACACACACACACACACACACACACACACACACACACGGACACACATACATACATACATACATACATACATACATACATACATACATACATACATACATACATACATACATACATACATACATACACACACACACACACACACACACACACACACACACACACACACACACACACACACACACACACACACACACACACACACACACACACACACACACACACACACACACACACACACACACACACACACACACACACACACACACACACACACACACACACACACACACACACACACACACACACACACACACACACACACACACACACACACACACACACACACACACACACACACACACACACACACACACACACACACACACACACACACACACACACACACACACACACACACACACACACACACACACACACACACACACACACACACACACACACACACACACACACACACACACACACACACACACACACACACACACACACACACACACACACACACACACACACACACACACACACACACACACACACACACACACACACACACACACACACACACACACACACACACACACACACACACACACACACACACACACACACACACACACACACACACACACACACACACACACACACACACACACACACACACACACACACACACACACACACACACACACACACACACACACACACACACACACACACACACACACACACACACACACACACACACACACACACACACACACACACACACACACACACACACACACACACACACACACACACACACACACACACACACACACACACACACACACACACACACACACACACACACACACACACACACACACACACACACACACACACACACACACACACACACACACACACACACACACACACACACACACACACACACACACACACACACACACACACACACACACACACACACACACACACACACACACACACACACACACACACACACACACACACACACACACACACACACACACACACACACACACACACACACACACACACACACACACACACACACACACACACACACACACACACACACACACACACACACACACACACACACACACACACACACACACACACACACACACACACACACACACACACACACACACACACACACACACACACACACACACACACACACACACACACACACACACACACACACACACACACACACACACACACACACACACACACACACACACACACACACACACACACACACACACACACACACACACACACACACACACACACACACACACACACACACACACACACACACACACACACACACACACACACACACACACACACACACACACACACACACACACACACACACACACACACACACACACACACACACACACACACACACACACACACACACACACACACACACACACACACACACACACACACACACACACACACACACACACACACACACACACACACACACACACACAGACATCATCGTAAAAATAGTAAAATCGTATTCTAGGGACCCTAAAACGTGCTTATTCATCAAAAACTCACCACCGAATTTTTTGACCAAAGACAATACCTTCCTTACCTAAAGGTGACGGAAGGTAAAAAACAATGTAAAATTTACATATATTTACAATATTAAAACAGATTATGTTAACATCATTCATTTCCAAGACAGTAGGTCTTATTTACAAATTACTGAATGGTAAGTGATGTGAATCACATCGGTAAATGATGACCGTTCAGGAGGTGAGACGGTAAATAAATAAAAACAAAATTCAAAGATTACTTAAAAAATAACAACTAAAAATTTTTAATGTCAAAATAATTTTCAAATCTTTTTAAATTTTGTGCGTCGATCGTACAAAAAATAGTATTACCATCACGAACGTTAAGGAATTGCCTATAGCAGATAAAATGGGGACTGAGCGATCGGTAAACTGCCCTTACCATTCTTATTCTTCATACTTAATATACTATAAATACACCATTGTTTTGTAATTCAGGTATCGTAGTCGGCCATATATTTTACACCAGGCATAGTGATATACTTCCGTGATTTCCTATTTCCTAATATGGTATAATTATGTTTCAAAACTCCGGTATTTTTTTCTCTCGATCAGCTTCAATTGATCTAATTTGACTGGGCTATGAGTATTAATATTGGAAAGAAAATTATCCATGTCACATTAGGATAGATTACTGTCTATTTATTTTTAAATTTACCATAACGGTATAATTACATATAGACTTTACATACGTTTTTTACTACGTATAAACATGTATCCGTATTGTTTATATGTAAAAAAAAATCCGTCTCTGTATTCTTGTATCTGAATATAGACCCACATAAATTTAGAGATAATACTTTGTTTATGGTACGCTAGTAGGAGCAAGAAATCCAGTTATAGTTTGTATCAAGATAAATGCACAATGGCCTAGTTTACACCGTAGACCTATATTCGACCTATACCCCAAATTCGACCCAAATGTAGTTGGGTCGCCTGGTGTAAACACCTAAAATATGGAGCGGCCTGGCTTAGGTCAGGCCACTTTTTCATGTGGCCTGACCTATACTAGGCCTCGGCCCAAATGTATTTATTGCGGTGTAAACAGCTTATAGACCTAAAATAGTTCGAAATTTGTACGGTAGAATAGATGTCGGTTAAATTGAGAATAGTGATAGTGATATACATATATGCCAGTTTCGTTTGACAGTAACTATTGTGAAATTCTGTATAATAATATCAACATGAGTGATAAGAAAATAAAAGAATATAATTGTTGTTTTTTTTTTAACTTGAAATTAAACCGATAGGTGGTACAAACTAGTACCTATATTCCACCTATCCTAGGCACTAAAGTATGCGGTGTAAACAAACAGATATTTTTTTGACTTTGTCCTAATATATAGGTCACATATGGGTCAGGACTACCTCAGGTCATACGGTGTGAACTAGGCCATAGACTTCGACTTCTTAATCTGGTACAATCACTCATTTCGTGGTATTTTGTTATAGTTTTGTGTCAAAATAAATCACAGCATGCATGTATTTGCTTAAAAGATTTGCAAAAGTAATAAGTACACAGAGAGGTATTCACAATATTTTCCAATTACCAAATTTAACACAGTAACCACAAATAAGGTATTAAAATTCATAATGAAGTTACTACAGTTTATTATTCAATAATTTGTTTCTATACTTTTTTACATTATACAAATCTTAAAAATATGTTCTTCTTCAATATTAGATTATTTTCTTCGTCAGAAGAATCATTCCACGGATTTACTTTAGTTGTTTACAAATGAACACTTGAAACAAGAGTAACGTGAAACAGGGAAATTTATATAGATAAAATACATTAACAAATTCAGGTTTTAAATTTCCCGGTTTGTACTGTAAATTTGGAAATCCGCTCCTGGGCCGCTCAGGTCAGAAAATACCCAGGAGTGGTGGGTTAACCGAGCTTAAGAGTATAATGCACCCCCATGAAAAATATGCGAAAAAGTGGTATAGAAATTCGGTCATATCTTTGCAATCAAAAACTTTTGATAAACAAATAAATTTTAGTTCATAGAAAAAGAGCCAATCTACTTATGATTGGTACTATTTTTTTTTACTTTTTGTTTTTAATAATTAGTAATTAATTAGTCAACTTCGTGAAATTCGTCATTTTTCGAGGCAGAATTTATTATATTATAAAAATATATAAATATCTAATTAAAAAATCTGATGTGGACACCACACGACTTTCTTGTACGCAAGACCAGTATGAAGTGTAGACCCAATTATAAAATTGCACGTATTTGACGTAATTTGACATTAACATCAATTTTTTTATTTTTTTGTTATTTTTTTGTCCTAATCCATAGCAAGCTTCATTACAAAAACCATAAGTTTTAAATTTACATATCTCGCTTATACACAGGGCTAATTTAATAATCTTGAAGAGCTAGACGCAGAATTTAATTCTCTAAAACACTTATTTGAAGCATTTATTTCTATAATCAAAATGAAACCATTTTATTCAAGAAAAACTGTAAACAACTTCAGGTAATATATCACTTCCGGTTAACCTGTTTTAACCAAAATCTACTATGTTATTCCAATTGACATAAAATTCTTATATACCAGATTTGAAATGTTTTGGATTATATTTTAAAATAGTTTTTCATTAAAATCTATTATAGGCTTCAAATAAAGTACCATTTCTGGAAATTATGTAATCACCAAAAAGAGAGTTGCACAACTAGATATTATAGCAGTCCTAAATACAAAATTTCAACTTTCTACTGCTTATCGTTTTTGAGTTATGCGAGATACGTACATACGGACGTACAGACGTCACGACGAAATTAGTTAAAATGGATTCAGGGGTGGTCAAAATGGATATTTCCGTTGAAATCTGAAAATTGAAATTTTTCGCGATTACAATACTTCCTTATGTACAAGGAAGTAAAAACAATTTATCTATATGTATAAACAAATGAAAAAATAAATTATACGAGTACATAATTACAGAAAAACTATTTCTGCAACCAGTGAGATGCGATTCAGTTCTAGTGTTTTAACGAAAAATTCCGGAAAGTGTCGAACTAGTACACGCTTGTTGTGTTGGCGTAATTATATTACCCAAGAGCCCGAATCCCTCTTCACCCGACTCCGCGTAGTATCACCAGCAGTAAGGGTGTAGTATACTATTGAGAAGTCGAAGTCAATGCACATTTATCTTGACACAAACTATACCTGAGCGATCTGGAGCGGAATATATTTTGTGTCAAGATAAATGCACATAGTCTTCGACTTCTTATGCTTGGTCAACCCAGCACCATGGGGTATTTTAATATCGAAGCGTGCAGGAGTGGATTACCAAATTTACAGTATAATTGTTCTTAGTTATTTTATGTATATGTATATTTTTAATATTTGCAATCTGTAAAAAATATAAACACTTTATTGAATAATAAATTGTATTAACTTTATTATGAATTTTAATACCTAATTTGTGCTTACTGTTTTAAATTTAGTAATTGGAGAAATTGTGAATACCTCTCTTTTCGTTTATGCTTGCAAATCTCTTAAGCAAATTAACACTGAGATGGGCGGAAAAGTCAATGTGCATTTATCTTGACACAAACTATACCAAGTTTCCAGAATTATTGTTGATTGTAAATTTATGTTATTGAATAATAAACTCTAGTTACTTTATTATGAATTTTAATACATAATTTGTGCTTACTGTTTTAAATTAGGTTATTGGCAAAAATTGTGAATATCTCTCTGTTCTTAAACCCTTGCAAATCGCTTAAGCAAAACATGCTGTGATGGGCGGAAAAGTCATTATCAGTTATAATATCCCGAGGACATTGATAATTACGAAATAATTTTATGACAGTTACCGAAAGCGCGTTGCTTCGGCGTCGGGCGGTTACCTAAAAGCAATTTGCTTGAGGAAGTTGTGATAAAATTATAAGTATTTATCAATGATCGAGGGGTATTCGGTGAGAATTTTTTTTGCAATTTTAATTAAATTTACGAAGAATTTGTATTTAGCAGAATTTTTATAATTATAAAATCACTCAATAGATGTCAGTAGTAGCTATGAATAAGTTCAGCGTCAAATGTGTAACGATAATAAGATTGACATTGACACGAGAAGACAAGACACGTCCAGTTTTATTATAAAACGTTTAATAGTAATAATTTTATTAGCTGAATCGTTATTTTCACTGCAATACCGTGAAAATTACATTTTCAAATTAAAACAATTAATCTTTAATTATCTGTCAAAAAGTGTTTGTTACTTAGCAACTTAGTGACATAAGTGATAATTATCCTAGGGTAATTATCAGTGTAAGTTTGTTTTGATTGGTTACTTTCGCACACGTGATCAGAAATACAGGGATTCAATTGGATAATTTTTTAACCAAAAATTTTTCGAGGTAATTATCGATTGCAATTCAAATTGGGATTCTGTAAGTCACTTGATCATTAAAATTGGTTAATGATAGTTGATAACACACTGAAATTTATCGATCAGTAATATGCTGTCGTTATCATATTAATGATCGACAACAAATGTTAAAAAGCAAATAAAAGTATCAGTTAAAATATTATATCGCCTGTACTTTCAATGCAATATACATAATTGAAAGAATATACAAGTAATATCATATAATATTCGTAGTATTTACAAATAGCAACATGTGTGTGCGTATGTGCGTGTGTGTGTGTGTGCGTGTGTGCGTGTGTGCGTGTATGCGTGTATGTGTGGATCCTCCACTCTAACTCAAATACTATTATTCAGAAAATTTTGAAACCTTGTATTTCAAACTTTCTCTATTATGAAAAGCGTCTATTAGATAATAGGAAATGGCACTTTACTGGAGACACAAAATAGTTTTTCTTCGAAAAATACCTTTAAATGTTATTATTAAAATATTGATGAAATTTTCTTTGTTGGATTCATTCTTGTAATCAATAAAATATTCTTTATTGTAATCAATAATTTTACAGTTATAGTTTTCAGTATCACAATACCAGAGAAATATGCGTTTGGAATGATATTTCTTTTACTTTTTTCTACTAAATTTTCATAGTACATCAGGAGAATATCCAGGGTCGGATTGGCCAGTCGGGATTATCGGGAATTTCCCGAGAGGTCGCGGCTTTTTGAGGCCGCCGCTCGGTGATTACAAACTAAAATTTGATCGTTTTCAATATTTCTTCTCTCTTCTTTCGATGTTGCAGATATAGTCCGAGCTCGAATATGAGGTTTTGATAATTTCCTACTTTTTAGATTTTGTATGATTGGAATTATAGCTAAGATGTTGGTTTGTTGGTTTACGGTAGGGTAGACTGATGTTATTAGTCCATGGTTCGTTTTCTCTGTTAAAACATCCAAGAACGGAGGGAATCCATCAGACTTTTTCTCCATTGTGAACCTAATATAAAGTATCATCGACATATCTAAGCCAAAGTTTAGATCTTATATTGGCTGTATCTAGTGCGAATTCTTCAAAAAATTCCATGTATAAATTGGCTATAACTTGTACAAAATATCTATATTTTTCTTGAAAATATGAGTTCTGTAGGCAGCACTGCAAAAGTTCCTTAATAAATATCAAGAGGCAAGTCGGTTCTATCTTTTAAGTTGATATCTGATGATTTCTAAAAATTTCTCGTAAATAAACTTACAATACCAAAGCTGACAAAAAGATTTTGTGGTTGTAATTGTATTTAGCTCAAAAGTTCTACAAAATGTTTTGAATTCTTCACATATGATGTTCTTTTTCCTTGAAGTGGCTGAGTGATTGGTAATAGAAATTGCAATAGTTTGTAAGTAGGAAAATTTATGGAACTTTTGACGGGTTTTTGTGATGCTTAAATCTTTCTTATGGATTTGGAAGCTCTCCGTACAGGTGTGGAAGCTTGCTAAAATATGGAGTGAGACAGTGTTGTCAACCTTTTAAATTTTATTTCCCCACAGAGTAAAGTAAATTTCCCCTTTTTCCCCACAAAATTTGAAATTCATTGTAACTTTAAAATAGAATAATAAAACGGTTATTTTAACAAATATTTTATTTTTTTCTTTATAAAAAAAATACATAAACTTCTATAATAAATAAACAACAGTCAAAATACAATACCTACAATATTATTTATAGCTGTAAATATTTTTTGTATTGCACAAGTCTAAGTGACTTTTTGTAATTTGGTACTCGTAACATTGCACGTTTTTGTTTTGAAGAGCACTTCGAATTACGCATATAGCATTTAATATCTCAGCTCCAATTCTGTTGCGTTTTTTATTTTTTACATCAGTAGTAATGGAAAAAATTCTTTCTGCTTCAGAATTAGAGTGAGGTAAACTAAGAACTAATTTTGCGAGTGCGGCAATATTTTTAAAGGCAAAAGTGTTTTCAAAATTTTTCATGTTATAAATTTCATGCCACATTATATCAATTGGTAATGTTTTTAAATAATTTATCTTATTAGCATCTAGATAAATCAACAAATTTCTCCACTCTATTTCACACTGATCGACATCTATAAAATCTTTGAAATGTAATATTACATTAGATAAGTCAGTATCGCAACGAGATTTACTAAATGCTTGATCAGGATCAATGAATGACATGCCCTTAAAAATATTATTACTCAAAGGTAGTCTTTTCTGTATTTCAAATGCAGCTGTAACGTAGAAATTTAGACACTTAATTCTTATTTCATGAGCACCTGCGTCAGGAATTGTTCTAATAAATTCTTGACACTCGGAACCTAGGTATATCTTCTCTAAAGGCAGGTGATAATTGGGATATTTTACATTAAGAGAACCTAGATCTTGCTCTAAAACAATTTCAAGTTTTATGAAGTTTTGGCATAATTGTTTCATAAGTATATTTGACTTAGAATATAATATATGTATCTGGGGAGTACGCGATTGAAATAATGCGTTAAAAGAATTAAAGAAATTGAGCGCATATTTTAGAAAATACAAATAGGCTTTATTGCAAGCGTTATTGAGTTGCTGTAAAATTGTTTCAGCACTTAGGAGCTTATCTTCAACAACTGCCAACTGAAAATAGTGCTGCAACGCGGAATAGTTTTCTAATAATCTTACTACGCAAGCATGTCTCGAAAGCCAACGTGTCGTAGCTAGTTTTAGCATCTTCTTTTTTTCCAGGTGGAAGTACTCTTGTATTTCCATCAAAATTGAGCATCGTTTGGCACTACCCGATACATATGCGTATGTTGATCTACGAAATAAAGTTACAATTTACTTTTACATTTAAAAACATATTCAACATATACTTACCTAAGCAATTCTTCAGGCGATCTGGGAAGTTCCTCACAAGCTTTGCTAGCCACAATGGCTGCGGAATGACAAATACAAGAAATTAAAACAGCGTTTGGAACATCATTTTTTAAATGTGTATAAAAAGAATTTCTTGCCCCAACCATTGTATTGCAGCCATCTGATGCTACGCCAATGATATTATCCAACGGAATCTTGTGTTTCAATAAGCATAACTTAAATTAGTTATACAATTTTGCTGCACTACAGTCAGAAGCATTTAACTTGACTAATTCCAACAGTTTTGTTACGGATTGTCCTGTCATTCCTTGGCAATATCTCACAAGGACACATAGATTTTTATTTTCGCCAATATCTGTGCTTTCGTCTACTAATACAGAGAATTTTGTGTTTCTCAAGTCAGAAATGGTTTCATTAGTTTCAGCAGTGCACAGTATATTTTTTATAATTCCAGAGCATTTAGTTCGTCTTAAATTTATATTCTGCGCTATTTTAGAATCTTTAAATATATCTTTCAATAAAGGAAGCAAGTGATCAACAACCTGTATCGCAATATTATGTTCTGCAAAAAAACAACTTAATTTCAGTTCTGCAATTTTTACTTGTTTTTCATGTAAATCTTCTGTTTTTGTGAATTTGTCAATAGGTTGATGAAAATTAATTGCAGTCATTTTCTTAATATGTGTTTTACCCTCTGCGTGTTTTATTAATTCGCTCTTTCCAGCCACTATGATTTTATTGCAAATTTTGCACCTGAAATAACATAATATAATTACTTTTAAACCTTTAGTATCCGTATAACAATAATAGGTATAAGAAATACAATAATTAATTTTCGATTTTAATACTCACTTTACTTTTGTATTATCGTCAAATATTTTTTCTACAAATGACCCTAATATCGGATCATTTAACCAAGATTCTTGGAATACCTTTCGTTGGATGTACTTTTTTTTCTTTCTTGGTGGCTCGAATTCATTTTCACTGTCGCTGCTCGACATAATCAAAATAGAAAATTTATTAAATTTTTATTTAAACGTTAGTTAACGTATTTGTTTGGTATTCGTCAACTTGTCTTGTCACTCACACGTCAGGCTCAAGCAAGCAACTGCAAGCCAAGACCAAGAAGACACAATCACATCACATGAGTCACATGACCAAAACCAACTGGGTCGTTTTACTCATGCATGATTATGCGTCTGCGTCATGTTGTCTGTTATTCTCTGTCTTATCTTTTATCCTACACCGTTTGCGTTTTCACGTTTTGCAGTGCGTTTTTAATTTGACATTTCCCCCTTAAATTACTAAGATATTAGTATTTTCCCCTTTCCCCCTTTTTTAAATTTTTACAATAATTTTCCCCATGAAAAGGGAAATTTCCCACGAGTTGGCAACACTGGAGTGAGATCTGTTCTTGTTCTAAACGGAATATAATTCTATATATTTCTTAAGAGCACCGTACACTTTGTTTTCTATTGACGTAGTAGAATGTTTTTTCAAGTTTCTTTGATTTAAAAGCTCTTCTATTTTCTGATCATATTAAGTGGTATCCAATATTACTGTAACACTTCCATTATCTGCGAGTGGAATCTTGGTTGTGTTATCTTTCAATGCTTTATTTTCTTCGTTTTCAAGATTAGGTTTGCTCAGATAATTTTTTTGCTTCAGAATTTTCATCACTCTCCATTTATTAATAATTTAATATTGTCTACAACTTTTAAACGAAACTAAATGTTATTTTCTTAACTAAAGAATGTTCTATATTTTAAATACTATTTTTAGGAGCGTTTTTTTTTTATATTTCAACATCTTTTATTATAACTGTTCAATTTCTATGTAGGCAAAAAATTCGTACTATCCAACACCAAAACTAATTTATTACTTTGTGGCAATATAATTATAAATTTTAAAAAACTGGAGATGAGGACGATCATGCTAGAATTTTCCCGGGCCGCTGAATCTTCCCAATCCGGCCCTGAGAATATCGGTGGGAAAGAAAAAAAAAACGCAAAAACACTCAGCTTTCAAAATTCCACCGTAGTTGTTAAATGAGTAAAATATATATGGTAGTATATCATAATTATTCTTCGCAAAATACTACATAATCTTTTTGTTGGATTAATTTGTGCAATGAGTATTCTTGAGCAATAATCAAAATATCATTTGTTGTAATCAATAAAAAATAATAGTATTAAGGGGCGCAATATAGAATAATGTGCCTATATAATTATTTAAAACTAAAATATATTTTTTCTACGACCACCATCAAAAGTTGATATTTATGCTCTCTTTTGTCATCGTAAAGTTAATGATTACTAAGGAACGAGCAAAAAAATACTTTACGGCGCGTCTCCCATAGCAACGCGCTGTAAAGTACTTAATTTGCTTGCATAGATAAATACATATTATTGTTGAAATTTTAATTTATTAAAACAATACCTACTTACGAAATCTAAAATATACGTTAGGTTCTGTTTTACACTACAAATGTACTACAAACAACAAACAATACGAAGTTAGCTACGCTACCAACTTATTTATTTAATTAAGTTACAACTTTATTTTGTTGGTGAATGTACAGGATGTCTCATTTTCGATGTTTTTTTAAGGTATCTCGTGTAATATTAATGATAGAGCGAAACCATTTGCACATTGCAAGGTCAACTTTTCGTGAAAAGTTTAATAGCCAGCACAGGAATTTTCGATCTTCTTTTGTTTCTGAGCTACAGGCAAAAACTCGTTTTTCGCTCATTTTGAAAATATATCATATCTTATTTATTATGATAGTTAGAGAAAAAATGTTTTTATAAAATTTTTACCGTTTTTCAAATAGGATGAAATGGCGTCATTAGATTTTTTGAAAACTTAATAATTCTCGAGATATAACACGAACTTATGATTTTTTAAATGGGAAGCTATGTTGAAAATAGTCTGGTCTTTTTGCTTATTTTATAAGCTTTTCAATGATATATAACACGTCTTTATTCTTTTGTTTTAAACATTAATAAAAGACGAATTATTAATTTATATGGGTGAAAATAATGGAAATTATTAAGAAACAAATGAAAAAATCTATTCCAGATCATCATTTGCATATTTCTAATAGTATTTGTTTCAGTTTTACTCATTTTTTCAATTTATTTACTTCAAAAGCATATTTTAAACCATTTTGTTCGGATCGTGTCAAAGCCAACTGTAATGTCGATAAATAGTAATTTAACTAACCCAAAAATAATTGGTTAAGAATAATTTTGAGAACAAAATTAATAGATATTGAATCAAAATAAACAAATGATGATTTGGAATAAATTTTTTCATTTGTTTCTTAATAATTTCCATTATTTTCACCTCAATAAATTAATAATTCGTCTTTTATTAATGTTTAAAACAAAAGAATGTAGATTTGTTATATATCATTGAAAAGCTTATAAAATAAGCAAAAAGACGAGACTATTTTCAACATAGGTTCCCATTTAAAAAATCATAAGTTCGTGTTATATCTCGAGATTTATTAAGTTTTCAAAAAATATAATTACACCATTTCATTCTATTTGAAAAACGGTAAAATTTTTATAAAAACATTTTTTCTCTAACTATCATAACAAATAAGATATATTTTCAAAATGAGCGAAAAACGAGTTTTTGCCTGTAGCTCAGAAACAAAAGATGATCGAAAATTCCTGTGGTGACTATTAAACTTTTCACGAAAAGTTGACCCTGCCATGTGCAAACGGTTTCGCTCTATCATTAATATAACCCGAGATACCTTAAAAAAAACATCGAAAATGAGACACCGTGTACATTTAATTACAACTAGAAATATATTTCATAATTAACAAACTTAGTGGATTTAATCATTGACCGACAATGTTAAAATTGAATGTGCAGTTTTGGCAGTTTTGTATATTTATTCCAGAGATTGAAACAGCTGACGAGGATAAATTAGATTCTGTGACTGTGACATTCTCACTAGAATATTCAGTTAGTGTGGAAGTGGCAGAAGTTTGATTCTCCTTGTTTGTCAAAATTTTATGCACTGTATCAATTTTATTTTTCAAACTTTCATCAACATTACCTTCTGCAACAGCTGATGAACGCCAGCCACCATGACGTTTTAGAGTCATAATGTCAGCTCTGGAATTAGCTAGTAATGTAGCAGAGGATCTGCGGAAACAATGGTCTGTAAATGATTACGAATAACGTAAATTCAGATATTGTGTAATGTTAAATGGAATTTTTCCTAGTGTTCATTCCAACAACTTGTGCGGTACATTTGCCATGCTTATAATTTATGAATAATCGCCGAGATGATAAGTTAGAGGGTCGAAGAGCAACATATCTTCTGTACAAGATTATGATCATCAACAATAAATGTTCGCTGCACATTAGTTTTTGAGTCTGGAATCTTCACAATTAAAATGGACCCATTATCCTCAATATCATCTACAGTCATCCTAACTAATTCGTCGCGTCGGCATGCTCCAGCAACATCCAATATAAGAGCAACTTTCATCATAAGGAAATGATCGTCTGGGGCTTCAGTCAGGAATTAATTTATTTCATCTCTTGTTAAAGATTTAGATTTTTTGGTCTATAACCAACTGATTTTTGTTTAAAAAAAGCAGTTTGTTTCTTGAATTTGCTGACATCAATATCGTTTTTAACTGCTAGTGTTGATTTTAGCATGGAATAAATGGACCAAAGAGAAGACGATTTCATTACATTAGATTTTTCCAAAAAGTAAGCTAGTAAAACATTTTCACTGTAATTCTTGATTTTTACCTTCCGTCACCTTTAGGTAAGGAAGGTATTGTCTTTGGTCAAAAAATTCGGTGGAGGGCAAAGTCCTATCACTATAGAAAAATTGTAAATAAAAATTATCTTTGCAACATCAATTCTAAAATATTGGGCGGTATTCCGAATCTAAATTTCAAAATTTAATTTTCCAAATTTAAAAAAAAATTGAGCCCCGGTAGAGGGCAAAAGACGTTACACAATTAAAAAACCCAATATAAATATTCGTTTTAAAACTACGAAAGGCAACTTTTAATAGCTATTTCAAAACCAATATCCAAAATTTTTAAATTTCGGCCCACCCTTATATATATATATATATATATATATATATATATATATATATATATATATATATATATATATATATATATATATATATATATATATAACATAGGAAATACAATGTTAAAATTTTCATTATGCGATAGTTCGTTCCCTATGAATTTTAGAATAAAAGTGTAAATACAAAAAATGTCCAGAATTAAAAACTGCATCGAACAAGCTTCACTTTATTGATATGATTCGTTCTTGTCATGAGATAAACGTAAAATTTATAAGTTTTAGCTATTTACAGTGTGCCATTGAAAACAAAACATTTGTCATTGTCATTAAATTATTACCATGATTTAATTAATTAATACAACTGAATGATTAAGTTTATGTAATTTTATTTATAATAATAACTCCTTATTAACAGTAGTACCTAATACGATTAAAGAAAATAATAATTTAAGTTTCAATAATTCCTTATAAATATTTTTATAAAATAAGATGATATTTAGGTTAAATGTTCAAACAAATCCCCATCAACTGCTAAACAATACCCTAATCTATCATAAAATTCCCGTCGAACATGACTTAGTTGTCTAAATGTGACATTATTACATTCTTCAACAATTGCATTTTTCAGCTCAATATTGTCATATGAATTTTTATAAAGTTTTTCTTTTTAAGTACGGCCATAAAAAAAATCACACGGTGTTAAGTCCGGAGATCTTGCTGGCCAATGGATTGGACCTCTTCGACCAATCCAACACTGGTCCAAATACAACTTAGTTTCATGGGTGGAATGCGCCGGACATCCATTATGTTGATACCAGACAATACTATCAGCATTTGAATATTGCTCCAGTTCTGGTCCAATGTCATTTTCTAACATTTAAATATTTATGTCCGTTTAATGTTTCCTCGATAAAAAACGGTCCAATAATGAATTGACCAAAAATTCCAGCCCATACATTCACTTTTCTTGGATACTGCGAATGAGTATATATAAGTAAATGCGGTCCATCTTTACTCCAGTATTGAAAATTTTGCACATTTAGTTCGCCATGTAGAGTAAATGTTGATTCATCAGCGAAACAAATGTTTTTCGAAAAATTTCGATCCAAATTTGCTTTATTCATTACATTTTCACAAAATTCACTTCTGGCCATTTTATCTGCTTCAAATAATTCCTGGTGTTTGGAATATGTACGACTTATATTTTTCTTTTTTTAATACATTGTATACAGTGGTCGGTTGTACATTTAATTCAGCAGCAATCTGACGTACACTTTTATTTGAGTTTTATGTCACGCATAAAAGTATATTTAGTTTATTCTAGTTCACTCTATTTTCTTCATTTGGTTCAACATTTTCGTTTATTCCTCTGCACTTGTTACAAAGAGGAATAACACTTCCTGTTTCATTAAAAAGGTTTATAATTCTGCTGATAGTCCCACGTGAAGGAATAGTCCGGGCCTGATATAATGCACTAAATAAATCTCTCACTTGATTTAACGAATTTCCAGCCAAATACCATTTTATCCATTGAATTTTTTTAGAGATAGTAAATGTATCCATAATTACTGATAAATAATTTAAATGAAGGCAATAATTATTAAATCTTTACGACAATAACAAATGTCATCTGTCAAACTCAAACAATACGACTGTTTGAATTGTATGTTTTGTTTTCCATGGCACACTGTAAATAGCTAAAAATTATAAATTTTATTTTACGTTTATCTCATGACAGGAACGAATTATATCAATAAATTGAAGCTTGTTTGATGCAGTTTTTAATTCTAAACATTTTTTGTATTTACACTTTTGTTCTAAAATTCATAGGGAACGACCTACCGCATAATGAAAATTTTAACATTGTATTTCCTATGTCCTATAAAAAAGTGAACACCCGGTATACAGGGAATTTATTTTAACATGCAACATATGGTCTATCACTTCCATGGTTACACACTATATCTGTCAAAAAATGACAGCAATGTAATTTTTGTCCATTTTAAAATGCAACATACAAAATTTGTAGTTACGTATTATCAATTCTAATTTCCAATAAATTTGCCTATATACGGTTAACAGAAAATCAAATCTTTAATATAACACATCTTAACAAACTTTAGCTTACAAAAATTCATAATTTTAACGTAATAATTGTTCAAAAATACCTCCTATTACATTGAGGCAATATCCTAGTTGGTCGTAGAAAGAATTGACACCATTTGTGATGTGTTCTGGAGGCATCTCGCGTAGTATTTACTTCACAAAAATGTGGGTTTTTTGAATGTCGGCATCTGTGTGCAGCCCACAGAACTATATGTAGTGACCCAAACATATATTGTAGAGTACATGATAATGAATTAAATAATCAACAAGGGTGATTTAATCCGACGGTTGACGAAACGTACGGAAATAAGACGCGCTCAAATACGTAAAATTGATTTTTGTACTTGTACGTATGTACCTATAAACTGAAATATGGAAAATATGATGCTGTATACATAGGCCAATCAGGACGTAATGTTACCATTACAATAAAATAACACGAAAAAAAATGACCTATTTATAAACAAAAAGACAAATCCACAATTAGAAGAAAACCACTACAGTAATTTTACCCCTGAAATTTTACATATATACTTAAAAGAAAGGACCCAAACTAGATCTACTGGAAGAAATAGAAATAAAAAAATCAATATTTAATATCCGAAATAGACCAACTAGATCAACCTTTACAATTCACCCCTACAACATTCTTAGAAAAACTGTAAATTACACAACTTCCATTCACAATTCACTCAATAACATTTCAGAAAATTATTGATTATTTAGACCCTTCCACAGACGCCTTTTATATATCACCTAGTGTTAAGTCACTGGATATCTAAAGGTGCTATTGTATAGAGAAAATAACATTATCCTAAGTAAAAACAGTGGAAAAATAAAAATAAAGTGAAATGAGTCGGCCAAAGAAATATATCTATTTATATTGCTCTTCTATTGAATACAATTTAAAATATTACAGTTTGCCAAAAGATGAAGAAATAAGGAAACGATGGCATATAAACTATGGAAATGAAAAATTTATTAAAACTGCCATTCTCCACTCTGAAACATATATATATATATATATATATATATATATATATATATATATATATATATATATATATATATATATATATATATATATATATATATATGAACTATATTAAAGAAATAGCTAAGTATAACGGTTTCCCGGTTAAAACTATTAATAAATTAGTTCATAAATTTAAAAATCGCCAATCCATTTCTAATTTTACAACGTTAACACCATCTAATTATAAAAAAAAAAAAAAAAAAAATAATAATAATAATAATAATAATAATAATTGTAATAATAATAATAATAATAATAATAATAATAATAATAATAATAATAATAATAATAATAATAATAGTAATAATAATAATAATAATAATAATAATAATAAATACATAACACTACCGTACGATAACGCTTCCAAAAGTTTAAACAGCATTTTTAAAAGTCAAAATTTAACCGTAACTTACAGATCAACACTAAAGATAAAATAAATACTAAGAAAAAATCCGTTATTTATAAAATTAGTTATAATGATTGTAAGACAGTATCACCTAAAAAGCGGTAATCCAGGAAAATCTAGCGTAGCTCAACAAATATTTATTAATAATCACAAAGTTAACAATTCTAATATTAACCTTTTTAATCTTGACTACTCTGTTTAACTTTCTCTTGTTTTACTGCTGATGATGAGATCTTAGTTCTCGAAATACGTATTTAGTTTTTATTAAAATTAATATTAAGGGGTAATTTTATTAGTTTTACTCAAATTTCATATTTAATTTTTGCAGATACAAAGCAAAAGAAATAAATAAGTCTTTTTTGATCTCTACAAATTTTATTTAATGTAT
The DNA here is from genome assembly GCA_963082715.1 of Harpalus rubripes. Lineage (NCBI taxonomy): Eukaryota > Metazoa > Arthropoda > Insecta > Coleoptera > Carabidae > Harpalus > Harpalus rubripes. The sequence goes on along the minus strand of OY720455.1, from coordinate 41,298,697 downwards.
TTATTTTTCTAAAATAATTTAGAGAGTAACACACGTTAACAATTTTCTTATAAATAAAATTTGGTTAATGGAAATTATTTTGTGCGCTACAAAAATTATTTAACTCGAAATTAATTTATTTCTATTTGGGATCAACAACTTTCATATTCCTTGTTCGTATTGTACCTCCCCTTCGTAACATTGGAATTCGTCAATTTTCGATAGTTTTGTTTATAAATAGGTCATTGTTTTTCGTGTTATTTTATTCTAATGGTAACATTACGTCCTGATTGGCCTATGTATACAGCATCACATTTTCCATATTTCAGTTTATAGGTACATACGTACAAGTACAAAAATCAATTTTACGTATTTGAGCGCGTCTTATTTCCGTACGTTTCGTCAACCGTCGGATTAAATCACCCTTGTTGATTATTTAATTCATTATCATGTACTCTACAATATATGTTTGGGGCACTACATATAGTTCTGTGGGCTGCACACAGAGGCCGACATTCAAAAAACCCACATATTTGTGGAGTAAATACTACCCGCAAAGCGCCCGTTCTGTTGCTTGCTGTTTTCTGTGGCTGGGGGTTTGAACCCACAATCCTTGGAACAAAAAGCTAGCACGCTACCATCATGCTACAATCAGTTTCATGCTAAACTTTCTTTTATAAGAAATAATAATTAGCACATTAAAATTGCCATAACATTTTCTTATTTTACTTAATTATTCTTAATTAATTTTAAACAATTTGTTATTAATATGATGCAATAAGTGTTCCCAAACATGTGTATAAAGTTTTACTGCAATAAGTTTTAATGGGAGGCAAATATTCAAATTATTCTTATTTCCCGTATTAAATGCCTATGTAACAGATTTCGAGCGCCATCCGGTATATATATATATATATATATATATATATATATATATATATATATATATATATATATATATATATATATATATATATATATATATATGTCAAGCGTACACTTTGAAGTCGCAAAATTTATGTATTGTACACTTTGGAGTCGAAGATGTACACTTCGCAGTCGACCCCAAAGTGTAGCTTTGATTTAAGACCATATAATGTACACTTTGAAGTCAGTTCTTAAATCATGAGAAATAAGGACAAATCAAATAGATCTAAAAGAACTTTTCTAAAATTTAAAAAAATTATGCTGAATGTATATTGAGATTTTAAGACTTAAATGAGTGAGTACAGTAATTTTCAGCATTATCTGAGGAAATGTGAATAACTAAAATATAATTATGTATAAATTACAGTTATTAAAACATGTCACATAGTTAAAAGTACAACAATACCTAGAAATCCGATTTCGATCAGTCCGAGGATTCAGTCTAGTTTGAAAATAACAAACTAATTTTTATTTTTTACTTCATTATTAATATATAAAGAAAAAGTTTAAGGTGAAATGATACCCCCGATTAATTTGTTTCTCCGCCGAGGTGAGCGCTAGCGAGCTCTGAGATGAATAATTGTGCCTGAGTCGATAAAGTAGAATTCTTTGTATATTTAACAGTCTCCATCTATTTGATACTAGTTTTAGTTTGTTCCAAGTTACAAACCAAAAGTATTCTAAAAACAAGTCTGTCATGTGGCATGAACTTTTAGGACTCTTATAGGGTACCTATAACAGATGAAAATAGAATATTTTATAGAACGTCAAATAAACGAACGTAAAGATATTTCTTCGGAAGTGTAATGAAGTGAATGGATAATAAATAATAAATTTGTAAAAATCGTAACATATATTGCATTTTATTCCCTAATTACATAATACTTTGTATTTACCGTAGGAAACTTTTATTATGAGCATATATTTATCGACTGTCAGAGTAAATGTCAATTTTCACAATTATTAAAAAAATTAATAGTAGGTAGGTAGATTCATCACAATATAAATAATTTTCGTATGATGTTAAATGTAGTTCAATGATTGCTTTGCAATGAATGGCTTGTTTTTAACGTTAATATCTAATATCATATTTTGCGACGGCTGTTCAACAAGCGCCATTCAACGCTTTACCTTACGGAGGGTTCTAATATTTGCTCCTAAGTCTGCTAAAAAATTATTGAAAAATTTAATTGGATTTTTTGCAAATATATTACTATCTAACTATACCATTATGTACGATGTAAGCCTAATAGATTATAATAATTACACCTTTTGTTCTGGTACATGTGTCCGAAAGATCCGGTTAATATTCATAATGTCGTAGTACATAACTATACGTTCAAGCTTTTCATTGAAAATATGTGTTCGTACATTCAGAATAAACTAATTTACTGTAGTTTTATATCAATTCACTGCCAAAACTATCAATACAATACATTTTTTCTACTAACTAGATTCTTCAAATCATATTATTTATAACATTAACTACCTTCCGAAAATGTTTTTCTTCAGTTTTCGCCAGTCCTACTAATAATATAGTTATTTAGGTTCAAAGGCTGGGAAGTGAGTTATTCCGATACGAATGAGAAGTTTACGGATGAGGCGACGGAAGAGCCGGTCAGGAATTTCGAAATGAGTATCGTAATACTACTTCACGGCCGTACAACATTTTATTTCATACCGTCTACATGTTTTAAAAATTTATATTAATTCAAAACAAGTCTATTTAACTTAGGTCACATCATCTTTGAATTTGTAACATTTGTGTATATTTGTTTTATTTGTATAGAGTACGCGCACGTCACGTTGACACCTATGTCAAAATCAGCTGAGTGGCAGTAAACATCCGGGCCCTGTTTCATAAAATTTCTACACTTGTAAATTACCACTGTAGAACTTGTCAAATGAATAATTTGACAAGTTTCTGTTTCAAAAACCTACAAGTGTAAATTACAAGTGACAAGTAAATTAGTTCGTTTCTACAAGTGTATTTTTGCAGTTTACAAGTGTAGCGTTTCAAAAAATAATTACTGGTTTTTACTTCTAGAATTTTACAAGTGAACAGTAACCATGAATGAAAGATTGCATATTCTTTTGGTGATATTTATTTGTCGAGTGAAATTTCTTCAAAACGTGGCGAGGGTACGGTGGAGCTTGATCCCACGAAATTATCGAAAATGTTCAGTTATTTCTGTTTCCCACTCTTAGACTTGAGCTGATACACGTTATATACTCACTGATACAGGTTATTTTGTGATTGACGGAGTCTAAATTTTTTAATCGCACAAGTGTTCCAGCAACATCAAGAAGTTTCCACCTCCCACAGTAACTACCCATGGGGATTTCAACGTTTAGTATTGGTGAAAATTTTAATTATACCTTATTATTCGTTCATAATTTTCAAACTGTGTTATTTAAAATAAATTGGTAAGAAATTGAGTTTGACGTTTTTTTTTTATTTCACAGTTTCTTTTTGTTAAAAATAAACAGTCCCCGGAATGTTTCCAGGCAACACTTCCCGGCCCGGTACTGTAATGTTCCATTTCTCGGACTTAAATTAGCAAGTTGAAGTAGTACAGTGGACAGTATATGAAATAAATTATTATCTTGTTGATTGGAATAAATAGATAAAGCTAAGGTCACCATTCGTCCTGAAAATCCCGGACATGCCCGGAAATTATGTCTGAATTTCAACTCCGGTTGGAATCGTAACATTTTTCTAAAATGTCCGGAATTTGTGTCCAGATAAAAAAATTACGCTCAAGAATAAAATTAATAGATGAGTGAAAAAATGGCTCATCAACTTTACCATGACGTCTTTACTAAGTTTATTTTATTGTGGTTTTTAGTTTTGTTCTTGTTCTACTTTCGTTTGTGATTCTATTCTATTTCTTTCTTATGTTCAATGATCTTATTTTTAGTTATGTTATGAGAATGAGTTTTATGTTATATCACAATTTTATTATTCAATATGCCCATACGTAACGTTGGGTCAATTCCCAGAATATTGCAAAATGTAATGTTTGTTGACGGAGTAGGAGTAGATGAGACAGGCACAAGCGCGCAAAACAAAGGGCCAGCATCATGGTCAGATATTTTTTAAAAATTTCCGTAAACCTTCAAAAATTAAATCACTCGATAATTTATAAAGAAATTTTGGGGAAATTAAAATATTACCGTTCTTTGATTTCTCAGTAATATTAATCTGATTAGTTTCTAGAAACCACTTGGTTGCATTTGCATTCATCAGTGTTGCGAAGTTGTGATTTATTCCTTCACCCATCTTCGCCATTAATAATCTACTAGTTTCTGAGACATTCTCCATTGTTTTCGAAGATTTATAATTTCTTCACAGTTTGTTAAATTTTGGTTATGAGTCAACGAAAAACCCAATAAGAAATGATTTGGAGTCAAAGTTTCTTCATTTGAAGGATCGGTCTACAGTTTAGTTAATAAGTTTCTTGTTTGGGTCTCTGTTCTTTTATAACGACGATTAAACATTTCATATCCGATGAGGCAATCCCAGCAACCTCTCATATGTGATTGGTGTGATAAAGCTCCATATTTTTTTAATGGAACATTCATCAGTAATTCTTGTTTGATCTAGTTTTTGTGATACATTCCTTCAATTTCCTCTTAGTACCGATGAAATTCGTGCCATTGTCGAATCATACTTCTTTCGGATCTCTTCGTGCGATAATTCTATGTAATGCTCGATCTAATGTCTGTAATCGTGTGTTCTGTTGTTTCTGTGTTTCCCACTCTTACAGTTGAGCAGATAAACAATACGCCGCAACGTTTTTCTTTACGTCTGCCAATAGCTACAAACATTGGACTAAAATAATTAACGCCAGCAAATGACACGGGCCGTTTCTTTGACGTTACGTACCTTTGGTAACTATCCCATTTGCGATGGTGTGGGTATGATTTTTATTCGCGTACATACTAAAGAAGCATGAGATGCTTTCTTCATTATTTGTCTCATATTAAGGATCCAAAATTACTATCTTCATTTGTTTTTGAAGTAATTCTGGCTCAAATGTTAAATTTTTTAATGATTCCGTCTTCTAAAATAGGTATTCATCTGTTTCTTTAAATATGCTTCCCGTTGGGTCTTCCTTATGCATAAGAGTTCAGCTTTATCTTTTTTAAATTTTTTCTCCTTTCCCTCCTTGGATTTCGTTAATTCGGTCAACAATTTTTTTAAATTTGTGTAACAGTGGCGACTCGCCAGAATAGGCAAAATAGGCAACCCATACCTTGTAAATTGAAATACCGAGGTGAAGTTTTATTTTATAATAGATAATAATAAATATTAATTTTAGGAACATAGCTTATAAAATATAGGTTGCCTCGTAATTCTTAACTTTTAGAATAGTGGGGATAACGAGTCATCCAGTATGCTGATATTTCAAATCAGTATAACAAAGTATACAGAGATGTTCGTGAGAAGTTAATAAACGCTTTGTAATATAACAAATTTAACTATTAAAAAGAAATTCAAATACAGGTCGTCCAATATTGAACTTACGCAAAAGACATGTGATAGCACTCTTAAAAGAAAGAGATAGAATTCTAGGTAAATGATTATTTATTTATAGAGTCCGTACAACAAGAACCGCCCGGTAACTCCGCTCCTCTTCGTTCGGATTCGTGCTTACGAAAGATATTGGTAAGTATTATGTTTTATGCACAGCACTGTACAATATAATTTCCCTTTCACTTTGCCATTGCGCATACAACGTTCAAATGAGGTCCTATAATACTCGGAGTACTGTATTTGCTGGATAAATTTAGTTCAATATTTTATTTCAAAATAAATAGATAAAGCATAACAGACACGTATAATAAACAACAAGTATTATGGTTTTATACACGTTTGCAGATAGGATGAGAAAAAATATTGTGTTATTCAATATTTTATTAATATTGATTTGTATATTTTTTCATGTGTTTTGAGAATACATCAGATTATCTTTTTCTTATTGCTATCTTTAAGCAAATTTTGATTATTTTAATATTTAATACGGATGAAAAGCCTTTGTACTGCAAAAATCGAACATACCCTTTATCATTTTTACCTTCCGTCACCTTTAGGTAATGAAGGTATTGTCTTTGGTCAAAAAATTCGGTGGTGAGTTTTTGATGAATAAGCACGTTTTAGGGTCCCTAGAATACGATTTTACTATTTTTACGATGATGTCTGTATGTGTGTGTGTGTGTGTGTGTGTGTGTGTGTGTGTGTGTGTATGTATGTATGTATGTGTGTGTGTGTGTGTGTGTGTGTGTGTGTGTGTGTGTGTGTGTGTGTGTGTGTGTGTGTGTGTGTGTGTGTGTGTGTGTGTCTGTGTGTGACAAAATTTTCTAATGCGATAACTCTAATACTACAATTCCAAAAATTATAATTCTTTCGTATTCCTATTCGGTACATCCATGTGAAGAGCTGATTAGATTTTGGTTATAATTGGTCAACCGGAAGTACCCTCATTTGAAGATTTTAACAGTTTTTCTTGAAAAAACGATGTTAAATATCATTTTTTCACATTTAATGTTATTATAAGTATTAAAGAATTATTTATTCTCTATACGATTTGAATGCATTTTATACTTCATATTTAATGGACATAGAGTTAAAAAATTATAAAGAAATTAAATATCATATATATTAGACAGCTTTGCTATAACTCTGGAAACAGCTGCTACATTAAGAAAATTCTGATTGAAAGGTGTCAGTGTCAAGTGCAGTTGACAGTATATTTATGTTATAATTTTACTGGAAATATAGGATCTTTTGTTAGAAACTTTCTGTATGGAATTTGTATAAAATACATACAACGGCCTTAAGGTAATGTACAAGAAATATAATCTTTTGCAAGGAACTTACTGTATGACATTTATACAAAATACATAGAACTGACGGAAGGTAATGTGCTGGCCACATCAGATTTTTTTAAATACAAATTGACCATTTGAGAGATTTATTATTCTGTAACTTTGTAAAAATATCATAAAATATGTACATTTTTGGTAACAAGTCAATTAAATTTAATAAACCTGCGTATTTCCATAAACTCTGCACTAACGTGAAATTGAAATTTTTATATTTTATTTTTATTTTCTGCTATACAGTGTACAATAGTGCCAGGAAAGGAACTCATTTCAAGGTTGCATGCGCTGTGGCAAATTCAAAGAGAAATTATATTGTACAGTCTCAAACATAAAGCTAGGACCCACCCATAATATCTTTCGTAAACACAAATTCGAACGAAGGGGAGTGGAGGATCCTTAGTTGCACGGTCTGTACAAATCATAATTTACCTAGAATTCTATGATTTGATTACCTCTCTCTTTTTATCGTACTATCGCATGCTATCTTTCACTCAATAGTGGCCGTACTGTAGTATTCTCATTGTTTTTTGGTCAGAGTAATTGTAATTAATTATTTCTTGATAGTAACTTGCCCACCTCTGTTCATAAATATAAACATCATTCGTTGAAATACAAAATCAGCAAAAGCTGCACAGCATATTTGATTACTTGATGACTCAGACCAAGAATAGAGGAGAGACAGGTAGGGTGACCAGACGTCCTTGTTTACGAGGGCATGTCCTCTTTTTCAAGGCGTTCTCGGACGTCCTCCCGGGTTTATACAAAGTGTCCTAGTTTTTTAAAGAAATCGCATAAATAAAATTATGAATTTAAAAAAAAATAATCAAAAAATCTTAGATAAAATGGTTATTCATTGAAATAAATATTTTTTTTTTATTGTAAACATGAATTTTATATTTGTGTCTTCTATTTACAGAATACATGTATTATTTAATGCTAGTTTTGAAGGATTTTTTTTAATATGTACCCCTATTTTTTATTAATAAAATACTTTGTGGAAATGTCCTCTACTTAAAAATTGTAAATGTCCTAGTTATTTTTCAATATGTCTTTGGTTCGAAGAAAATAATATGGTCATCCTAGAGACAGGGCACACTATGTATTTCGCCGTAAGAAGACTTTCGAAATCATCTATCATCTTAGCGACAGCTGTAGAAGGCTAGTCGGCCAGACGTGTTACATACGTGTGCAGTCGAAAGAATAAGTTTTTAATGTCACCCACCGTTTTAATCTGTCCGTTATTTATATTACGTTTTTTATGAATATTCTTCCGTATTTATTTTACAATTATAAAACAAAATCAAGATAATTTGTAATTATTGCATGGCTAATCAAGAAATATTTAGATTTGGCCAACTGTAACATAACAGTATTTAATTGGTCGACTAGCCTTATTCAGCTGATTCTGGCGTTGCAATAAAGTTGAAAATCGTTCAGGTGATTTTAAAAGATACACGTGACTTGACTATGCCCTATCTCCCCTCCATTCCTGGTCTAAGCTTGGTAACTTGTTCCCCCACCACTCAAAATTATGAGACAACCTGTCTGCTCCCACCCAGATCACACGAGATAGATAACAAATATGCTTATCCCTTCCCTGCGTGATGTAACAGCGAGAGGGTAACTTTGCACCATATTAGGTATATGCTTTCGGGTGAGATAAAATTCAAGTTGCATCATCGTGATCGTATAGTTTCGTCTGGGCATTATATAGTTGCATTTTTGGTTTCCTTGTTATTAATACATATACATAAACTCTTCTACCGTTAAATTTACGGCTTGAGTATATTATCAAGCACAATATATGTTGTTTTTTCTTGGTTTTTGTTGATTGTTATTATTAAAGAATTGAAGAAAATTGTAACAATGGTTTTATAATGATGTGTGCCAATGTGCGGAAGCATGACTAAATTTTCTTATGTTGTCAACTTTCCACGCGATAGTGAAATGCGAAAAAAATAGACAAATGCAATATCTATATTGTTTACTTATTTACAGGCTACAAAAGAAAATAGACTTTTAAAACCCCCCAAAAGTGCGTAATTATAGTTGCGTCACTAGACTTGGTGTCACTCGGTGCGGCAACTCATGGTATCACCCTCCCCCGTCCATTTTGTAAACACAATTACATTTTTAGTATAGGTAAAGAGCCGGTTTCACATTTTTCTAAAAGTATTTTAAATGAAAGTTTATGCAATATTTTCTAAAGTAACAAATGAAAAAAATATATCATCATTTTCATATATAATAAAATAAAAAGATTGGCGACAAAAAAGTCATGGAAAACGACTTCCCACTAGTGATGTGCCGTCGAAAAATTCCCGCCGGGAATTTGTTTTTTTTTCCTGGGAAAATTCCTGGAAATTTATTCATCCGCGATTTACGGGAAGAAATTTTGTCACTTTTTTCCGGGATTTTTTTTGGGAAAAACCCAGTGAATATAATTTTTGAGAATTTCCCGTATTATAAAAGATAATTGGCTTTGATATTTGTCGTGTAAATTATGGTTCCTTCATAATAAATTGTTATTCTGGTTAATTTTTTTTATAAGCAAATATAAGTACGTGTGAAATTTAGTACGATACTTTTCAATTACTCATTTAATGTTTTGTTAATATTGCACTTTATATAAGAAATTCTTTGGGAAATTCCCTAAAAAAAAATTCTGGAAATTTTCACGTATCTTTAAATTTCGGGAAATAACCCATCTCTACCTCCCACTCATGTGACTTAATATATTCGTCAAACTTCAATAATATACTACAACTTTTATATTATTATACTCGTATTAAAATAAATACTGCGAAAAACCTAGAAGACAGTGTATAAATTTGGCGGGAACCAAATCATCTATCAATTTTCCATGGAATCACCGATTGTATAATAGTTTACCTACGCACCGCTAGGTCTACTCATAGCGCCACTACCTGATGTTACACGAAAATATTTACCGAATTTGTTTTAATTATCAATATCTTCTATTAAACAATAAATATTTAAAATACTTAACTGAGAAATATAGAAATGTGTACAGTATGTAAAACTGAACAAATTTTAGGAATAAAACTTCACAGATTTGAGAAAATAAATAAAATTAAACATTTTATTTTTTTTAAGTATGTTCCCAAAATTTAATTTTCGATTTTTTTTTATATGTTATGTGTAACAATATTCTTCAAAACATATTAAAGTATGAACAAAATTGTAGGTTTAGTATAGAGGAAAAACATTAAAATGTATGAAAAAAGTAGGTTTTTTGGATTTTTAAAATTGTTCCCAAAAATCATTTTTCTTAATTTTCACATATTTTATTCCTTATCCTACTATACATATTTTGTGCAAATTTAATCAAAATTGTAGGTTTAGAACTGGAGATATATTAAAAATAATGTTTAAAATATTATTTTGGGTGAATAAATAAATATAAATATTATTGAAACTATTTCATTTTCATGACAAACTATTCCCTTTTTATTTATGTATACAAAGAAATCATATTACATTACACAATTTTAAATAATAAATGAAAAACCATTTGACTAATTTGAATTTCGCGCGCTGGGGTATCATTTCACCTTAACGTCAACTATAGATAAAACAAAATTTTACTTATAATAACATCAAATAACAATAGTTACCATGGAAAGAATACTAATATATCTTCATCGCAATTAATGTTATACCATTGCGTTTTATTTAACATGAGATTACGAATTTGACATCAAAGTATAAGAGCGTTCCATTTAAAATAGAAAATAGGTTGTGTTGTCAGTATCATGAGACGAAAACAAGATGAAATTATGTTTTATTGGAGGTGAAAATGACCGAAATTATTAATCTACTAAACAGATAGGGTAAGCTGCGGGTGTAAACAAAACCACTGTACTATTGTATTATTTGCACTTTTTATTCAATTGTATACATATTTTTAATTTAGAATTAATAAAACCCTAGGTAATTGACAGGGAATATTTACTTGACAAATTAATTATTATTTATACCTTGTTCCATTTAAGCCATTCAGTATTGCAGAGAATAGGGAATAGTTTTGACCTATCTGATTTGCTGAAAATGGAGACAAGTTTACTCATTGTAATTTCAGCTAAACTATTATTCACGAAAGATGACTATTCAAGGTCATTTGTCCGAAGAAAGAATACACATCACTTTACAGCAGTAGCTTAGCAACATATTGTATTAGAAAGAGAAAGATTATTTGACCTATGTCTATTTAGTTTATGTGGTGTGACAGATATACGTAAATAGTGGCATTACTTTCTAACACACTACAAATACTAATGACGTATCTCGTAGAATTACAGATACCTTATTATCTACTACACTGCCCTCTGTGCTAGTATTTACCCAGTGGCGTTGATGTTTAAATGAAATTATTATTCTTTGGTTTATTAGTTAAATCTATGATTTTGTATTTTGCAAAAATATAAGTGAAGAACATAAACCTTTCAGAAAGATATTATTTAGAAAGAAACATAATTTTCAAATAAATTACTCTTAATTTTTCAGTTAATATGTGTCCATAAATATTTCATGTTACACGCGTATGCATCCGAAATGCAATGAAGTTATCTACAAGTAATATTATATCAGACGGCTCACAAATGACCTTGAATAGTCATCTTTCGTGAATAATAGTTTACTTAAAACTGGCGCTGATATCAGTGCCATCCGCTGATTGGCTTAAATGGAACAGAGTATAGTAACTGGTACAAAATAAAATATAGTACAGAGTGATCAAAAATGGCTGATGGTCGCGTGACAACTTTTGTTCTAAAATGTCAAAATTATATTTGAATTTTCCATAATTCATCAAAATTATATTCCATATGACAGATGATGACATTTGAATAAAATCAGTGCCGTATGTTGATTCATTTTGAAATTTGTTTCACATACCTTCGTGAATTTTTTGTATTTTTTTTTTCATTATAGCTTTTAATGAAGGCGCATAACAAATTTCTTCTTGAAGCATATTTTGGTTTGGGTGAACTTAAAGAAGACGGTTCTTAGGATTATTCTTATGACAGATAGCAAAATTCGAAAGGTACGCCTATGAAAATAGTAATACTATCATATTAAGTAAGCGGCAAATGTCAAAATCGTATAGAACGACACGCTTCAGCCATTTTTGATCACACTATATAGTACAATATTTTGCTAGCTGTCAAAAATAATTTTATCGTCTTCTTTACGTTCACCCGAACGAAACTATGCTTCATTAAGTAATTTGTCACACTCTTCATTAAAAGCCATAATGAAAAGAAATTACTTAAGATTTTTCACAAACTTATGCGAAACAAATATTAAACGAATCAACGTACGGCAATGATATTAATCAAATGTCATGCACCTGTCATATATGGAATATAGTTTTGATGAATTATGGAAAATTGAAATTTTGGAACAAAAGTTATAACCTGACCTTTTGATCACTCTGTATAAATATACTTGGATTCATGAAAGATAATTATTCAAGGTCACTTGTACGAAGACAATACACAGCTCTTTATACAGCAGTAGCTTAGCAACATTGTATGTTAAAAAGATAAAGATTATTTAACGTATGTCTCTGTAATTTATGTTGTGTGGCATGTGATACAAATGGTGACATTACTTTGTCACAGTTACAGATGTAATGTAATGTAATTTAAGCCCTTCCGTAATTTCGGATACTTAAAACTGGCGCTAATATTAGCACCATCTGCTGAATGGCTTAAATGGAACAGAGTATACACTGGCGACTTTGCTAATATTTACCCAGTGACGTTGATGTTTAAATCAAATTATTATTCCATGATTGTGAAGTCTATGTTGTTGTGTTATGCAAAAAACATAGGTGATGAACATAAATATTTGAGAAAGGCATTATTTAAAACAAATCATAATTTTCAAATAAATTACAATTATTTTTTTTTAGTTAAAATGTATCCATAAATATTTCATATTGCATGCCTAAGCATACGAAATGCAGTGAAGTTATCTGCAAGTAATATTAATATCAGACAGCTTATAAATTACCTTGAATAGTTATCTTTCGTGAACCAAACTATTAACAAAATAAAATAAATACTAAAATATTGGTACACAAAATTATTATTTGTAATATAATTTTCTCCGCACTAGTTCATTATTTATGAATGCTTTAATCATAGCGGGTGATCGAAATTTCAGCGCTGAATTTTCTTCCCGGACTTTACTACATTCCGCAAGACTTGGTAATTTATTTGTTTTTAAATGATTAGCGAAGGCTGCTTTAGCTACATGTTTTTCAGGTGTAGTCCAAGTTCGAACCAATTCTAGAAAGAAAGAGAAAAGATATAATGGTAACCAAAATAATAGCTACAGCGCATAGCAACAAATAGAATCCACAAGAGTCTATCTATCAACATTCTTTCGTTATTTCAAACAGAGTATAGTCTGTGAATCAATGGAAGATAGTTGACGAGGGAAGTCGGGCAGTTGAATGGTGCAAAATAAATAGTTACATAAATATAGAGATATAAATATCGCGTAGACAGTCTACGCCAGTCTGCAATCCATCGGTAATTTAGATTAGAACGCGTAGTGAAATAAATAGCGTGTAAATAAGTAGGACGTGTGTTAATTGTTTAAATAATCTTAGTGTTAAGTATTTAATAATGTTCTTATTCATAAATTAGTGTTTATATTTGTTTAGCCATAGTAATCGTCATTTTTCTATCTTTTAATATTTAATTATCGTCTAATAAACATTTATTTTCATTAATATTATTTCTTTGATTTTTACACTTAGCCTAAATACGTAGACGTTACAGTAGCTTATTTACATCATGCTAAATCAAATGTTATGTACTTCCCAAAAATGGAATTTAATAAAATATAGTATATGCCATTTCATATTTCAAATTTGGTACTGAATGCTCGGAAACCGGACGTGATATACTCAAAATTTTTGACTCTGTGAATATCGTGTGAATCATGACGGAAATTTCAAAACCACTGTACAACAAATTGTTTAGAACATTTTTGGGACTACAGTTTTCATTCCCATAAGAGATTTTTTCTAACAAAAATAGAATTTATGTTAAAGGACTGTAGGGCTACTTTCCTATGCATACCAGGTAGACGAAAGATTCAGTGTATGGATAAAGCGGCTCAAAAATATTGGTCGATGTCAAACAGTATTATACTGCAGAAAGTAAAGTATATGCCGCTTTATCATAATTGCGATATTTATTGTTTTATTACTAGACCCGACAGAGTCAAAAATTTTGTGTATCATAAATTTACTGCCCTTATGTTTGAGTAAATAATACTCTAGTATAAATCATGTTATGTAAAAAATATAGATAAAACTACAAATAAGGGGAGATAATTGCTGGTACACATACGGTCAGACACTATGTATGTCAATAAATAACATTAGGTAAGTATGAATGGATGTTTGTACAAACTGAAATTTTTATTGAAATACATACTTGTATTCTTTTCAGGAGATGATTGTTTCTTTATTTTCATAAGCTGGTTATGGACCCACAATTTCAATTGCATTGGAGTTCTTTTTTTAAATACATCAAACTTTGTAACATAATCAGCACATGTATCGAAGGAAGGTAAAGTATGTGATTTTAAGTTTTCTGCAAAAAGTAATCTAGCTTTTTTCTTTTCAGGTGTTGTCCAGGTAGTACGTTTTATAGAAGTAGTGAATGATTCTGAAATAAAAATTGTAAATTTATAAATTACATAGTTTTATTAATTATTTTTCAGAATGGACTGATCTCGGGTACTTATCCTATACAACATAGATATACACTAGGCTGGGCCGAAAACCAAATTTTTTTTATTCGCTATACCGCGGAAAACTTGCCTCTAGTACATATAAGTAAAATGAAAAAAAATATAGAAATATCAGTTGATATCTTCAGGATGCGCATGACAAAAACTGCTCAATTTTAATATATGGTAGAAGACTTGCATATTTTTTTAAATTACGATTACAATAAGGGAGTATGACGAAGTGAAATTTAAATGTTTTGATAATGTATGCTAAAAGTATATCACGTAAGTAGCCTAATTGTAAATATAAAACTCAAATTTATATTATCTTGTAATTAAAAATCGAAATTAAAAGTACCACATGTTCAAAACTGTCGCCACATAAAAATTCGGTTATGACGTATTCGACCTTGGTTATAATATTTTAACGTAAGCAAACTTACCATTTAAATAAACTCCAATTTTATATTTACATAAATTTTATATACCAACAAATTGGCAAAACAAATTGTCGAATACGAGAATTGTGGAATAATACGTTTAATGATTCACAATAAAATAAAATGTTAGATACAGTAAACTAACACTTTGAATGACATATGACATACGCCTATATGATAGTTAATTTCAATATTTTGTTTCTTCGCCATAGAAACATATTCTGGGGCCGCATAAGTACTGCCGGTGGTGTTTAATATTTAATTTTTTTTTCGCAGTACATGATACTTTATTGAAAAAATAAAAAATACATATCTCTTACTTTTTCATGTAGATTAATATATAAAAATTATGATACTGCCCTGTTGAGCAGTTTTCTAATTTTTTGGCGTCATGTGCGTTCAGAAAATATCAACTGTTTTCTTCTTTTTACTTTTCCGCGGTATAGTAAATAAAAAAAAGTTTTTTTCGGCCCACCGTAATATACACCTTATCAGTAACCAGTTTAGTATACGAGAGTCCATTCTGATATAAAGGCAACTATTTTTATTACTTTACCTCTTATCCTTTGTTTCTCAGGTGTGCTTGTTATAGATCCTCTGCTACTATTTGTATGTTTCCTTGGTCCGGCAGATTTTGATTCTGATTCTTCAATTTCTTTATTTAGCAAATCTACATTTTTATCTTCCTCTATACGTTTATTTCTTACTATATATTTCTCACAAGTTGCTTGTTTCTTCAATATAGGTTTATTCTTTTTAGGCGTTGCCGGTGTGGCATGTTGAATAGAAGTGTTAAATGATCCTGGAAAAGTAATCGTAATTTAATTAATAATATTACGTTTTTATTAGTTTACCTGTCTCCCTTCGTTTTTCTGGTTTAGTGTGAATTATTTTTGTAGATTCTTGCGATATATTTTCCCTTCCTGTTTCGTTAGATAATGCTGATTCTTCAATTTCTACGTTTTCCTTCTGATATTCCGCACTTGTTTCTTCAACTATACTTTTTGTAATCGACCTATTATCTTCATCTGACTCACTGTCTGGCTCTTCATTATTATCGTCATCACCTTGCGCTAATTCTAACAGGCGAGACATCTGTGCTATATCTCTGGTTAAAATCGGCATTCGATAATGATCCTTGTGAATTTTATCATCGTGGCCTAAGAAATTTGCAAGATCATGAACTTCAGTTTCTTGTAAGTTTAATAGTACAGATTGTGTAGCAATGTGCTTTCTAAGTTGAGTTCCACGTAAAGATTGTGGATTTTTAGCACCACAAGCAACTGAATAATCTCGTATGTATCTATTTGCTCGTAAATAAGTATAATTATTTGGGCCAGGTAAACCAAAAATAAACGGATTTGTTTCTGGAACATTTGCTTCTTTTCGAAAACGTAATATTAATTCAATATCTTCTACTAAATCTTTGTGTAAAAGTACAGGAACACCACGGGCTAATTTTCCCCGTATTGTAAATCTAACATAACGCTTAGTTGCTTCTTGGGCTTCAGGATTTAAGGACTCAAATATATCTTTATCAGTATGTTCATTTACACTTTGGTAATTTTGAAAGTCTAGAATTAAAGCTCTTTCTAATTCACCTGTTCTCCGCCTATTAAAAACTTGGATGGATACAAATGTGAAACAAACTAAATTCTTCCAAGACTGATATGAAAATCCAATTACCTTTAGATCAATAGCGTTTTTGCGTCTACCGTCTTCTAAATATTTATTCAACATTTTAATATCATTCACATTAGGTAGTACTATTTTCTTTTGTCTTTTTGATTCTAGCATATTCTCAGCAACAGTTCTATTAATACAATAAGCGAAATCTTGAGTTATTAGTTTTAAAAATTCTTTGGCAAGTATTTTTTTTTCTTTATTTTCCTGTTTTATACACTCGAACAATAATACATTTGTAGAATTCTTTAAAAGAGTTCCAATAGAAAATGCTGTAGCTGGGGCACCATATTTTCCTGTGTTTTCATTCAATCGGGCAATAATATTAATAGCTTGAATAACATTGTCAAAATTTTTGGGTTCAAAAATTGATGAATAATCAGTTATTTGGGTATCTAATTTTCTCATTTCAACTATAAATCTGCCAATTTGTCTCAGTTTAGACCTAATCATAGCATGATGATGTTTTGATCTATATTTAGAACAAAGCTTGTTTGCATATATAATTGCCAACTCATCATACCTCACGGCATCGGAAATTTCATCGTCTCGTAGCACTGGAAAGATATCATTTTTCAAAATATTACATGCTTTCAAATGAATCCGCCCATGAATTTGTCGGCTTCTAATTAATACATTCCGATCACCTCTACTCTCTGAAGCACATTTTCGAACATGACGCCTGAGAGTTAGTTTAGAATAAAATCCTTTGCAAATAGGACATGGTTTGTAATGATCAGAATTTCTGTTTTTAGTTGCTTGAGGTCTTCTACAAGTTAAAACCGTATTTGAACTGCTATCGGTATTAAAAGTAAAGTTCCCTTCCTTTCTTATTTTATCAATTAACTGGTTTCGGTAGTAATTACCTGTACAATACAAATTAGTATTATGTAAATTTAATAGTATCAGGATGTACCTGGATAGACGAACCCCCCTTTACTTTTTTATTATAAGGATTAGAGAAATTTGCTTCATATAAAAGTTTTGTTATTTCAAATATACTATTTGATAACATACATAGAAAAAGAATTATTTTATTAAAATAAAATCCGCCATTTTTCTTTTTTAACGATGTAAAAATATGTATATCAATTATGTAAAAAAAATTCTAGAGAAATAAAATAATAAAGACACCAGGAATAATATTTATTCAAACAATATTCTAGGTGGTTATATAAATATAAACGAAATGTAACAAATAAAACAACTTCACAACATAAAATATCAAACGTACTAAGCTAATAGCTATTTACGTCATTTAGGCTGGTAGCTAAGCATTTACGGCCGAGCTAGTACATCACGGTCGAGCCTGGTAGGGCGATACATGTGAACTAGCGAGACTGTCATGCAGCTTACCGGCCGTGTGTCGTATAAATTTTTTCTGTATTCTCAACAACTATTAAACGCATTTTTTATCTAAAATTTACATATTATGAAACAGTCAATACCTATATTATATTATTATTATTATTTTTGTTGTTAATTAATAACACAAGATTTAGTTTAAACAAAAATATTACTATCGGTTTTTATACCTTAAGTAAATATATGTACAAATATGTGTTATTTCTACCTACATTTTATTCATTTTAGCAATATTATGAAACTAATATTGTAATCCTAATACTAAACGATCAGATTCACTATCTATAGTTCTATATATATATATATATATATATATATATATATATATATATATATATATATATATATATATATATATATATATATATATATATATATATATATATATATATATATATATATATATATTTGAATTCATCACGACGATCGCCCAACTTTAGACAAGGCTACAGCTTAAACGGTGTGACCGATTTTCGTGAAATTTGTACCAAGATGTAGGAAATGATTGCCTTCAGGGCCCTTCTAATGAGACGAATTTCTGTAGGATGCATAGTTTTCGAGTAAAAAATTATTAAAGATTGAAAATTGGGACAGAAACAATATTTTTCACAGTAACGATCACAGTTTTCCTTGAAAATTTAAGACGAAGAACGCCATGTTTGACATATCATGTCAAACCTTTAAATGGAAATATTTATGAAATGGAGACAATTTGAAGGAAGTTTAATTCATAATCATAAATTTTGAGAATAGGCAACTATATCCTCACAGGTAAAAAAGGCCTAAACCATTTTATTTAAAAATTATAAAATTTGACGGTTCATATGTACTTGGACAGTGTTACCAAATATGTCATAAGTAACTAGGTAAAAAACAAATATTTCTAACTAGACTAACGTGAAGTTCGTATGCAAGTGTATATTTTCGACTCCGCAGAATGTGAAAAAAATGACCGAAGACGACACGCCGGTAGCCGACAAAAAAAATTCAAATTTGCGGTGAAAGTAATGTTTAAATATGTTAATAAAAATTAGTATAAGAGATAAATACTGTATCTGGAACATATTTTTGAAATCAGAAATGAAATATTTTAACCGTGTCCGAGATAATTTACTATAAATCACACATTTTATGACTATTTCTTTATTATTATATTATCTGCTGTAAATAATAAATGTTATTAAAATATAGTAAACAATGTATGCAGATTTTAGTTTTTAAGTTAATACAGCTGTAAATTTAACCATGACTAAGTTCAATAAAATATTTTAAATCAACCAGGTGCCAGGTAACATAAGCCTAGACACGAAAAACGCGGGACAATGTATTAGACTTACGTGCAAAGATTACCTATATAACAAAGGTAAGTGATTACTGATTATCTTACTGAATCGCAATATAATATTTAAATAATTCATGGGGGTAACAACAATTAAAATGTTTCCTTTAAAAAGTTGTAGTTTAAAAATAATGTATTTTACATATTTATCATGTTAAATGTATTGATTACAACAATGTTTTCTAACAATATAATAATAACCCAGCATTTATATAAAACATGTGTTAACTACAGCAATAATTAAGGAGTTCATTCATATTTCAACTCATACATCACCATTTCTGTGTTAATTTGAAGATATTTGAAACAGTTAAGAGCCCCCAAAAATGCATATACTCTTGATTAGTGTCGGCTAAAAATGTAAGATTAAAAATGATTCAATCTCAAGATTTCTGTTGCAAATACTGTTTATTCTTGCAAAAATGTATTTTAGAGGGTTGTTTTGTACATTTCCGGTATAAAAGTGGTTAAATATCTGATTAAAAACACCTCACGCCTCGGTTTAAAAATATGGGTTGAATTATGTATATATTCAAAATTTGGTAGCTTAAACTTTATTTTTACCCCTCGCTAAGAGAGGTATTGGATTCATGCTAAAAATCGCATATCCAGATTTTAGTGAATAAGCACATTTCAAGGTCCCTAGAATCCGATTATAACATTTTTACGATGATGTCCGTATGTGTGTGTGGATGTTGGATCCACGATTTCGCAAACACTATAAGACTTAAGACATTTTTAACTACGGATTCCTCAATCTAACAATAATGGGAAGAGTCGACTAAGTTTTGGTAACAATTGGACAACCGGAAGTAGTAGTT
Source organism: Harpalus rubripes (assembly GCA_963082715.1). NCBI lineage: Eukaryota > Metazoa > Arthropoda > Insecta > Coleoptera > Carabidae > Harpalus > Harpalus rubripes. Next base: position 41,278,478 of record OY720455.1, on the reverse strand, counting down.
ACAAGAAAAAAAACATTTAAATATTATTTATCGAAAATTTAAGTAAATACTTTTATTAAAGAACGTTAAATTCTTTATTCGATAAATATAAATTCATCATTATATCTTCCATAGATTTAGAGATAAAGAAATGCATATAAAATAATTTGATGTAAAAAAATCTCAGATCAAACTACTTCAAGACAAGAAATTCAAATGTTTGTAATTGACACAAAAATATCACTCTCAAAAAGATTTGTATTTGTATGCCATTGTCAAAAATATTTGTACATCATTATGAAGATTATGAAAAGAATATACGTAAAAAAGAACACAAAAGGAACTTTCGAAAAAATGACGAATATAAAGAAAAAGAAAAGGAAAGTAGAAAAAGAAAATTTCAGGATATTGAATATAAAGAAAATGTATGAATTGTACATAATTTATATTAAAATATCCCACAGATTTTGTAAATATATGTGAGAATTATTTTGTAGTGCGTCATGAATATATGTATTTGTATTTAAAAATATTTTTCGTTTTATGCGTACAACCAGGTAAAATATCTGGCGAGAGGTTATGTGCTGGCCACATCAGATTTTTAAATTTTCTTTTCCCCATTTTGACATTATGAATTTTTTAAAAGAGAGTTATCATTGGAAATCAAAGATCTGTATTGACTAAGAAAAATATCAACTGTTACTTTGACAGGGATGGTTAAAAAAATTCATAATTCAAAAACGAGGAAAGATATCCCAAATCTTGTTTAGACGAATACACAGGGGAATGATTGAGGTATATTTGAGACAAATTTTTAATGGATTAGATAAAGGGTGCAAATTTGGAAACGGAATAAATATTAATGAAATAAAAATTATATACAATTTTTTTACCGCTTAGCCAAATTTACACCGTTTGTTTAAAAAGCACTATCTTTTGGTATAAAAATCATCTGGGGTCTGATTTTGTACCTTTGAAATCTACTGTAGATTGAAATTTATTAGATTTCTATTAATAAACAAACAAGAAAATACAGTGTACTTTGCGAGCGACATTCGAAATCCGACGGAGGATCTGACATATATTGCCAAAATAGCAAGCCAACGGAATCACTTGTTTCAACCATATCTTTGATTCTCTGTACTCAACAATATCTATACAAAACCATTCAGTTTACCAAAACCATATCCTTCAATTTCTCAACTCTATTAACCACAGCATAACTAATATTTACAAAAATATTCTTTCCAAAATACCGCCCATAGTCCTTTGGAATACCCAACATAAATATAGATCTTAGTCAATACAAGAAAAGAAACATCACTTTAGAATAATCCAAAAAGACCATAAGGACAACCAATTTATATATCCAGACTCATCAAAAATAAATAACAAAGTGGGTACAGCATTCGTAACTCAGGACCTAATTCCATCAAAGTGACATTAGTCAATTAATTTTTATACTGTCAATAAAAAATTGTAAATTTTAAATAAAACTACAGGAGATATTGTTGCCAAATTTGCCATAAGTAACTATGTAAAAAACAAGTATTCCTTACTGCATTAGTGTGAAGTTAGCCCATTAATTCCGTACTGCCTTTAAAAATACAGTAAATTTTAAATATAACTAATTCAAAAACAAATATTCGTTATCTGAAATGATGAGAGTAGGAAATTATTTCTCACAAGTAAAAAAGGCCTATAACATAATTAAAAACTATAAATTTTGACGGTTCATATGAACTTGGAAAGTGTTTCCAAATATGCCATAAGTAACTAGGTAAAAAACAAATATTCCAAACTAGACTAATGTGAAGTCCGTTCACAAGTGTTGCCAAAGATACCATGAGTAACCAATTAAAAAACAAATATTCCTAACTACATCAATGTGATGTTAGTTCATTAATTTTCATACTGCCAATAAAAAAGTAATAAATTTTAAATAAAACTAGAGGAGAAATTGTTGCCAAATTTGCCATAAGTAACTAAGTAAAAAACAAATATTTCTAATTGCATCAATGTGACATTAGTCAATTAATTTTTATACTGTCCATAAAAAATTGTAAATTTTAAATAATATCGTATAATTATTAGGTATCTACATATTTTAGAGATATTGAATAATAATTTAGAAAATTTTCCATCCCACGTAATGTGAAAAAAAATTACCGAAGATAAAAAGCCGGTGGTCGACAAAGAAATTTGAAATTTGCGGTGAAAGTAATGTTTAAATATTTTCTGCACCACACTATCGTCGTTAATAAAAATTAGTGTAGGAGATAAATATTGTATCTGAAATACATTTTTGAAGTTGAAAATGAGATATTTTCACCGTGTCCGAGGTAAATTACAATACAATATACTTTACATATTTATCATGTAAAATGTCTTGATTACAACAATGCTTTATAACAATATAATCACATCACAGCATTTATACAAAACATGTATTGATTGCAACAATAATATAGGAGCTCATTCATATTTCAACCTCATACATCACTATGTCTGTATTAATTTGAAGATATTTCAAACAGTTCAGGAGTTTTGAGCCCTCAAACATGCATGTACTCTTAATTAGTTTCGGCTAAAAATGTGAGATTAAAAATTATTCAATCTCAAGATTTTTGTTGCAAATAGTGTTTATTCTTGCAAAAATGTATTTTAGAGAGTTGGTTTGTACATTTCCGGTATAAAAGTGGTTAAATATCGGATTAAAAACACCTCACGCCTCGGTTTAAAAATATGGCTTAATTTATGTATATATTCAAAATTTGGTAGCTGCAACTTTTATTAATTTTACTTTGAATTATGAATTTTTAAAAACAGAGTTATCATTGGAAATCAAACATCTGTATTGACTAAGAAAAATATCAACTGTTACTTTGACAGGGGTGGTTGAAAAAATTCATAATTCAAAACGAGGAAAGATATCCCAAATCTTGTTTAGACGAATACACAGGAGAATGATTGAGGTATATTTGAGACAAATTTTTTATCGATTTGATAAAGGGTGCAAATTTGCAAACGGAATAAATATTAATGAAATAAAAGCTATATACATTTTTTTACCGCTTAGCTAAGTTTACACCGTTTGTTCAAAATGTACTATCTTTTGGTATAAAAGTCATCTGGGCTCTGATTTTGTACCTTTGAAATCTACTGTAGATTGAAATTTATTAGATTTCTATTAATAAACAAACAAGAAAATACAGTGAACTTTGCGAGCGACGTTCGAAATCTGACATATATTGCCAAAATAGCAAACCAACTGAATCACCTATGTTTCACCCATATCTTTGATCTTCGGTACTCAACAAAATCTATACAAAACCATTCAGTATACCAAAACCATATCCTTCAAATTCTCAACTTTATTAACCTCAGCATACCTAATATTCACAAAAATATTCTTTCCAAAATACCGCCCATAGTCCCTTGGAATACTCAATATAAATTTCAATCTCAGTCAATACAAGAAAAGAAGAGAAATCATTTAAAAATAAAAAATCATTTTAGAACAATCCAAAAAGACTGGCTTAAAATTTAAGGGTCAGCGGTGCAACTGGGCAGAAGTGTTGAAACATTGTATATTTTATAAAGTATAAAATGAATTTAAAAAAGTTTGATGTGGCCAGCACATTACCTTCCGTCAGTTCTGAATATTTTGTACAAATTGCATACAGAAAGTTTCTTGCAAATGACTTTATTTAGTTATATTTAAAATTTACTGTATTTTTAAAGGCAGTACGGATTTAATGGGCTAACTTCACACTAATGCAGTAAGGAATACTTGTTTTTTACATAGTTACTTATGGCAAATTTGGCAACAATATCTCCTGTAGTTTTATTTAAAATTTACAATTTTTTGTTGACAGTATAAAAATTAATTGACTAATGTCACTTTGATGGAATTAGGTCCTGAGTTACGAATGCTGTACCCACCTTGTTATTTATTTTTGATTAGTCTGGATATATAAATTGGTTGTCCTTATGGTCTTTTTGGATTGTTCTAAAGTGATTTTTCTTTTCTTGTTCTGTTAGTTCTATGTATTTTGTATAAATTCCATAGTCATTGATACGGACATCTGTGAATCAGAATTTTCTTAATATAGTACCTAGCTGTTTCCATGGTTATATCATATTTGGCTGCTTTATGAATTTAATTCCTTTATAATATTTAACTCTATACCCAATGAATATCTTGCATAAAATGCAATCAAATCGTATAGAGAATAAAATATTCTCTAATGCTTACAATAATATTAAATGTGAAAAATGATATTTAACCGCATTTTATCAAAAAGTTTGGTTAAGCATGTTGCGTGGGCAGGTTGTGTGGACAGTTTGAGTGAACAAGTTGCGTGGGCAAGGTATGTTGCGTCGGTAGTTAGGGTGACCATGTTGAGGGGGCAGTTTCGGTGGGTATGTTGTGTGGGCAGTTTGGATGGGCATGTTGTGTGGACAGTTTGGGTGGAAATGTTACATGGGCAGTTTGGGTGAACATGTTGCGTGGGCAATTGGTTGGGTATGTTGCGTGGGCAGTTTGAGTGGGCATGTTGCGTGGAAAATTTGGGTGGGTATGTTGCGTAGGCAGTTTGGGTGGCCATGTTGCGTGGACAGTTCCGGTGAGCATGTTGCGTAAACAGTTCCGGTGGGCATATTGCGTGGGCAGTTTGGATGGGCATGTTACGTGGGCAGTTTGGGTGGGCATGTTGTGTGGGCAGTTTGGGTGGGCATGTTGCGTGGGCAGTTTTGGTGAGCATATTGCGTGGACAGTTCCGGTGGGCATGTTGCGTGGCCGGTTTGGATAGGCATGTTGCGTGGACACTGTGAAAGTCTGTTGGCGTTAGCACTTTGGGTTTAAAATGTGCCTAGAAGGGTTAGATCTACGTATAGACTATTATAAAACACCATCGGCGGAGCCCTAGGGGAAGCTCGGCGTAGCCGAGTTTTCGCTAGTCTATAATACTAAACGATCAGATTCACTATAGTTATATATATTAATCAAAAAGCCGATCGCCAAACTTTAGACAAGGTTACAGGTTAAACGGAGCGACCGATTTTCGTAAAATTTGTACCAAGTTGTAGGAAATGATTGGCTTCAGCTCCCTTCTAATGGATCAAATTTCTGTAGGATGCATAGTTTTTGTGTAAAACATTATTAAAGATTGAAAATTGGGACAGAAACAATAGGTCACTGTAATGATCACAGTTCTCCTTGAAAATTTTAAGACGAAGAACGCCATGTTTGTCATGTCATTTTGAACCTTTAAATGGAAATATTTATGAAATGGAGACAATTTGAAAGAAGTTTAATTGATAATTATAAATTTTGAGAATGGGCAATTATATCCGCACAGGTAAAAAAGGCCTAAACCATTTTAATTTAAAATTATAAAATTTGACGGTTCATATGTACTTGGACAGTGTTACCAAATGTGTCATAAGTAACTAGGTAAAAAACAAATATTTCTAACTAAACAATATTTTTCACAGTAACGATCACAGTTTTCCTTGAAAATTTAAGACGATAAACGCTGTTATGTCAATGTCAGTGATGACAAATTATCAGTTTTCTTCCTTTTAAATGCAATAAAATGTTTAAATAATATGTAATAATTAAAGAAAAGATGATGAATTTAACAAGGTAGGTATATGTAATGATTTTAAGCCATGTTTATTATTATGTTACATATTTTATTTTGTAAACAGAATTTTGGAAAATGTATAAGGAAACACGTCGAAAAGGATCAGAAAGGTAGGAATAATATCATAATCGATGTACAAAATTAAAAAGATAAATATTGTCATGTCATATTTGATATGTTAATGACAAATTATGCATGTATCAATTACTATAACCGATGATATAAAAACAAGTCAATTAAGATGGTACGATCACGTACAGCAAATGAGTAATGGCAAAACACATACCACAGTAAACTCCTAGCGGCAAAAAGAAAAGAGGGAGACCTAGAAGGAATAGGGTAGCAGGAATCCAAGAAGAAATAAGAGAGAATGAAGATCTATGGCAAGACCAGTGGAGAATTCGCATCGGAAGACATGGTACAACGTTTTAAACCGATTGTATATATAGGTATATGTAATGATTTTAAGACGTGTACAGGAAAATCATAGTCTGGAACAAGACAATTCAATAATTTTAGATAGTATGTTTTAATCTGTTCTTTTTTTGTAATTCATTTTCTTACATTACGTTTAAAATTATTTCAGATTATACATAATTCGATATCTATCTTAAAACGGTACAGAATTTAATCTGTATTTTATTTTCTTATATTACGTTAAAATTATCTATATTAAAATTCTTTTATTCCCAATTATTGTATCGTACTAATAAAAAATATTTTAAATTACATAATCATACAGCATGAGCCAGAAAAGTAATCTTTAATACCTACCATTTTTAACAATCCAAACTTTATTGATATATTTTCAAATTCGTTGTAAAAGTTCAGATCTAATGTAATGTAAGTACTTACTTTTCTGCAGTTTGTAACTAACTGTTTACTCTAGAATTAAAATATCACATCTTTTAGTTTTGTTTGATTTATTTTTATCTTTAAATTTAGTATTGTGTACTCATATACAAGTTACTAATACAGGGTCCGCATTTTAAAAGTTCCCGCCTGAAAATTCATGATTAGGCAATCCATGATACATTTCATAAGTGACTTGGTTTTTAAAATTTTGTTTTGCTCTTATACCTACTGTGATTATTCGATTTAAAGTACTAATATTCACCAAGTGGCTTATAAAATGTATATGGTTTTGCTTACTCTTAAAATTTCAGGCGGGAACATATAAAATGGGCACCTTGTATTATGTTTATATTTATCCTGTAATTTTGTCCCGTTTGCTCGCATAAAATGCGCAGCATTTGTTCATTTCATTATATGTTTTCATCAGTTCCTACCACGGTGTAGTATCTATAGGTGAGAGTACGAGATGCGTTGACATAACTAGCTGGTAAAAAAGAAGCTAACGCGACCCGTTACCATTTGACAGGCGTTTGGCAGTTGGTGTGCCGCAGTGTGTCGGTTGCGGTTAAAATAAGTTCGCGTTTAAATAGAAAATGTTGTGATATAGGATGTACAACAGGGTATGGATCAAATAAAGAGATATAGACCCGAATTTTCACCTCTTGAAGTAACGTTACTTCGGAAGTAGCGCTATTTCGATTTTTTATTTATATAATTTAATGAGTAGATAAGAATAGGTTTCATATTTTTGTAAATGAAACCTATGACATTAGAAATAAATGCTTTTTACAATTTAATTTATTTTTTTATCTCTCATTTTAATGTTAAAGTTGACATTTGACAGTTGAAGTAGCGATTTTTCGGAAGTAGCGATACTTTAAGATGTAAGAATACGGACCATAGTCTTTTTAAGGTGCCAAAATGTGCGATTTTGTAGCAGCCAGCCATGATATAACCATAGAAACAGGTACTTCGATTTAGAAAATTCTGATTGAAAGATGTCAGTGTCAAGTACATGACATTATGTTTATTTTATAATTTGACTGAAATTATAGAAGCTTGTTGTATGGAATTTGTATAAAATACATACATAGAACTGACAAAAGATAAAAGGTAATGTATTGAAAATATAAAATATTGTGCGATATATAGAAATAATTTACTATTTCAAATATTTTTGTAAAAACCGGGTCGCAAAAAACCTGACATCTAGCGGCATACTGTATGAACTAACCCGGTTATTTAGCCATTCTTTGTAATACATTATACATCGTGCACTCAGCTATAGATACTACACTTCCGAAATATTATTGACAATTTTATGCAAAAAAGAATAGCCGATCGAGCTGTCGTATTTTTGACAATTCTCTATGACAGTCCATGAGAAAACATTTCTTGTTTTTCGTATAAATTTGTCAGAAATACAGGGTGTTTCATGTAACTATGTAAGGCTTCGGAGTATGAATTCTAGACACCAACATGAAAAAAATCCCAATAAACATTGGTGCTAGAACGCTTCATAACAGAGATACCGAGGATTTATCTTAAATGAAGCATAATACTGAAATAGCAGAAAATAGTTGGCTGATGGCATTTATTTAATTCATTTAAAATTTAAATGAGATTTAATTAATTAAAAATTCTACTTATTTCAATCCGATAATTATTTAATTATTACACCTGTTATTTAATATTTTGATAATATTTCTAATACAAAAAAGTATTGCCAAGCCTTCTGTATTTAATGAAAATGTAATATTTTAATAATTTACCGTAGTATTTTTAAATAATACTGATTTATTTATTGAATGTAATGCCTTTCATTTTAAACACTTGCTCTGGGATTCTTTTTATAAATGATTTATGACCCAATACAAAAATAAATAAAAATAACCTGTTTCCTGTTTTTTTTTTTTATTTTAATAAAATCCTGGGTACCTATCTCTGTTAAAAAGCGTTATAGCATCAATGTTTATTGGGATTTTTCCCCCTTTTGGTATCAGAATTCATACTCCAAAGCCTTGCACTCTTGTATGAAACACCTGTATATCCTGTTTGGTATTAAATGAAAAGTTTTCTGCATGGCTAAACTATAGAACTTTCAAAATTTTGACATCAACTTGACCGGCTTTTGTTTCATACATAAAGTTGTCAGAACCATGTAGTGATTAGGATCATGTGAATTTTTTTCTGCAGGGCTGTAACATAGAAGTGTCAACAAATAGACATCTCGGTCGGCTTTTGTTTTTGTATAAAGGTGCTAGAAATATGTCGTGTTTGGTATCAAATGAGAGGTCTGGTTACGAACTTTTAGACACAAGTGTGGAAATTTATGACAGGTTGATTGGCTTTTGTTTTATGAATAAAGTTAATTCGTTTGATAGAAGGGGGAACTTGGGTATCTGACAAGACTGTTGGCGTTACCACTTTGGTTTTAAATTGTGCGTAGACAGATTGGATGTACGTATAAACTATTATAAAACACTATCGGCGGAGCCCTAGGGTAAACTCGGCGAAGCCGAGCTTAGGCTAGTATAATACTAATTATATATTTCTACATATCTTGGGAATGTATGTCTCAAATTTTAATTAGATTGGGCAAATAGTTCCCTTAAAAACTTGAAAACAAAAGAAATGTTAATACAATATGTTTGCAATGTAGGAAGATAGATTCTCGCGAAGCATATTATTTTTGAAAATTTAAGGTGGCTATAAGTTTATTTTATTCAAAATTTTGTATTTACATTCTAAAAAGATGTGAAATTCGGTATTAGCACCTATTATTGTTATCCGATTAGTTAAAATATGCCATGGGACATACAACCCTCTTTAAATACAGTTAATTAGAGTGCGTTTTACTCCAAAAATAGAAACAACATTAAATAAATAGAATATTATATTATTTTTATTGTTAATTAATAACACAAGATTCAGTTTAAACAAAAATATTACTATCGGTTTTTATACCTTAAGTAAATATATGTACAAATATGTGTTATTTCTACCTACATTTTATTCATTTTAGCAATATTATGAAACTAATATTGTAATCTATAATACTAAACGATCAGATTCACTATAGTTATATATATTAATCAAAAAGCCGATCGCTAAACTTTAGACAAGGCTACAGGTTAAACGGTGTGACCGATTTTCATAAAATTTGTACCAAGTTGTAGGAAATGATTGGCTTCAGCTCCCTTCTAATGGATCAAATTTCTGTAGGATGCATAGTTTTTGTGTAAAACATTATTAAAGATTGAAAATTGGGACAGAAACAATAGGTCACAGTAACGATCACAGTTCTCATTGAAAAATTTAAGACGAAGAACGCCATGTTTGTCATGTCATTTTGAACCTTTAAATGGAAATATTTATGAAATGGAGACAATTTGAAAGAAGTTTAATTCATAATTATACATTTTGAGAATGGGCAATTATATCCGCACAGGTAAAAAAGGCCTAAAACATTTAAATTAAAAATTATAAAATTTGACGGTTCATATGTACTTGGACAGTGTTACCAAATGTGTCATAAGTAACTAGGTAAAAAACAAATATTTCTAACTAAACAATATTTTTCACAGTAACGATCACAGTTTTCCTTGAAAATTTAAGACGATAAACGCTGTTATGTCAATGTCAGTGATGACAAATTATCAGTTTTCTTCCTTTTAAATGCAATAAAATGTTTAAATAATATGTGATAATTAAAGAAAAGATGATGAATTTAACAAGGTAGGTATATGTAATGATTTTAAGCCATGTTTATTATTATGTTACATATTTTATTTTGTAAATAGAATTTTGGAAAATGTATAAGGAAACACGTCGAAAAGGATCAGAAAGGTAGGAATTGTGATATTATTATCACAATCGATGTACAAAATTAAAAAGATAAACATTGTCATGTCATATTTGATATGTTAATGACAAATTATGCATGTATCAATTACTATAACCGATGATATAAAAACAAGTCAATTAAGATGGTACGATCACGTACAGCAAATGAGTAATGGCAAAACACATACCACAGTAAACTCCTAGCGGCAAAAAGAAAAGAGGGAGACCTAGAAGGAATTGGGTAGCAGGAATCCAGGAAGAAATAAGAGAGAATGAAGATCTATGGCAAGACCAGTGGAGAATTCGCATCGGAAGACATGGTACAACGTTATAAACCGATTGTATATATAGGTATATGTAATGATTTTAAGACGTGTACACAGGGGCGCACACAGAATTTATTTTTAGGGGCGGTCCAATTGACTTTTTTAAAAAATTGAGGGAGGGGGACGTGTATCCAATTTCGGTTTTTTACTTCACTACATGCGAGTTATATTATAAAATATAAAAGTTGGTATATCACATACAGGATGGTGACTTGGACGACGCAGCATACGGTTTTTAAATGGTAAAATTTGTGGTTATTTGCTCCTCTAATTATTTTTGAGCAAAATTGTATTTAGGTTTTCGCTACAGATAAAAATATTGCATCCGAACATGCTATTGTTTATAATAACACAAAAATTTAAACAAAAACGCAAACATATGTTATAGATTCTTGTCGTTTAAACTTATTTTCAAAACGAGGAAAATGGAAACATTTTTATTGTAGTGTGTGACAACAATGTAATAGTTGATTGCAACAATGTAGTTGGACGAGAACGAAATTTAAGATTTCTTTAAAGTTTAAACTTGAAGAATCTTTGACAGATGTTTGCGCTTTTGTTTAAATTTTTGTTCCATGGCATCAATGATTTTTGCAAAAATATTATTTTTGTTTTCGACTATTTTTGCGGTTCCGGAAATTGAAAAATTATAAACAATAGCATATTCGGATGCAATATTTTTTTCTGCAACTAAAATCTCAATACAATTTTGCTATAAAATAATTAGGGAAGCAAATAACTACACATTAAGATTTTATCATTAAAATACCTATGATGCGTCGTCCAAGTCACCAGCCTGTATATTTAAATTTGAAGAAATAAAAATTATAGTACAAAACAATAAGCAGGAAATTAAAAATTGTACACACTAAATACTACAATATCAATTTTTTTATTACATTTTTGTTTGTCTGAGATTCTTTTATTTTTCTTTATTTTTATTAAAATATTTCATTTATTGCAGTAGTGGATAACCATAATCGTATGCTTTATATTAAGGTGGCAAGTGTTCTAGTCCTATAAATATTTTATTTTTCTATAGTTAAATAACAACGACGGCGAATTTGCCTGTTTGTTTTGCAAATGAAATGCTTCTTTTTCTTATACATATATTTGTCAAATTCTAGGGGCGGTCCGGACCTACTGGACCGCCCCCCTGTGTGCGCCCCTGCGTGTACAGGAAAATCATAGTCTGGAACAAGACAATTCAATAATTTTAGATAGTATGTTTTAATCTGTTCTTTTTTTGTAATTCATTTTCTTACATTACGTTTAAAATTATTTCAGATTATACATAATTCGATATCTATTTTAAAACGGTATAGAATTTAGTCTGTATTTTATTTTCTTATATTACGTTAAAATTATCTATATTAAAATTCTTTTATTCCCAATTATTGTATCGTACTAATAAAAAATATTTTAAATTACATAATCATACAGCATGAGCCAGAAAAGTAATCTTTAATACCTATCATTTTTAACAATCCAAACTTTATTGATATATTTTCAAATTCGTTGTAAAAGTTCAGATCTAATGTAATGTAAGTACTTACTTTTCTGCAGTTTGTAACTAACTGTTTACTCTAGAATTAAAATATCACATCTTTTAGTTTTGTTTGATTTATTTTTATCTTTAAATTTAGTATTGTGTACTCATATACATGTTACTAATACAGGGTCCGCATTTTAAAAGTTCCCGCCTGAAAATTCATGATTAGGCAATCCATGATACATTTCATAAGTGACTTGGTTTTTAAAATTTTGTTTTGCTCTTATACCTACTGTGATTATTCGATTTAAAGTACTAATATTCACCAAGTGGCTTATACAATATATTTGGTTTTGCTTATTCTTAAAATTTCAGGCGGGAACATATAAAATGGTCACCTTGTATTATGTTTATATTTATCCTGTAATTTCTTCCTGTTTGCTCGCATAAGATGCGCAGCATTTGTTCATTTCATTATATGTTTTCATCAGTTCCTACCACGGTGTAGTATCTATAGGTGAGAGTACGAGATGCGTTGACATAACTAGCTGGTACAAAAGAAGCTAACGCGACCCGTTACCATTTGACAGGCGTTTGGCAGTTGGTGTGCCGCAGTGTGTCGGTTGCGGTCAAAATAAGTTCGCGTTTAAATAGAAAATGTTGTGCTATAGGATGCACAACAGGGTATGGATCAAATAAAGAGATATAGACCCGAATTTTCACCTCTTTAAGTAACGTTACTTCGGAAGTAGCGCTATTTCGATTTTTTATTTATATAATTTTATGTAGCAGCCATGCAGCCATTCTATAACCATAGAAACAGGTACTACGATTAAGAAAATTCAGATTGAAAGATGTCAGTGTCAAGTACATGACAATGTTTATTTTATAATTTTACTGAAATTATAGAAGCCTGTTGTATGGAATTTGTATAAAATACATACATAGAACTGACAAAAGATAAAAGGTAATGTATTGAAAATATAAAATATTGTGCGTTATATAGGAATAATTTACTATTTCAAATATTTTTGTAAAAACCGGGTTGCAAAAAGCCTGACATCTAGCGGCATACTGTATGAACTAACCCGGTTATTTAGCCATTCTTTGTAATACATTATACATCGTGCACTCAGCTATAGATACTACACTTCCGAAATATTATTGACAATTTTATGCAAAAAAGAATAGCCGATCGAGCTGTCGTATTTTTGAAAATTCTCTATGACAGTCCCTGAGAAAACATTTATAGATACTACATTTCCGAAATATTACCTACTGACAATTTTATAAAACAAAAAAACAATAGCCGATCGAGCTGTCGTATTTTTGACAATTCTCTATGACAGTCCATGAGAAAACATTTCTTGTTTTTTGTATAAATTTGTCAGAAATACAGGGTGTTTCATGTAACTATGTAAGGCTTCGGAGTATGAATTCTAGACACCAACATGAAAAAAATCCCAATAAACATTGGTGCTAGAACGCTTCATAACAGAGATACCGAGGATTTATCTTAAATGAAGCGTAATACTGAAATAGCAGAAAATAGTTGGCTGATGGCATTTAATTCATTTAAAATTTAAATGAAATTTAATTAATTAAAAATTCCACACATTTCAATCCGATAATTATTTAATTATTACACCGGTTATTTAATATTTTGATAATATTTCTAATACAAAAAAGTATTGCCAAGCCTTCTGTATTTAATGAAAATGTAATATTTTAATAATTTACAGTAGTATTTTTAAATAATACTGATTTATTTATTGAATGTAATGTCTTTCATTTTGAACACTTGCTCTGGGATTCTTTTTATAAATAATTATTTATGACCCAATATAATAATAAATAAAACTAACCTGTTTCCTGTTTTTTTTTTTAAATAAAATCCTGGGTATCTCTGTTAGGAAGTGTTATAGCACCAATGTTTATTGGGATTTTTCCCCCTTTTGGTATCAGAATTCATACTCCTACGCCTTGCACTCTTATATGAAACACCTGTATATCCTGTTTGGTATTAAATGAAAAGTTTTTTGAATGGCTAAACTATAGAACTTTCAAAATTTTGACATCAACTTGACCGGCTTTTGTTTTTTACATAAAGTTGTCAGAACCATGTCGTGATTAGGATCAAGTGAATTTTTTTCTGAAGGGCTATAACATAGAAGTGTCAACAAATACACATCTCGGTCGGCTTTTGTTTTTGTATAAAGGTGCTAGAAATATGTCGTGTTTGGTATCAAATGAGAGGTCTGGTTACGAACTTTTAGACACAAGTGTGGAAATTTATGACAGGTTGATTGGCTTTTGTTTTATGCAAAAAGTTAATTCGTTTGATAGAAGGGGGAACTTGGGTATCTGACAAGACTGTTGGCGTTACCACTTTAGTTTTAAATTGTGCGTAGACAGATTGGATGTACGTATAAACTATTATAAAACACTATCGGCGGAGCCCTAGGGTAAACTCGGCGAAGCCGAGCTTAGGCTAGTATATAATACTAATTATATATTTCTACATATCTTGGGAATGTATGTCTCAAATTTTAATTAGATTGGGCAAATAGTTCCCTTAAAAACTTGAAAACAAAAGAAATGTTAATACAATATGTTTGCAATGTAGGCAGATGGATTGGCGCGAAGCATATTATTTTTGATATTGTAAGGTAACTATAAGTTTAATTTATTCAAAATTTTGAATTTACATTCTAAAAAGATGTGAAATTCGGTATTAGTACCTATTATTGTTTTCCGATTAGTTAAATCATGCCATGGAACATACTATCCGCTTTAAATACAGGTAGAGTGCATTTTACCCGAAAAATAGAAACAACATTAAATAAGTAGAATATTTTATTATTTTTATTGTTAAATAATTGTTTAAAGGGGGTAAACTGGCCGAAAGGAGGAAATATGGAGTTAGAAAATGTGGAGTTAGAGCATACCATACATATCTACTGGCGTAATTAAAAATTTTTAAAAGTGAATAATTTTTTTGTGTTATAACACATATTTATGATTTTTTATATGGGAATTTATGTTGGAAATAGTCTCATCTTTTTGATTATTCTATAAACTTTTCAATTATGTATAACAAGGCTAAATTCTTTTGTTTTAAACATGAATAAAAGACGAATTATTAATTTTTTGGTGTGCTGCCATCTGTGATAAGTTTTACTTGAGGCATGTCGTCAGTTTGATAGTTTATCCCTTGTTGGTTAAGGATGTAAAAATAAAATTTAGTACAACCGGAAGTGCTATAATCTTTCCAAATACCATGATTTATGGCCCCCTAAGCCTAGCTTACAAATATTTCAAGAAAATTGAAAAATAATTATTAATAAAAAAGTTATTTTGGTGGCCCGATTTTCAAAGTCTCCTGTATAGAAATATTATTATTGTATTATTTACAGATAGGTAAGTATTCCATTTCAAAATTGGATTAATAATTATTTTTTATCCTCAAAGATTAGTTATACTAGCATAAAAATGTTCGTGTTAATTATGTAACAATACATTGAAATTTGTTAAAATTAAAATTTTATGCCGAAAATAATTAAAATAACGCTAGTTTATAATATTCGCCCCTTCAATTTTCTTTCTAACCTTGCAAACCAAATACGAACCCTTCTATAAATATCTACTTGAGCCGTCGGCCCTATTCGGAAGTTTTCGATAAGGCAGGGCGGAGCTAATGAAATCAACTCTAGCAATACACACCTGCGACATCTATGTGCCCACTCACTCTGGTACTAGAATTGCATATTAGTTCCTCTTTCTTTACTAAAAAACTACGTAAATAAAATAAATATATCATCACGGCATATTACCCATTGCTGGGTGTGCCAATCTACTTTGTACGCAGATATCGGTAATGATGATGACATATTTGCACCATGCCGGCGTTTACCAGGTGTCACCTCACGAGCACTCATTGCTGGCGTAGAGAATGCCCCACAGGGGTCATTTTTGTGCCATTTAAAATTGGAAATATTTGGCGTCGGTCGGAATCGAACCCGGTTTCCCAGATTCGCGACCTGACACTCAGGCACGCGGCCACGAGACCCCATAAGATAATTTTAAAAATGAAAGACTAATAAATTTCATAAATATGTATCTAACCAGCTACAATCTTACTTTTTTGTTAAATATTAACATTTTTAAGTAAATTATAATTGAAAAATGGTAAATATTGTCATTATTATATAATTATTTTTTCTTATTTGGTACAATTTTCAAGAAAATAGTCTTTTGGCCGGGTGAATTAGTTCTTTATGATTCTACTAAAATTTCAGTTATTAATTTGTAATATTACAGCCAGAACCGTGGAAAAACGGAGACTTGTTTTTAATGCCGTTACGCCAAGTTTACCGCCTTAAACTGGTCACCACAGCAAGCCCTAGAGTTGTTCAATGTGAATTTTAAAATGTATTGCAAAATAATAAATTGAAGTAATACTAGGACTATTCAATGTCCGAAAAATTTTATTAGAAAAAAACGTGAAATTGTAATAAAAAATTTAAGACATTAACATATTATATAACAGTAGATAATTTTATATTGTAAACGAGTTTATCATAGTTGTATGGTGTAAACCACATCTAAAGCTTTGACCTTTACATATTTGTATATGCGGCCATCTGTTGATATCTATAACAATCCAAGCACTTTTCATGTAAAGTGGTATAATTGAGAATTCCTTAAAAAGAAAGTAGCAATAAAAACATGCGTCATGAACTCTGTAATAAAATACCTTAAATTCGGGGACATTTGGACGATAATGCCATAATAATATCAAATACCTACCTATATTGCAATATTTAATTTATTAGAATTAATTAAGAATTTTGTGTTAAATTAAAGCCATATTATTATAATATGCGATTAATTAAAATCTTATGCATGTGTGGCGTGAACTTTGTAATAAAATACTTTAAATTCGGGACCTATGGATGATAATTCCCTAATAATATCAAATACCTATGTTGCAATATTTAATTTATTAGAATTAGTTAAGAATTTTGTATAAATTAGAGCTATATTTTTATATGCGATGAATTAAAATCTTTACATGTAAGCGTGAACTTTGTAATATAATATCTTAAATTCGAGGATCTGTGAATGATAATACCCTATAATATCAAATACGTATGTTGCAATGTTTAGTTTATTAGAATTAGTTAAGAACTTTGTATTTATACAAATTGAAGTCATATTTTTATAATATGCGATTATTTGTATCAAATACCTAAACATGTGGCGTAAACTTTTACTTCGGTAATACACCGGGGACAAGACGTTAACCGGCAACCGAGCTGTCGTTCGCCGACAAATGAAAAGTCTAGGTCCGGGGTTGGGAACAAGAATTACTTTGCGTATAATGTATACATAGCTTATAATACATGAAAAATTATAAAATAATTGAAACTGTTAATGTTATTATTAACTCATAAATAATTAAAAAAACAAATATTTTTCATTGTGCATTCCGTGCATTAAGGTGAAATGATACCCCAGCGCGCGAAATTCAAACGTAGTAAAATGGTTTTTCATTTTTTATTTAAAATTGTGTAATATAATATGATTTCTTTGTATACACGAATAAAAAGGGAACAATTTGTCGTGAAAATAACATAGTTTCAATAATATTCATATTTAATTATTAACCCAAAATAATATTTTAAATATTATTTTTAATATATCTCCAGTTCAAAACGTATTTTTTTGATTAAATTTACACTAAATATTTATAACAGGATAAGGAATAAAATATGTGAAAATTAAGAAAAACGACCTTCGGGAACAATTTTAAAAATCCAAAAAACCTACTTTTTTCACACATTTTAATGCTTTTCTTCTATACTAAACCTACAATTTTGTTCATACTTTTATATGTTTTGAAGAATATTGTTATACATGACATATAAAAAAAAATCGAAAATTAAACTTCGAGAACGTACTTAAAAAAAATAAAATGTTTAATTTTATTTTTTTTCTCAAGTGTGTGAAGTTATATTTCTTAAAAAAATTTATTGTTACGTACTGTACACATTTCTACATTTTTGAGGAAAATATTTTAAATATTTATCGTTTAATACAGAAGATATTTGTAATTAAATCAAATTTGGTAAGCATTTTCGTGAAGTATAAGTAAGTGGCGCAATGAGTAGACCTAGCGGTAGATAGATAAACTATAATGCAATCGGCGACTCCGTGGAAAATTGAAAGTGAATAACAACTACATACGTTTAATTTAGTTTTATATATTAAATTTATACGCTGATCTTTTACTTAAAAATATGAAGTAATTTTTTTTAGAAGTTTCCAAAGAAATTGCTATTGTTATTATAAATACAGAAAATAAAAGTTAGTTCCAAATAATCATTTTCATTAAAATGTAATTTTTTATTAATTATTGTCGGTATAGGCTTGTTTATGCTTACTTCCTACTTCGTGACGTTATAACGAGAGGCGAATGACTATATTCTAGTATTCTGTAGGACCGGGAGCGCCATGCGCTTGTATGTTGCAAAAAAATACCGGACGTTACGAAAGTAAAAAGATCCTTTTGGAAAATAACTCATTCGATTACAAATTTTGTGTTCTATCTATTCATGGAAAAAATGCAAATTTAAATAATAAAGTTGTTTTGTAAATATAGTAATAATAACGGCTTGTGGGTCGGAGAACAGGGTATGCGACAAAATAAGCAATAAAACAAATTGAAGGGAAAAATGTGTACAAGCACATTTATGTTTAATTTAAAATAAGATATTGAGTAATTCTTTATCTATTGATAATAATAATAATAATAAAAGTGCTAATCATCTGTCTCATAGCAATGAATTTCTGAGATAACAGGTAAAGCAAGTAAAGCTATATCACAGATTCGAAACACTATATAGTGTTTTGAATCTGTGTTTATATGTACGGGTTACGGGTAAGGTGGGGTACAGCCAGTACAGCGTACGGCAAAATCCAAGCTAAAGCAGCGAGCGATAAACTATCTACTACCTGGCTGGCACGTCACGTAACTAGGAACAATAGGTAGGAACTATGGAGAAGGGATGAGCGGCCAGGCGTGGCCAGGCGAGCGACTGTATGGGCGAAGTTGCGCCCTTGCCTCTGTTTGTCTGTTTTGTATGGTTTTCGATTCCAAATTCCATTTACGCGCTTTTGGGGGGTTTTAAAGTACATTTTCTTTTGTAGATTGTAACAAAATAAATACAATACAAATTTTATGTACTGCTTTTCTAATATTGATTTTTGGTTTATTGATTTTTGACAAAAAATAAATACCCGTATTTTTTTCAATTTAATTATTTATAGTTTATGAGAAAACAATTATTATTAAAAATTTGGGAAAGTTTCTACACTTTATCATTAACTATATGCCACTATTTAAGTAAGATTGACTCATAAAAAAGCGCTACACTGAAAACCCGCTGGCAAACAATCACTCCGCTTGACTCCGTGTTGGCTCCTATCGACACTTAATATAACATCCTTTACTTTTCAAGGACGACACGAATTTTATTAACCGTAGTTTTAACTGGGATGAATAAGGGGCTGAAATGTTGGAGAAAAACTAGTTCTATTAGATGCAAAACCAATTTAGTCTTTATTTTGCATTTCCTCGCTTTGCGACCGATATCATTTGACTCTAGATCAGCGTTTCTTAACCTTTTGAGGATGCGACCCAAATTTAACTATTGTATTGGTCTCGCGACCCATTATGTAGATAATTATTTAAAAAATAAGAATATATTTCTTATTATAAACAATAATCTATTTATTAGAATAAGAAAATGAATATGTACGAATATACCACATACCTATTTATAAACAAAATAATATAAATTTAACACTATAATATCAACAAATTCCATTAAAATTAAATTTATTACAATTTGGTACATGATTTTAATACAATTTTAATCTTGTCTGATAATCAAATGTCCGAAACGCGAAACATTAATATTATCTTCCCCTAATTGTCTAATTTGACTTACGAACATGATTGAATATGGATATCTGTAAATTTTAAAATCAAAAATACAACTATCTTACAGAAAATAATGTTAATTTTTTGAAAATTCTTCAAATCGCGGTTTTATTTGAAAGACAGCATTCATTTTCTTGTTGTAGGCGGTTCCTAAAATTTAATTTTAGTAATTACAAATCTAGACTTACATATATAGATAGGTGTAGCAAAAGGTAATAATATTTTCAATATTTTATTTCTCAAGATTGGTTTTTTCTTTTTTAACCAAAATGAAGTCAAGGTCTCGGTAGGGTTCACGTAGGGTTATTAGTAGCAGCATTCTACATTGTATTGCGAACATTGACATTAGTAATATTTTAGTGAATTTTCGAGGTAAACAAAATTATATAATTCTGACTAGTTTCCGCGACTCACTACAACCCTTAGCGATCCAAATTTGGGTCGCGACCCATGGGTTAAGAAACGCTGCTCTAGATAGACTCAAAAAAATATAGTCAATTCATATAATTTTTACATTCACCTGTTCTATGCACGAATTACCGTTAACTCCACGCCCTGTATGGTGCATTTTGCATTGAATTTATGAATCAAAGCTACGTTACAAATACTTTTTATTGCGAGACTCTCGCGAGATTTTTCGCTTCTCGCAGGTATTATATCGATCTCGCCTCGAATTTTAAATTGCAATCTCGCTCTCGTTCTCGTCTCGCATATTGCAACGAGACAAGACGAGATGCGAGAGTACTCTTGCCTCGTCGTGCGTCAATAAAAGAGGACAGCTAGACTGGGAGGAAAATAGATAGTTATAGCCATATAGTTAGATTTTAACTTAATAAGAAGCTGGTGCGTAATTGATCGACTTTACAGTCCCAGAACTTTTACAATTTGACATATTTTACAGAATTTATTTCAGATTATAACTATTCAATTCTCTTTATCAAACTATGAACTTACATAACATTCTGTATATTGTCATGGGGAATATCTGGATTTTTTTCTTTCGTTGTTTTTATAAATTAATATGTCTGATTTTTAAATATAGTGAGTATTACGTCATCCGTCAATTTTAATCTTAAAATTTCATCGATGTATTGCATTTATCTATTTTTTTCGCATCACACTATCGCGTGGAAATTTAAAAACAATAGCGAATTGGCCATGCTTTTGCATATTAGTACACAGCATTATAAACCATTTTTACAATTTTCTTCAATATTTTAATCAATTAATAACAATCAACAAAAAACAAGAAAAGACTAGTACGAGAGCGTACAGAAAACTAAGATAAAACGAAAAACGAACCACAGACATATGTATCTATATGGAATAGAATTATTTATTTTATAATAAATATGTATAACAAAAATTGCAAGAATATAACACACAAACGAAACCATTCGATCACGATAGTGCAACTAAAGATGCGTACGATTCATCGATGATTAAGAAAAATCGATATTTTATCTTTTTTGATAATATCGATCGAAAATCGACATGGATTTTTGATGTTTGTTTTCAATATTTTCTGTCGATGTTTTCAAATATGCATTCCTAATATGTCAAGAATTATTAACCATAGACACGCTACTCTCCTCCTTTCTATACTTACATGTGTCGTCACAGTTTATTTGATGTCTACTTTACTTTGGCGAAAATACTTCCACGATAACTGAACATGCAAATAAATGAACTAAAAGGGAAATGGTTATCAAAATATTTATTTCTGGGATTCAATGTATGTTTTAAATTCAGTGGTTATATTTAATTTTTAATAAATTAAGTTTATAGATTTTTGTATATTATAGGTACCTACATTGTTGTTTTTTTACTAATCGTAAAATACGAGAGCATATTATACCTAGTTTATATTATTTTCAAGAGTGAAAAGTCGGAAATCAGTTCATATAATTTGTAAATATCGATGTTTTAAAATATCACAGCGTAAAGTTACCCTAGAGCTGTGACATCAGAAAGAGAGGGGATAACCATACATTCTTATTGTGTCCAATGACCACGATTTGAGCAGGGGTGACGGGTGAGGATCGTGCAGGTGGGCGGCTGTACTGTGCATGTAGACGTGTGTTGCGCTGTTGTATGATTGTATGCTTTTCTATTCCGAATACGCGCTTTTGGGGGTTTATAAAGTATATTTTGTCTTGTAGCTTGTAACTTGTAACTTTTTAATAGTTAATATTGTTGTAACGGGAAGTGGTCGCCGCCGCCGTTGTCGCTGCGCTGAGCTGGAGTCTAAGTTTGGCGATGACATGATCACGCGAGCGACCTGAATGTATAAACAAACGTGTCCCAACCTGTTTAATTATCTCGGTGACGTAATCTATTGTATTCGATGTTTTTATCTCGTAGAATATTCGAGTATATTCGAGAACAACGTCACCGGAGTATATAAACTCCGTCAGGAAAGGCATTCAACAGTCTGATAAACAAACAAATAGTCGACGAGTGGTGAACATAAATGAAATATATATTGTTCAAATAAATAATCAGTGTTTAAGCATTTAATAGTATTCATAGTCTTAAATTAGTATTTAATATTTGTTTAACTATAGTAATCGCCAATGTTATTATGTTTTAATATTTATTTATTGTTTTAATAAACATCATTTTAATTATAATAATAGGGCTGTTGCAAGAATTTTTATATGCCTTCTAATTATTAAATTTATAAAGATATCATTCTTTAAATAGCCTCAAAATTCATGAAATATTCATTAGATATTTTACAATTTTTTGAAATTTGTATAATATTTTGAAAAAGTTACCCGATCTGAAACAGAATATGACGTTAAAGTACATACATCGCCTACTTTTATTTATTTATAAACGTAGGTGATGAATAAACTGTTTTCCTATTGGCTGTGAATGACGTAATGTAAGTGCTATGACGTAACAGGAGTGGAAGGTTGTTTTTTATGGCTATTTTTGGCGCCAATGTATTTATTTAATTATTTACGAAAATGCAACAAATTATTAAAATAAAAATCTTTACCAAGAAAAGTATTGCATAAACTACAGGCTACAAAATCCATGAAATATACATTGAATTTAGATTTGTACAATATACTATCCGAAAAAGTAAAAATATGAATAACAATAAAAAACATTCAAAAGTATTATTAAAAACTTTCTTATAAAATATGCGTTTTACAATATCGAAGAATAGTGGATCTCGCGGAACTGAATAATATTATGTAGGAACTACGAGTATAAAATAATTTTTTTAAAAAAATTATTATTTATTATTCAGTCTATCGTTACTCTTCCCAAAAAACGTTATTCTTGCAATATATTATTAATATTTCAAATCGTACAAATAAAATATCTTTATACGTTCGTTAATAAATTTGAAATTATTGCCACACATATTTTTACTTTTAGGTTTGTCATTTGGAACAAAGTATGACTACTATCGAATAGATGGAGCCTAGTAATTTTACAAAAAATTCTACTTTATCGACTCAGCCATAGTTTTTCATCTCAGTGGCCACTAGCGCTCGCCTCGGCGTAGAAACAAATTAATCGGGGGTATCATTTCACCTTAATAGAAAATCACGTAGAAAATACAAATGAATTGTTTCCGTTATTTAACTGCCATTGTTTAAACAATTTAATTGTGTACAGGTAACATTTAAATAAACACAAGGAGCACCAGGAGAAATCACTTATATACCCAGCCATGATAGAGTGCCTTCATTAATAAGAGTGATGCCAATGGTGGTCTTCATTTTCATTGGCTACAGCAATGACCGCCATATTTGTTCCATTCTGTTCATGGTTTAGCTTGCTTTGTATAGGAGTTCGTGTTTGTTTGATAGTTTATATTGAATTTATGTAATTATTAGTGTTTAATTTCTTTTAATATTAATTACTACACCTTAGTTTTTATGTACATGTTAGTTTTAGTGCAGTTTAAGTGCATATAAGGACACAATTTGTGATAAGTGACTGCATCGAAGATTATTTAATAACGAGGTAAGTAATATAAGCCAATTTTATGTAATAAATAAATAGAATGTAAAGTTTTGTACACGATAATAGCCAGTTGCAAATTTATTTAAGTATTTATCAAATGAATTATATCCAATTGAAACCAAATTGTAAGACATAACCAATCTTTGCTGCTGTCATTATTTCGGTTTGACATTTATATTTCATTTAAAGAATACTTCAAATTAATTATTGTTGACAACAAAATAATTCGTTAATATTTTTAATAAATACATACATACTAAAATCACGCATCTCCCACTTAGAGGGTTCGTACAAACCCGAAATAAATAAATAAATGGGCAGTGTATTTTGTACACAACTGTGAACAAGTATATTTCGCAGAACAAATTTTAATGGAATATGCAAATGATTTGATTTACTTGTAATTGTTATATTATTTCATTATAATGAATGTTTTTTGTATAGATGGTTGGCTGCTGTGCCTTTGGTTGCTCCAATCGGTCAGAGAAAGGATTTCTTATGAAAGCATTTCCTACGGATCCGGATCGCAGAAAAACATGGGCAGCTAAAGTGAAACGAGAGGGTTGGACACCAACTAATTCGTCTCGACTTTGTGAAGTAAGTAAAATTTAATTAAAAGTGTATTCATGTTTTATTAATTTTTTTACTAATAATAATATTCGACTTATAGATCCACTTTGCACCTGAGATGTGGGAAAAGACGAGAGAAGATGGCAAGAGGATTCTAAAACATAATGCGATTCCCACAATATTTAGTTTTACTGTACCGACGAAGAGAAGAAGGTCGCCGGTGAAAAGAAGATATCCAACACTTCAATTACCTGCCCCTGAAAATGTAGCAACGTTTGAACCACAACCCTGCACGTCTACAGCAAGAACTGAAAATAAAGGATCCTCCTCTTCAACAAGTTCATCGCCAGTACGATCATTATCATCAATGGAAGAAAAACTACGATTAAATAAAAAATTACGCCAATATGAGACATCGTATAGGAAATTACTTCATAAAACAATAAAATATAAGAATCAAGTTCGGGCTTTGAAACGGAAAACTAAACGTTCTAATTCTGAAGATGAAAAATTGTTACGCAAGATTTTTAATGATGATCAAATTTTGACATTACGAACGAAATCCACAAAATTTATGAAATGGTCCAACAGTACCATGATGAGAGCTATAAAACTAAAATTTTCTTGTGGAACTAGTGGATATGAAGAGTTGTTACGGCAAAAAATACCTTTACCATCTCTTAGAACAATAAGCAGGAGATTGCAGAATATTCATTTTGATAGTGGTATATTACATGAAGTTTTTTCATTTCTAAAGTTAAAGATAGAAAGTTTCAAAGAAGATCACGAAAAAGATTGTGCTCTAATTTTGGATGAGATGGCAATAACACCAGGAAATACATATGATACAGGACTAAAGAAATATTTGGGTACTGTAACATTACCAAAACATGAAGGAACAGCAACTCACGCTCTGGTAGTTATGATTGGAGGAATTACTGCACGTTGGAAACAGACAGTGGCTTACTATTTAACAGGAGACTCAGTGAATGGTGCTATATACCAAGATATTTTATTTGAAATTATTAATAAAACGGAACAGCTGGGTTTAAATGTTTTAAGCATCACATCTGACATGGGCGCGTCTAATCAAGCCTTATGGAAACTGTGGCAAATAACAGCAGGAAGATATTCCCAGACCCGCAATTTTATTGTGCATCCAACTAATCCACAGAAAATGTTCCACATTTATTTAAAAACATCAAGAATATGCTTATGACGAATAAAACAATAGAAATATCCGAAAATATCAGAATAAAACATAATTAACCAACAAATGTTATATCTGCTCAGCATATTCATGAACTTTTTGACTTTGACAAAGATCATGATCTTCGGCTTGCACCCAAATTAACAGAAGAAGATTTAGCTCCGACTCACTTTCAAAAGATGAAAGTATCGAAGTCTACCCACGTCGTAAGCCATGATGTTAGTAGTGGTTTAAAATTTTTAAGCGATGAGCTAAATAAACCAGAATATAAAACAACAGCATGGTTTCTGGATACTTTAGAAAAGTGGTTTAAATTGATGACTTCACGCCATCCATTATTTGCATTAAGCAAAATAAAAATTGATGAATATGACAGGGCTATTTCATTTTTAAAAGAAGTAGTAGAATTATTTTCTACTTTAAAAGTTGGGAAACAAAAAATGTGGAAACCATCGCAAACAGGATTATTAATATCAACAGAATCCGTTCTTAACCTTCAGGAATTTTTGTTAGAAAGTAAAGGTTATAGTTTTGTTCTTACTTCTAGATTTACGCAAGATTGTTTAGAGAATTTATTTAGTGCAATTAGATCTAAACAAATCATACCAAATGCACAGCAGTTTAAAAATAACTTAAAATTAATAACTGTTTCACAATATTTAAAAGATGTTTCCAAATCGAGTTATGATAAAGATGAAAGAGAATTTTTGTCAGACTTTTTGGACGTAGTAGCAACAAATACTGCACCAACATATGATATAGTAAGCTTCCCTTCTAATTTTCAATTACAAAATGTAAATTTGAATATTTCAGAACAAAATTCTTTATACAGTATTGCAGGATATTTAATTATGAGTATTAAAAAAACTTCAAAAATTTGTGATAATTGTATATATTCAGTAGGGTCAAAAAGTTATATAAAACTTCAGTGCAGTAAATATGTTAAAATCAAAAGTTTCAAAAAAGACACTTTATTTTATTGTAACGAAGAAACATTTAACTTTTTTTTAAATCTAGAATCTGCTTTTAGACAGTACTACAATATTGTTTCTAAACAAAATATCAATTTAAAAGATTTTTTTATTGAGAAATTAAATGAAATATCAGGAGTCGATTTTATATTAAATTGCCATAATTTAAAACAAAAAATAATAAAACGATTTGTTTTATTTAGGCTGAAAATTGCAAGCAAAAAACTAGAACGTAAGAAAATATTACATGCTAGTAAATCATTAATGTCTTCCACTTTGTAATTTGAGTTTTTTTTGTTATTGTAACCTTTTTATAAATATATTTTTACAGTAAGAACCATTTTTCCTATATTTCAATATACTTATATTATCTTGATGAACTCATTTTTGATACCTACAATAAATTTTTTTTTTTTGTTCATGTAAAATTTATTGGTTTATTTTGTTTATTAATGCTCTTCCTTTTAAATTAAATACTAATTTTGTATGCAAATGATTTGAAATGAAATATTTCATCTTACGCATGAAGTCTCTTCTGACGGTAAGTTTTCTTTTTATTTAAATATAATGATTTTACATGCATTTCATGGGTCTATATATTTTTAAAATTTTGAAATATGTGTATACTATAAATTTTTAAATAAAATATATATTAATTTCAAGTAATATGTTTGTAATAAAATATTTTCGTGTTATGCTTGTATTCTATGCATGTTAAATTGGAACAAATATGGCGGCCACAATCGTATGTCATCACTCTCATTGAAGGCACTCTAAGCCATGATACCGTGCAGCGCCAAAAAAAACGGAATCGGTCGATACTAATTTGTGGCACTATCGGTTAGGTAGAATTCGAAATAACCCTTTATTCAATTTATGCGCGCGTTTTGATCACAGTCATCTACGAGGGTGATATGTTCGGATCATAACTTGTCAGTTGTCAGTGAAGAAAAAATAATCATTTTGAAAAAAAATCTTTTCTAATTTCTTTCGGAGGTAAGTTATTAATTTAAAATTCTGTGAAGTCTAATTTACTTATTAATTACTAACATGTATCTAACATTTATTTATTCGTTTGTAGATGTCATACAAATGCTGTTTGAAATCATGCCTTTTTGCCTTTCGAACCCAAGTGCCCAAGATAGTATGAAAATCAACTGCAGACATGTATTGTTGTATTTTTCTATGATAATTCTAATTAACTCCTTGAAAAGAGAATTGAGAAGAATTGATGAACAGGTTCATCCAGGGCCGCTCCGTGGGTATAAGGCGTCTTTGTGCTATGCTACACTTTAGTGCCCATTCCCCTCGTAAAATTTGCAAATTAAAGTTTAAAATATACATTTGCTCTTCAAAAATGTTAGATTTAATATATTGATGAAATTTTCTTAGATTTATTCTTGTAATCAATAGATTATAATCAAAATTGTTTGTTGTAATCAACAATTTTACAACAGATTTCAGAGTTGTATGTAAATCATAAAGCATTTGATTCTTCGCAAAATTATATTCTTTGTTGTAATCAACATTTCCACAGTTATTATTTCAATATAACAATGTTAGAATAATAACAAACCGATTGATACGATAATTATTTTACCTATAACAGGAGCTCCAATGCAAACAAATTAAAAAATATATTGTTCACTTCTATCACGTTAATTTGTAAGTTTTATACTAATTTTGTCTTTGTGAATAAGAGTATTTTATAAAAATTTACTATTATTTACTTTACTGTCTTGAAACGGGGCCCCTCACAGTCAGGCGCCTTTGTGCAGGGCACAACCTGCCCACCCGCACGGAGCGGCCATGTGTTCATCTTAATTTACCTATAAGACACGAATTGGATATAATCGCATTATTTGTATTTACAAATATTAAAATATTTCTGTATGTACTGTATTATAGTTTATATAAATATACTGTCAATTCTTACATATTTTGTATTCATTTTAAAAAATTAATTTTATATTTTTTACGAATAAAATATGAACAACAGCGCTCTGAAAGGGTACTGCGGAATCGGTCGAAACGAAACTCTGTTACCATGGCTGCTAGAACGGTCGTCGTATCCTAGCATTGAATGCTTACTCCATTTCTATCCTCCTTGAATAAACATAAAACTTGATGCTTAGTGAGTTTAATTTTAATTATACTGAAAATATCCTAATCCTAACATACAAAACTTTTATGAAACAAATTTTCCCATTTCATGTGGCTTATTTTCCTCGACAAGTAAATTCCAGACTCCTGTTGACAAATAAACCACGTGAATTTTTAATTATGGCCCGTGTCAGAATGACACTTAGTAATTATGTACATAAATGTCAAATGTAATAATTTCAAGATTTTCTAAGTTCACGTAGTTAATTTGTCACCAGGAATGTGGAATTTACATGTCGGGGCAAATGCACCAGATGGAATAATTGGAAAATCATGAAATTTGGAATGAAAAATTGACACGGGCCCCCATATCTGCTTGCCAAGGCCAATAAAGTCACATGACTGCTCGCGCTCTATTAATTAGTTATTTATTATAAAGATCAGTATTTCTTGATTATATTTATATACTTTATACATACCTGCATAAAGTGCAGTAATTTGTTGATATCCTTGAGTTTATAACGAAATTGTAACTGTCCAAATTCGAGGAGAAGAGAGATGAACGTTACGTAAGTGCTTCACAATGACAATGACATCCTGTACCGTGTACTCTCGGAGAGGGCATCCAAAAGGCAATTTTAGATCCATGAAGCATTTCATGATTTCAAAGACTTGTTTGTTGTGAAGCGACAAGTATGGGCGCATCATCTTCAGA
This sequence comes from Harpalus rubripes, assembly GCA_963082715.1. NCBI lineage: Eukaryota > Metazoa > Arthropoda > Insecta > Coleoptera > Carabidae > Harpalus > Harpalus rubripes. The sequence goes on along the minus strand of OY720455.1, from coordinate 41,248,762 downwards.
GACGAGTTCATAGCGAGACTCTCGTGCGAGAACGAGACGAGACCCAAAAAAATGTGCGAGAACGAGATCGAGATTACAGATCCGAAAACGAGACGAGATCGATATTTTATATTTCTCGCCTCGCGTGCATCACTAGCTGCAGTTGAGGAAGCCGAAATAAATACAAATCTTATAGGTATTAACCGCATTAAGGTTTTTTGCAAGCGAAAGAAAAAAAAATAGAAATGTCAAATAGACAAATATTAAACAAACGTTTGGTATGTTTCATAAATGCCAACTACCTTAAGTTTTGTGCTGTCAGATGATTGTTTTTAACGCATTGAAAACATTAGAAAATATTGTAAAAAATGTGTCAGTTCATAAACAACGTTTCACAAACCAAAACAAAGATATTTATTTTTATATTTAAATAAATATAAGCATTTATTAAAATTACATTCAAGTTAGTAAATTGGTAACACCGTAAGAAACATTCGCATAAGATTACTCGTATGACTTTTTTTCGTATCTACAGCTCTCTAGAATACGTGTATTTGTTTCTATACGGAAATTTTTATGCGAACTCGTTCGTATTCGAATCTGCTCGTATAATCTCGAGAATAAGCCTCTGCCAAAGAACCAAGCCACTCATGCACTACCTCAGCAACAACCTATCGGAATGAATTTTTTTCAATGTACCTGGACTTTACCGACATACAGGGCCGGTGTCAAATACTACGAACTACTGGAAGTATTTTTCAACTTGGTGACACAGTACCCGCTGATGAAGGCGACCACGGTAGTCTTACTGCAACGACTAAGTGGTCGCTACTTCGGAACGCAATTTACATCAGCTGACTGAAAAAACACGTTGGCGAACCACAATATCAAATCCAGGTACACCTTTGTACGATATTCGCAAGCCAATCCAACCGGACGAGCACGAAAATCACCAAGAAGGCTTCCACAGTGCTACCGGTTGTGGGAATTTTCAACAGCCTGGTCCGAAAGTTCACTGGTGCGGTCCCAGTTAAGCTTCATTATGTTACACCCCATTTTTTATACTCTGATGGCTACTGTTACAAGCGCGAATCTAGGAGGTTTATGACACCCCTTAGAATTTTTACAGAAAACAATGTCGATTTTATTTTCAACAAAATGCGAAATAATATAACAATAATTATATGTTTCAAAAGCTTAAAATCTGTTATATAGTTATAAAATATATAAATAAACAAATAATTACGTTTTATCTATGAAACAATGAATTTTTCATTAAACATTCATATTTTCAAATTTTACCAAGGTTTCTTAAATAACTATTATTCACAATCACTTTGTAATAGGTATGTCAATTTCTGACTTTAATTTCGCCCACTTATAAGATTTTAGAACAAAATTTTAGATCGCATAATCTGAACCCGCCTACCTCAAAGTGTACGCATGACAAATAAATGTAAGTCTTAAATTTCGACTTCAATATGTACGATATATAATAATATATAAATTTATACACCCGACCTCGAAGTGTACGCTTGACGTATATATATATATATATATATATATATATATATATATATATATATATATATATATATATATATATATATATATATACAGGGTGTTATATTTTAATGGACCCAGCAAATATCTCGCTTATTTAATAAGTTGGTAATTTCTTCCATATAACATGATTTATACAGCAACATATAAGCTACTTGACGACAGATGTACATTCCTGATACCACTTCCGGTTTATTAGTAATTAATGACTACTTTGAAATTTCAAATGGAACATACTATATTTTATACAAATTTGAAAAGTACATCAAATTTGCTTTACAATCATATAAAATAATCCATATGTTACATCATTAAAAAGTAAAATGACGGGCACTTTTTATACACCTAATTGGAAAGAGAATAGTGAGCCATGACTGTGGCTTGAAAGAAAACAATTAACTAAAACAATTGTAACTATTATTATTAAACGAAATAATATATATTATTATTACTGACTATTTACAGGTTGACATTTACCGTGTTACAATTGTTTTAGTTATTTGTTTTATTTCAAGCCACAGTCATGGCTCACTATTCTCTTTCCAATTAGGTGTATAAAAAAGTTCCCGCCATTTTACTTTTTAATAATATAACATATGGATTATTCAACATGATTGTAAAGCAAATTTGATGTACTTTTAAAATTTGTAAAAATATAGTATGTTCCATTTGAAATTTCAAATGTTAAAACTTAATTTTTATAATAATATTTATAAATATCAGATAAGAAACTAAACTTACGTGCCGAATTTTCCCAAAAATATTCAAATTAATTAATCAATAGTACCTCAATAAATAACTCATATTTAAGTTTGCTTCTGAAGTTAGTTGTTATATGTTATAGATGTTTTCGTGCAACGAACTTGCGCAAAAAATATAAATAATTATATTTTCCGTGCAATTTGCGCGCTTTGTAAATTTTCTCGCAACTTTTGCATCAACGTTGCAAGGTGAGACCAGGGCTTAAGGCACACAAATATTTCAATTTCGAATTTGTTTTGTTGTATGTATACATATGTCTATGTATAAATACATTACATAAGAGTACACTAATTTTTTTCTACAATCATGTGAGAAATAAGTGTTTACAACCTCAAAATGAGTGCGTGAAATAATTAAAACTTGAGATTTTTTTTTTGTTGACATAGTTCTTAAATAATACTAGGGATTCACCAAGCCAAGCTACTTGGCTTGAAATAGAAAAGCTTGGATTGGCTTGAAACTTCAAGCTTTTTTAATGTTAGGCTTGGCTTGGGCTTGATGGAAACAAAGCTTGGCTTGGCTTGAAATCTTCAAGCTTTAAATATTTTAGGCTTGGCTTGATTTTCAAGCTTTATCAAGATTTTTCAAGCCTTTTCAAGCTATTTCAAGTTTTCAACCTTTATAAATGCTCATGCGCACAGTAGGTATATGGGTATTGAAAACCAGTAGTAGCTGTTCGGTATTAAGATTTTAATATAAATATATCGATATACCGATAAATCCGATAGGTATATCGATGTATTGGAATATTGATGTATCAATATATCGATATGTTATATCGATGTTTCATTGTATGGAAACACAATTGAAAAATATCTTCTTATGCGTAAAGATAAACTAAACGATAAAATAAAATTTATTCAACTTACACCAAGTGTTTTTTTCTTTGTAATTATTAAAATATAAAAATATTGAAATGTATATTTTATTCATTTATTTTATTATTGAGAGTAAACAATCAACATAAATTTATTATCTTTTATTAAATATTTACCCTTCAATTTTTATGTTTCTTTTATTATTTTCGTTGACTGCATTCATTCAAGTAGGCATATGCATTAGTTAGACTTTATTGTATTCTAATAACTAAAATGAATAGGACTTAAGTTGATAATGCTATTTTTACTCGAAATGACCTCCCAACAAACTGTTAAAGTTTGTCATACTATATAGTTCATATTCGCCCTGTATACATAAAAAACTCGAGACTCCAAACACGCAAGAACAATGTTCAAATAAATACATACATATTTTGGAATGTACAATGGGATGAAAATGACCTGAAACTGACCTTTTACACCTACTTCAAATACATCTGGAAATCATAAAACCCTAAAAACGGAAATTTTCCCGAAAATTTGTTTGTTCGTGACATAAATACCTACTCGCCTTTTCTTATGAAATCTCTACTGATTTTTGAGTACTGAATCATGTAAGTTAAATACATAAATATAATTACAATAATTATGTCCAAATTCAAATAGCACAAACGTAAATACCCTCAACGATACGGATATGTCGTAATTACCGAAATTTGTAAATAAAAGCAAATTAAAAACCCCCAGAATTAAGTAATAAGGCCATAATGTAGCTACCTAAATGTAACAAAAATGGTACTATAGAATTTGCATTGCACTAATTGTAATAATAATATGAGCATTCGTATTTTTTTACAACAATATATAATATTATTGCTACACGGCAACGTATAGATATTGCTAAATTTTTTCATAGTATTGTCTAAAACAAATATCGGAAAACAATGAAAAGTACTACTTTTAATTGTTTAATTTTGTATAGTTTAAATAAAAAATATATTAAAATTCATGCGTTGCATTGTAGATATAGTTGTAAACAATATATAAAAGCTATTTTTTTGCAGATTGCCAATTGTTATTGAAATATGACGAATATAAAATGATGCAATTATAGTTCATATATACGATTTTAGATGTCGCTACTAGCGACAAGAGAGCTCTATTATTTTTGTCGTACCGCCAACAAAGTGTTTGGCGAGGGGGAAAGGGGCATTTCAACTCGAAAGCCAGACATATTGGCCCGTATTCTCGCCTCTTGAACTAGCGCTACTTCCGAAGTAACGCTATTTCGATTTTTTAAATTTTATTTTATGAATAGATAAGAATGAGTTTCATATGTTTGTAAATGAAACCTATAATATTTGAAATAAGTGGTATTTATAACGCAATTTTACTTTTATTTCTCTAATATTTAATATTAAATATGACAGTTGAAGTACCGATTTTTCGGAAGTAGCGCTACTTCAAGAGGTGAGAATACGGGCCATAGTGTTTTTTTTGTGTTCTGTGATATCGACCGCTCTCTTCAATTCCAAAACCACTCTGTATTATATATATATATATATATATATATATATATATATATATATATATATATTACATATTTATTTATAAAGTTAGATATTTTTATTGTCTATCCAGTGACATCATACGAAAATAATTTTTCTATTGGTACATTTTTTACATTACATTACATTTTTTAAGTGGAACCGATATTCGGTTTTTTCTACAAAAAATGCTTATTTTTTTCTCTTTCGATTGGTGTAAGTGTTTTTGTGTTTTAATAAATTTTTTAGATCATACCTAGTATACCCACTTCTGTGAATTTGAAAATATAGAGTTAAAATTAAATTATGAAACAGGGTAGCTATGAAATAAGTTTTTTAAGTAGAATAAAATATTATTTTAAAAAACTAATGAAATTGCTGACAAAAAAATAAGAAATTTCATTAAAAATAATGAAAATCGAAGATTTTAAGGGTTAAATAAATTTAAAAGACAAAAACTCTTATACCAGTCGAAAGAGAAAAAAATAAGTATATGCAAAAATCATTCATGTATATTATAAAGATGTTTTAGTATAACCTTACACTGGATCATTTGAAACATATATTAATTTTTAAACACAACTATCTTACTATCTAACGTATTTCTAAAATTACTGATTTTACATTCAAAAGAATAATGCCTACTCGTAACTAAATGCAAAACCAATATTTAGTAGATATGTAAAAATAGCATGTGGTTGTATTTATAATATCAATATATTTTATTTTCGCTTGTCACCTCTGTGATCATATACTTAGCAAACTCTGTTCAAAGTTCAAAGCATAATATTATCCCTAATTCGTAGAAACTCAAACGGTGGGGTAAACGTTACGACTCCGCCTACTTCTTACCTCACCTCTTACACTTGCAAAACCGTAGATGGTTAGGGATTGATACATTCCGGCTATAAGCCGTAATTATATATTTATTTGCTTATATATTAATTCTTATTTTTGGAATCAATGAAAACTTGTATCAATGTAATATTTCAAAGAGAATTGTCTCTTTGTCGGTACATTGTTATTGTCTAGTATACATGTCACAGGCAAGATCGGTTTATTAGGGATACATTAGGGGTTCAGCTAAAAATAGCATTGAAAATCTTTGAATATAAATATACATTTCCATAAACAGAAATTGTCTCGTCTCTATATAATTCGGGAATACGAGAATAACAAAACATTGTACAAAATGCAACTTTAAAATGCAATAATTATCATCATATGTAGTCTGTCACGCAATTTACCTTGAGATGAAGAGTATATTATTATTTCTTATAATTTTTATTCTGCAGGAAAATTGTCTATTTGCAGCATTCCAATAAATACGAGTAATAAACATTATTTATTGAAACTTGATGTTTGGTATTTAAAATCAAGTTAGTTAAAATTTAAATGAATATTGATTATACTCTATCCGTTTTAACTATAGAGTGATGGGATATCCCGATATTATCCAATCAAATAACAAGATCAAACTGCACCTATCTTCCCACCACTCTATAGTTAAAACAGATAGTGTATAGGTTTATGTGAATTGCAACCAGATAAATTTAATAATTTTTTTGTGTTTGCAAATCAAATCTAATTTCTTAAAGCTTTGAGCTTATAATTAAATAAATAAATAAATAAGTATATCATCACGGCTAATTACCCATTGCTGGGTGTGCCAATCTACTTTGTACACATATATCGATTATGATGAAATATTTGCACCGTGCGGGCGCTTATCAGGCGTTACCTCATGGTCACTCATTGCTGGCGTGGAGAGTGCACCACAGGGGTTAATTTTGTACCGTTTAAAATTCGAAATATTTGGCGTCGGTCGGCATCGAACCCGGTTCCCCAGATTCGCGATCTGACACACAGGCACGTGGTCACGAAACCACATCGCTTATAATTAATTCCAGTTACTTAAAAATTTATGTAGTTAATTAATTAATTTTTATACAAAATACATTTAACTTGACAATAATAAGTATTTAAAAAAAATTAAATAGTCCTATATGTAATGATTCACATTTGCAATAAATTTTGTATTATCATTTTTCATTATACATTTTATATTAATGTAGGTAAACGATAAAACAATAAAATTATATTATCATTTATCATTATGTATTTAAATTTTTTTCAACATTTTATAAATTTATTTTGTATACTTGATTATGCGCGAACTACATATGCGATTAGTTGGTTCAGATTAAGAAAACAAGTGGTCTTTGTATAATAAAAATGATGAAGGGTATAGTTTTCTATTTACAAATTTTTGAAGCTTACTAGACTGGCAGGTAATGAAGGTTGGTCCTTTTGTGAACTCCAGTTCTTAGAAGTTCGCAAAAATGTGCCGAAGCAATGAGAAAGTAAGTACCAAAGCACGTTACCACCATAAAATTACGGTTTTGTCGGCCTCGACAACATTTCTTAAGAAAAGCTTGAAAAAGCTTGTTTTCAATCAAGCTACTTGACAGTCGAAGGCTTGATTTGGCTTGAAAATTCAAGCTTTTTTAAATGTTAGGCTTGGTTTGGCTTGGGTTTGGTGGAACAGAAGCTTGGCTTGGCTTGAAAAGCCAAGCTTTTTTGAACGGCAGGCTTGGCTTGATTTTTCAAGCTTTTTCAAACCAAGCCAAGCCCGTGAATCTCTAAATAATACCAAGCATAGCCTCCCAAATAGTAGATGATATGATAATATACAGGCTATACAGGGTGGTAACTTGGACAACGCAGCATAAGGGTTTCAATGGTAAAGTCTTAATGAGTAATTATTTGCTACCATAATTATTTTAGTGCAAAATTGTGTTTAGGTTTTTGCTACAAACAAAAATACTGTATTTGAATATGCTATTGTTTATAATTTTTGAGTATCTTGAACCGTAAGAATAGTTGAAAACAATAATATCATTTTTGCAAAAATCATTGATGCCATGGAACAGAAATTTAAACAAAAGCACAAACATCTGTCACTACTTAAACACATTTTAAATTTGGTTCTCATCAAACTACATTGTTGTAATTAACAATTATTACATCGTTGTCATCAACTACAATAAAGATGTTTTCATTTTCGTCGTTTTAAACAAAAGCGCAAACATCTGTCAAAGATTCTTGACGTTTAAACTTATTTTCAAAACAAGGAGAAAAAGCACCTTTATTGTAGTGTTGATGACATCAATGTAATAGTTGATTACAACAATGTAGTTTAATTTCTTTGAGTAGTGACAGGTGTTTGCGCTTTTGTTCCATTTCCATCGCATCAATGATTTTTGCAAAATTATTATTGTTTTCGACTATTTTTACGGTTCCGGAAATTGAAAATTATAAACGTTAGCATATTCGGATGCAGTATTTTGTTGTAAATAGACAAATAGACTGATGCTGAAAATATTCTATTTGACAACTATGCCGTAAAATCTTATTGGTTTTCGATAATATATTATTTTCTCAATACGTATACGCAGTGCAACATTTAATGTTTTTTTTTGTTTATTTGTGCTAAGTATATATTGCTTTTCACCTCCCTCTACCCTTGGTAAGGGAGGTATAGGGATCGTGCAAAAAATCGCATATCGAGATCTTGGTAAATTACCAAGTTTTAAGGTCCCCAGAATCCAATTTCAACATTTTCACGATGATGTTTGTGTATGTATGTGTGTATATGTGTGTGTGTATTCGTGTGTGTGTATGTGTGAACCCTCCACTCTAACTCAAATACTATCATTAACATTAAGAAAATTTTGAAACCTTATATTTCTACCTTATTCTAATATGAGAAGACGCCATTAGATTTTGGTGTAAATCAGATAACCGAAAATGGCACTTTACTTGAAGCTCAAAATAGATCTTCTTTGAAAAATACCTTCAAATATTATTTATTCGAGATTTGTGTCATTATAAAAATTAAAGATTATTATATTTTCTACAGATTTGCATAAATACTTTTTCTATATATTTTATGAATAAATTTATAAAATTATCTATAATAAATCCCGGAGCCTACGCTTTAAACAAGCACAACTCCTGGGTTACACAGTTTATACCACAAATGTATGTAACTGAAAGATAAATGTCACTGTCAAAGAACTAATCATATCAAATTAATAGTAACGTTTTAAAAAGAAAATAGTAAATTGAACCATAGTTATATGGAATGGATCTTAATACAGTTTCTAGCACAACTAAACATGTATATATATATATATATATATATATATATATATATATATATATATATATATATATATATAAATTAATAAAAATTAAATAGCGGGAGGTATTGTGTTGGCCACGTCAGATTTTTTTATTATATTGTAGTATATTATATAAAAAATTTAATAGCATTTTAAAAGTTTTGTTATGGGGGGGGGGAGGCATAATATAGTTGCCTATGGGCGAAAAAAGTCATAATCTAGGGTGTGGCGAGCGAGGCACTCGCCTCAGGTTTAAAGTTTAAAAGGGCGCCAACCAAATGACCAAAAGAGCATTTTTTACTACCTATTTATAAAAGCGCCTCAATGAGATAATTACCTCAATAATGAAGATTATTTATTTGCAATATGTAATAATAAAAATGACACTAAATGAATTTATGTTTAGCACAGACCGCGCAGGTGAGTTTAAATAATGCAATCGGCATTTAGGGCAGGGGGCCTTCGTGCGCGCATTCTCCTGTGTAAGTTGATCTTACAGAAATAATTGACATAAAATCGAAAATTAATTACAAATTTTTGTGTACGCTATCAATTTGGGATAACATTTTAACTCAAGTAGATATAGTAGTACAGTCAAAAAATATAACTGTGCTTAAGGCATCTCAACTTCGAAGACGTGTTTGAGGAAAGCAAAAATATTACGGAACGTTTAAACATTACACCTGAATTTAAAAATAAAAGAAAATGTACGGCAAAGAGGTTACACATGTATTAACCACAGGACGAAAGAATATTTTTTTTGTAATTGAAATAAATCAATCAATGGATTCTCTTATATTTCATTTAAAATGGTGGTATGAAAAACTTAACAACGTAGCAACAGATTTTGGATATCTATCTGGTGAGAAACTAGCCGCTATGAGTGTGATTTGCAAAAATCAACTGCAATTTCAAGTTTTAAGATACACGCTTTATCCATTCTTCCCAATGTAGCTTCTAGTTTACACCTTTAAAAATTATACATGAATATAGATTAACAGAATCGTACCTCAATCTCGAAGTAGCTTTAATAATTTTTCTATAGATTCCTGTTACGGTTGCTTCATGCGAAAGATCTTTTAGTAAACTTAAGTTGATTAAAAATTATCTAAGATCAACGCTCAGTCAAAAGAGATTGTCAAATATGACCATTTTGTTGATTGAGCAAAGAATATATAAGTACATTAACTTTGATAAAATAATTGATGACTTTGCAACATTTAAAACCAGAAAACTGGTACCTATTGTAATAATAGTTGTGAGAAGTTATAAGTTCTTATTTTTTTTTTGTGAGTTTCTTGCCAAAGATTTTTTCAGTGTATATTTATTTCTTGTGGTTCATACAGAAGAACTGTTTATTTATCATTAATATTCTATGTATTTTTTTCTATATTATTGTTGACATTGTATGTGCCTATATAGATAAATAAAATTTACTCTAAAAAATATTTATTATTTTTTTCTGTTTACATAATAATATGTATCCTTACATATATTTTCTAAAACACAAATATATATATTTTTTTCAAAACAGTCTCAGGTGCTAAAATATCTAGATCCGGCTCTAAACATAATTATAATACCTATCTCTTCTTTATTTTTTATATGTATTAACTTGTGTCTCCCGAATATAATGTAAAGGCAATACCAAATAAAGAAAATTACACAGCAAGTAAAGGGTATAGTTTGCAAATTTAATTGACGTAGAAAAGAAAAATTTGAGCATTTTATCATATTTTTAAATTTATAGATTAGTCCAGGGAATTTACAACTTCATATAACTGCAACAAAAGCATTTTTTCGGGAGCCGTGGTTTAGATGGGAATATGAATTCTGCCCATTTATAGGTCATAATGCAAACCTGGTTCACAAAAAATAAAAAATATCACCTGTCAGTTGTCAATAATCAAATAAAATCTACAAAATTAAGTGATGTTTAACAATGTAATATTGTAATTTTTAATATTCAGGTCTTGTATATTTTTACAAATAAAAATATTTATTATTGACAAAGTTTGGTTTCACAAATTATTTATTTAATGCATGTAAAAACGGGCGGCTCTCAAGCGCCATCTACTATTTTCTTACGTGAAATGAAGTATAGGCAATTTAAATATACATACTTACATATTTAATTATGCTGGAAACTGTATTAAGATCAATTCCATTTAACTATGGTTCTATTTACCATTTTATTTTTAAAACGTTACTATTATTAACTTTAAATGATTAGTACTTTGACAGTGACATTTATTTGTCAGTTACATACATTTGAGATATGAACTATGTAACCAATGAGTTGTGCTTGTTTAAAGCGTAGGCTCCAGGATATAAATTATAGATAATTTTATAAATTTATTCGTACCGTTAAAAATTCGTCGTATGCAACTTGCCATTAAATTTGGTATCTCCCGAATTAAGATTAACTACCATCCAAAGAATTGTCACATTAACAACGGAGTATCTTACAAATAAATATAGGAATCTAAGAAGTACACCTCCTATTATTCAGATGTATATTAACTACACTACTGAAAATAAGCTCATTGCACAACAAAAATCTTTATCTTGCTACCTATATCATTACCTCTACTCGTTAAACAATGATAATATTTATGACAACTTAAATCTGATCGAAGAGGATCTAATGAATGAGACAATTGCTAATGGCATATTTAAAGAAAATTTAAACATATTCTTCCCTGATCATTACACAATCTATACAGACGCCTCCAAAACTAAAACTAACACTGGAGCAGCAATATATGATCCCACACGGAAATATTCAGAAAAATATAAATTACCATCATACACATCCATCTTTCATGCAGAGTTATTTGCAATACTACAAGCAGTAAAATATACAATAAATAATAGAATCTGTATTAATAAATTAAATTATGTAATCTTTTCGGATAGTCAAAGCGCAATTAAAATACTGAAATCTCCTGGATTTAAAAATAACAATATTATGGTATATGAGATATTGAAAAATATAAAAACGTCTTATCAAAATATCTACATTAACTTAAAATTAGCATGAATTAAAGGTCATTCAAAAATTAAAGGAAATGAAACTGTAGATGCACTAGCCAAAGAAGCAGCAAAAGATGGCGAGCAAATAAACATTTCTATATCTTTAGAAGAATATATTTCAATTAATAAAAAATATCAGAAAACTATGTGGGAAGAAGAATATAAACAAATAAGTGAAATGAAAGGAAAATATTATTAACAAATTCAACCAAATATTTCTAATAAACCTAGGTTTAATAAATCCAATCTAAATAGAAAAGCAATTTCTTCTATCTGCAGACTACGATTCAACCACCACCGTTTACCAAGTCACCCATATAAACTCAAAATCATCGAATCGGATATATGCAGTTGCACTGGTACTGATGAAGCCGATATAGACCACTATCTTTTCAAATGTCTGTATAGGGATGAACAAGATAAATTGTTGGAAGATCTAAATCAAGATAGAGTCGCATTTCCTACAAAATCCAGCACATTGTTATCAGAGGGAAATAGTAAAATAAAATTAATTGTAACATTTATCCAGGCAATCAACTTGGAAATTTAAAACCATAAAAACACATTGCTCCTGACCAATAGTTAAAAAAACAAAGGTCTAAATCAATAAAAAAAAATTATCCATAAATATATAGAAAAAGTATTTATGCAAATTTGTAGAAAATTTAATAATTTTTAATTTTTATAATAAAACAAATCTCGAAAAAATAACATTTGAAGGTATTTTTCGAAGAAATATTATTTTGAGCTATTTTTCTATAAAGTAAAAGTACCATTTCCGGTTATCTGATTTACACCAAAATCTAATGGCTTGTTCACATATTAGAATAAGGCAGAAATACACACGCACATGCACACACACATTCACACACGCAGTCGCACACGCACACGCACTCACACACGCAGTCGTACACGCACACGCAGACGAACACTCATACACACACGCACACCGCACACGCACTCACACACGCACACGAACACGCAAATGCACACGCACACACACACGAACACGCATACGCCCGCGCACACGCACTCGCACACGAACACGCACACACAGTTGTACACGTACACGTACTGACAGGGGACGCAAGTCTAGCGCAAAATAAAGTGGTGGATGTTTGGAATTTCGAAGGGTATTCTATTCTACAAGCTGCCTCGATATATATATATATATATATATATATATATATATATATATATATATATATATATATATATATATATATATATATATATATATATATATAGGCTGTGTCCGATGTCGCATTTTAGCATTTAGTATTTAGGTTTACTCCGAATGGCACGCTAATGATATCCATTCATCCATTGGTATGTATGGGAACACTTCAGTACAATAAAAGTGAATTATAAAATTTTATTTATTATAAAATCCTAAATAATGACGTTATTTAGGGCATATAAATTTAGGATTTAGATATTAGGGTGATAAAAGTGCAACATCGGACACAGCCATAGAACCATTTGAAGTTCATTATTTATAAATGGTAATGTAAATATTAAATTGTCAAAATATAAGAAATAAATAAAAACTGTTTTCTAGTTTAAAATAATGCATTGTGCAATAATAATACAAATAAGAGGCACCTTAAGATCACTTTTCACAATTTTTTTTTCTGCAGACATATATAACTTCTTTATAAAAATACATAGTCAAAATTTTATGCTATTAGTTTGAACTATAATAAAGTAATATTATATTTTATATAGTTAATACTTCCGCCTAAGTCTAGTCCGATATTACGTAGAAATATGCACTTTAAAGAGGTTGCTGTCGGGTAGTACGAAGCTCCTCGGAAAACGGTACGACTAGAACCGCAACTCGGTCAATCGCCTTCGCCTCGTCGCAAGTGCTCCCGCATATGATTTCAGTCAGTTACGATAACTTGACTTTCTGTCCAGTGTTGGTTTTTCGGTGATGCGCCATTGTGGATTCATGGGCATTACATTTTCGTTCTGGCAGTTAATCTCCGAGGGAGGATTTGGCCGCTCTACAACCGCATCTTTGTTTGTTGGGACATCAGCCAGCTTGAGTCCATCCGCCAACATCGCCCACCTGTGTAGCCCTTTTTGCCCTGCACACGTCACAGGAGCTAAGTACCTTTAACTTCATTGAATATCGTTCTTCCGTTTTATCATATTTTTTACGTGGAAGAACTGAAGTCATTTTAAAGTTATGTGTTGCCGTAGAGGACTGTGCTACAGTGTCCTCATTGTAGATTTCATTTTGACACTTTTGTAATTGTATTTTTTTTATGAAAATGATTAGAGTGATTATATGTTATTGGAGCCATCAGCTCATTGTTGTTTTATTATTGCAGAACTATTTTTGTGTATAGCACTTTTTAAAAATATTTTTATATGTGATTACATTGTTGCCCAATTGTTGCAACTTGTGATTCAGCGAGGTTGCGCGTATCAACTGGCATGTAGCCCAGGTTTTGAAATATCACTTCGAAAAAAACTGTAACTGTATATACGCCGCGCCAGAAACTGGGTTATGGGTTTAGGGTTCAACAATAGTGTATTTTTGATCTTGTTACTTTCTTTTACAACTCAGATTCATTTTTTTTATTGTACATTTATAATCTTTACGATTTTTCACCGTGCCTTAAGCACGCATTAACTTGCCTTTCATTAAATTCTGTTTTATTAAATTATTTCTTTTATTTCGCAAACCTCAGTCGTTTACAGGCAACAACATTACGGTAGGTAAGATCTTTTAGTATTTTGTATAGTGCCGTCCTTTTCGTAATTTTGAGGTTAAAAATTACGTGGCGCCCTTATACCTTTTTTTAACCATTCTTGTGGTTTCCAACCCAGCCCGTCTCCACTGTTTAAAAGCTGGCGGCCTCCCAACAGAACATCCCTGTGGAGTATCCGTGACTCAATTAACCCTTTAGGGAAAAGTTACGTCACAAATTTTGGCGCCCAACGTGGGGCCATAAACGTTAGAGGGGCCATAAACGTTAGAGGGCCTTGTTAATTTTCTTGGTAATTTTCATTGTTGTGGCCATTGTTGTGCCAATTGTTGCCTTCATTGTTGTTGGCATTGTTGTCGTCATTGTTATTGGCATTGTTGTCGGCATTGTTGTTGGTATTGTTGCGAATCATTGTTGGCACAATTGTTTAGCCCATCTCGTTTAGGTCGAACTGTTGTTGGGGTCATTTCAGTCTTTAGGGCTGTTTACCATTTTTCTTTGTTTAGTATCGTAATTGTTAGGAAAATTTAGCGTCGTGATTCAAGGGCCATATCTTTTGTTTAGGGCCGTATCGGTTATTTCGGATTATTTAGTTTTGGGGCTTGTTGGGTCAAGACGCGGTTTTCTTTTTATTTTTTGGTTGTTTCGTCCGTCTCGTTTAGTCCGGAATATTTCTTTAAGAGTTTTTTTGTTTAGTCCGTGTCGCCATTGTTGCCGTTTGTTAAGTATGGATTCGTGGATGTTCCGTTTCGCTATTTTTTAGTATTGGCAGTAACGTTAGTTATAGTCGCGGTTTACATTAAATTTTAGACTTAGGAGTAGATAGGTTTCGTATACTGGTTTATAACCCTATTGTGTGGGTTCGCGTTTTGCGGATTTTTAGTTGCGAGGCTTTGGGGCGTACGCTATCATTTTGGTTGTGGTGTTCAGCGGATATCACGTGGTCCGGGTTGAACAGCCCTTCGGATAGTAGCCTATCTCTGCGGAGGATTTGGTTTCTACTTTATTTAGTCGGCACTATGAACGCTTTCTATTGACATGTTGTCGTGTTGCCTTGTCTGTCCGTATTCCGCACATTTACCTAATGCTCAAAAGTTTGCGCTTTAGTCTTCCATCGTTTTCGGATGTTTTCTTTTATGGATCCTTACAGTTATTGTAGTTTCGTACGTCGCCGTTTTGTTCAGAATTTTTTTTCTTCGGTTGCAGTTTTCGGAAATTTTCGTTGAAAATTTCCTCTGGAAGGAAGGGAGGAGTTGTTACGGTCTAATTTTGCCCTTTAACATTTTTTGCTCTAGATTCTTATTCCTATCTTTTACGTACCTTTCTTCTAACTTAAATCTGGATTTCCCTCGTCGAATCTTTACTATTATTCTGTCAATGCCTTATATTCCTTGTGTTTTTCAATTGTTATAACTTCTTTAATTAGTGTTCTGTCCAATAAATCTTCTTTGCAACTTCATGTCTCCTTTTTATTGTTTGTGTTTAGTGTTTCATTGGTTCCTACATTGTGTATCTCTCATGTAAAATATGTTTCACTTCTATTTAGTAACTTATCTGTATTTTAGCTTCATTATTTTTGGCCTATTTATAGTTTATTTAGAACCTCTTCCAAACATTCATTTTGTAGCGACCTTCTGAAGTTTTGTTGACATTTTTGGCAGGTTTAATACGGTCTAGTACTACAGTGGCGTGCGCGTTCTTTTTATTGTATTTCTTCTTTATGTTATTTTTTTGTTTTACTGTGGCGTTGTATGTTTCCGGCCACCATTTTTGATTGTCCGTGTTAAAGTTTCCGACCTGATGGACTTTAGTTCCTGATGTAGGGCAGTAACGACGTGTTTTTTGACCATCGTATTTGTGGCACATGGCCATTGTTCGGCGTAGACTTTTTGTGTAGTTATTGTGTCGATGCAAAAGTAGAGTGTTTCGTTCGTTGTCTTTTGAACCAATATTGTTTTGGTCTCGCTATTGTGCGGATTTTGATAGCATCGAAGTGCCGTTTTGACTGTCCAGTGTTGGTTTTTCGGTGATGCGCCATTGTGGATTCATGGGCATTACATTTTCGTTCTGGCAGTTAATCTCCGAGGGAGGATTTGGCCGCTCTACAACCGCATCTTTGTTTGTTGGGACATCAGCCAGCTTGAGTCCATCCGCCAACATCGCCCACCTGTGTAGCCCTTTTTGCCCTGCACACGTCACAGGAGCTAAGTACCTTTAACTTCATTGAATATCGTTCTTCCGTTTTATCATATTTTTTGCGTGGAAGAACTGAAGTCATTTTAAAGTTATGTGTTGCCGTAGAGGACTGTGCTACAGTGTCCTCATTGTAGATTTCATTTTGACACTTTTGTAATTGTATTTTTTTTATGAAAATGATTAGAGTGATTATATGTTATTGGAGCCATCAGCTCATTGTTGTTTTATTATTGCAGAACTATTTTTGTGTATAGCACTTTTTAAAAATATTTTTATATGTGATTACATTGTTGCCCAATTGTTGCAACTTGTGATTCAGCGAGGTTGCGCGTATCAACTGGCATGTAGCCCAGGTTTTGAAATGATATCACTTCGAAAAAAACTGTAACTGTATATACGCCGCGCCAGAAACTGGGTTATGGGTTTAGGGTTCAACAATAGTGTATTTTTGATCTTGTTACTTTCTTTTACAACTCAGATTCATTTTTTTTATTGTACATTTATAATCTTTACGATTTTTCACCGTGCCTTAAGCACGCATTAACTTGCCTTTCATTAAATTCTGTTTTATTAAATTATTTCTTTTATTTCGCAAACCTCAGTCGTTTACAGGCAACAACATTACGGTAGGTAAGATCTTTTAGTATTTTGTATAGTGCCGTCCTTTTCGTAATTTTGAGGTTAAAAATTACGTGGCGCCCTTATACCTTTTTTTAACCATTCTTGTGGTTTCCAACCCAGCCCGTCTCCACTGTTTAAAAGCTGGCGGCCTCCCAACAGAACATCCCTGTGGAGTATCCGTGACTCAATTAACCCTTTAGGGAAAAGTTACGTCACAAATTTTGGCGCCCAACGTGGGGCCATAAACGTTAGAGGGGCCATAAACGTTAGAGGGCCTTGTTAATTTTCTTGGTAATTTTCATTGTTGTGGCCATTGTTGTGCCAATTGTTGCCTTCATTGTTGTTGGCATTGTTGTCGTCATTGTTATTGGCATTGTTGTCGGCATTGTTGTTGGTATTGTTGCGAATCATTGTTGGCACAATTGTTTAGCCCATCTCGTTTAGGTCGAACTGTTGTTGGGGTCATTTCAGTCTTTAGGGCTGTTTACCATTTTTCTTTGTTTAGTATCGTAATTGTTAGGAAAATTTAGCGTCGTGATTCAAGGGCCATATCTTTTGTTTAGGGCCGTATCGGTTATTTCGGATTATTTAGTTTTGGGGCTTGTTGGGTCAAGACGCGGTTTTCTTTTTATTTTTTGGTTGTTTCGTCCGTCTCGTTTAGTCCGGAATATTTCTTTAAGAGTTTTTTTGTTTAGTCCGTGTCGCCATTGTTGCCGTTTGTTAAGTATGGATTCGTGGATGTTCCGTTTCGCTATTTTTTAGTATTGGCAGTAACGTTAGTTATAGTCGCGGTTTACATTAAATTTTAGACTTAGGAGTAGATAGGTTTCGTATACTGGTTTATAACCCTATTGTGTGGGTTCGCGTTTTGCGGATTTTTAGTTGCGAGGCTTTGGGGCGTACGCTATCATTTTGGTTGTGGTGTTCAGCGGATATCACGTGGTCCGGGTTGAACAGCCCTTCGGATAGTAGCCTATCTCTGCGGAGGATTTGGTTTCTACTTTATTTAGTCGGCACTATGAACGCTTTCTATTGACATGTTGTCGTGTTGCCTTGTCTGTCCGTATTCCGCACATTTACCTAATGCTCAAAAGTTTGCGCTTTAGTCTTCCATCGTTTTCGGATGTTTTCTTTTATGGATCCTTACAGTTATTGTAGTTTCGTACGTCGCCGTTTTGTTCAGAATTTTTTTTCTTCGGTTGCAGTTTTCGGAAATTTTCGTTGAAAATTTCCTCTGGAAGGAAGGGAGGAGTTGTTACGGTCTAATTTTGCCCTTTAACATTTTTTGCTCTAGATTCTTATTCCTATCTTTTACGTACCTTTCTTCTAACTTAAATCTGGATTTCCCTCGTCGAATCTTTACTATTATTCTGTCAATGCCTTATATTCCTTGTGTTTTTCAATTGTTATAACTTCTTTAATTAGTGTTCTGTCCAATAAATCTTCTTTGCAACTTCATGTCTCCTTTTTATTGTTTGTGTTTAGTGTTTCATTGGTTCCTACATTGTGTATCTCTCATGTAAAATATGTTTCACTTCTATTTAGTAACTTATCTGTATTTTAGCTTCATTATTTTTGGCCTATTTATAGTTTATTTAGAACCTCTTCCAAACATTCATTTTGTAGCGACCTTCTGAAGTTTTGTTGACATTTTTGGCAGGTTTAATACGGTCTAGTACTACAGTGGCGTGCGCGTTCTTTTTATTGTATTTCTTCTTTATGTTATTTTTTGTTTTACTGTGGCGTTGTATGTTTCCGGCCACCATTTTTGATTGTCCGTGTTAAAGTTTCCGACCTGATGGACTTTAGTTCCTGATGTAGGGCAGTAACGACGTGTTTTTTGACCATCGTATTTGTGGCACATGGCCATTGTTCGGCGTAGACTTTTTGTGTAGTTATTGTGTCGATGCAAAAGTAGAGTGTTTCGTTCGTTGTCTTTTGAACCAATATTGTTTTGGTCTCGCTATTGTGCGGATTTTGATAGCATCGAAGTGCCGTTTTGACTGTCCAGTGTTGGTTTTTCGGTGATGCGCCATTGTGGATTCATGGGCATTACATTTTCGTTCTGGCAGTTAATCTCCGAGGGAGGATTTGGCCGCTCTACAACCGCATCTTTGTTTGTTGGGACATCAGCCAGCTTGAGTCCATCCGCCAACATCGCCCACCTGTGTAGCCCTTTTTGCCCTGCACACGTCACAGGAGCTAAGTACCTTTAACTTCATTGAATATCGTTCTTCCGTTTTATCATATTTTTTGCGTGGAAGAACTGAAGTCATTTTAAAGTTATGTGTTGCCGTAGAGGACTGTGCTACAGTGTCCTCATTGTAGATTTCATTTTGACACTTTTGTAATTGTATTTTTTTTATGAAAATGATTAGAGTGATTATATGTTATTGGAGCCATCAGCTCATTGTTGTTTTATTATTGCAGAACTATTTTTGTGTATAGCACTTTTTAAAAATATTTTTATATGTGATTACATTGTTGCCCAATTGTTGCAACTTGTGATTCAGCGAGGTTGCGCGTATCAACTGGCATGTAGCCCAGGTTTTGAAATGATATCACTTCGAAAAAAACTGTAACTGTATATACGCCGCGCCAGAAACTGGGTTATGGGTTTAGGGTTCAACAATAGTGTATTTTTGATCTTATTACTTTCTTTTACAACTCAGATTCATTTTTTTTATTGTACATTTATAATCTTTACGATTTTTCACCGTGCCTTAAGCACGCATTAACTTGCCTTTCATTAAATTCTGTTTTATTAAATTATTTCTTTTATTTCGCAAACCTCAGTCGTTTACAGGCAACAACATTACGGTAGGTAAGATCTTTTAGTATTTTGTATAGTGCCGTCCTTTTCGTAATTTTGAGGTTAAAAATTACGTGGCGCCCTTATACCTTTTTTTAACCATTCTTGTGGTTTCCAACCCAGCCCGTCTCCACTGTTTAAAAGCTGGCGGCCTCCCAACAGAACATCCCTGTGGAGTATCCGTGACTCAATTAACCCTTTAGGGAAAAGTTACGTCACAAATTTTGGCGCCCAACGTGGGGCCATAAACGTTAGAGGGGCCATAAACGTTAGAGGGCCTTGTTAATTTTCTTGGTAATTTTCATTGTTGTGGCCATTGTTGTGCCAATTGTTGCCTTCATTGTTGTTGGCATTGTTGTCGTCATTGTTATTGGCATTGTTGTCGGCATTGTTGTTGGTATTGTTGCGAATCATTGTTGGCACAATTGTTTAGCCCATCTCGTTTAGGTCGAACTGTTGTTGGGGTCATTTCAGTCTTTAGGGCTGTTTACCATTTTTCTTTGTTTAGTATCGTAATTGTTAGGAAAATTTAGCGTCGTGATTCAAGGGCCATATCTTTTGTTTAGGGCCGTATCGGTTATTTCGGATTATTTAGTTTTGGGGCTTGTTGGGTCAAGACGCGGTTTTCTTTTTATTTTTTGGTTGTTTCGTCCGTCTCGTTTAGTCCGGAATATTTCTTTAAGAGTTTTTTTGTTTAGTCCGTGTCGCCATTGTTGCCGTTTGTTAAGTATGGATTCGTGGCTGTTCCGTTTCGCTATTTTTTAGTATTGGCAGTAACGTTAGTTATAGTCGCGGTTTACATTAAATTTTAGACTTAGGAGTAGATAGGTTTCGTATACTGGTTTATAACCCTATTGTGTGGGTTCGCGTTTTGCGGATTTTTAGTTGCGAGGCTTTGGGGCGTACGCTATCATTTTGGTTGTGGTGTTCAGCGGATATCACGTGGTCCGGGTTGAACAGCCCTTCGGATAGTAGCCTATCTCTGCGGAGGATTTGGTTTCTACTTTATTTAGTCGGCACTATGAACGCTTTCTATTGACATGTTGTCGTGTTGCCTTGTCTGTTCGTATTCCGCACATTTACCTAATGCTCAAAAGTTTGCGCTTTAGTCTTCCATCGTTTTCGGATGTTTTCTTTTATGGATCCTTACAGTTATTGTAGTTTCGTACGTCGCCGTTTTGTTCAGAATTTTTTTTCTTCGGTTGCAGTTTTCGGAAATTTTCGTTGAAAATTTCCTCTGGAAGGAAGGGAGGAGTTGTTACGGTCTAATTTCCCCTTTAACATTTTTTGCTCTAGATTCTTATTCCTATCTTTTACGTACCTTTCTTCTAACTTAAATCTGGATTTCCCTCGTCGAATCTTTACTATTATTCTGTCAATGCCTTATATTCGTTGTGTTTTTTAATTGTTATAACTTCTTTAATTAGTGTTCTGTCCAATAAATCGTCTTTGCAACTTCATGTCTCCTTTTTATTGTTTGTGTTTAGTGTTTCATTGGTTCCTACATTATGTATCTCTCATGTAAAATATGTTTCACTTCTATTTAGTAACTTATCTGTATTTTAGCTTCATTATTTTTGGCCTATTTATAGTTTATTTAGAACCTCTTCCAAACATTCATTTTGTAGCGACCTTCTGAAGTTTAAGTACTTATGTAAGTTTGATTCTTTAAAATTCTTATGTTTGACTGAGACTTGGTGCACTCTTGAAAATAAAGATTCTTTCCACTTCAATAATTATACCTGTCTCTCTAACTTTTACAGAACTCAATTTAAGGGAGGTGGTGTTGGAATTTGGTGCCACACAAGCATCTGTAAAGATGTTGATTTAATTGATATTTGAAACTTTTGTATTGAAAAAAAAATTCGAAGCTTGTGCTGGATTGTGGAAACCGAGTTCTCGCAATCCTATTCTAATAATCACTGTTTACAGATCTCCTAGCTCTGACTCAAATTTTTTATGTAAAAACATTACTTTAGTTTTAGAGCAAGTGTATCAACTAAACTATGATGAAATACTATGTGGCGACTTCAACTTGGATCCTGTCCGAGATGCAAATGATTATAATTCTCTATTAGATATTTTAACAACTTATAACATGGTAAATAAAGTCGAAGCTCCTACAAGGGGTAACAATAAACTGGATCATTGCTTTACTAACATTGGTAGCTGTGTTGCAGTGGTACAAACCAATTTTATATCTGATCATAGAACGGTATTGGGTAACACTCACACTCAAGTAACTAGTCATTCTGTTCATTTTAGAAGAATTTTCAACCATGTAAATATAAGTAATTTCTCACAGCAGTTACTCAATGAAACATGGGACAATGTTTACAGGAAATCTCTAACGGATGAGGCTTTTGACTGTTTTTCCAATATATTTAATTTTCATTTTAATAATAAATTTCCTTTACAGAAGATAGTCAGAAAAACCGACAGTATGAAAAGCTGGGTGAACTCAGATATTATTGAGTCCAGTAACAATTTGAAATCTCTTTTTCATCTAAAAAACAGTTTTCTGAACTTACCACGGCATACATAAGAGCCAAAAAAGAACATACTTTTTTGGTGAGACAAGGAAAAAACAATATTTCCAGGATAAAATACTCCTTTCAGATAATATGTCCAAGAGCGCCTGGAATTTAATAAATTCTCAAAGTAAGAGTAAAGTTAACTTTGGGTTTAAAATCTCTCATAATGGCGAAGTAATTATAGAACCTAATACCATTGCTGATATGTTCAATAAACACTTTAGAGATACACCCTTGGACACCCTTAGTAGAATTCCAGTGGTCAACACAAGTACATATAATCGCAAAAATGACATTTCATCCTATAACCTTTTCTTAAATCCTTTCGATGAAACAGAATTATTTGAAATAATTGTAAATAAATTAAAAAATAAGAAGTCAAGTGGACCAGACAATGTACCGAACTTCATTATACGTACTGTTGCACATCTTGTAACTGAGCCTCTTACTTACATTGTAAATTTATCCTTTCAAAACGGAACTTTTCCACAAAGTTTAAAAACGAACAAAATAATCCCTGTTTATAAAAAAGGTGAAAAACAACTATGGATAATTACAGACCCATAGCTTGAATATTGTTTTTTAAACAGACTTGGAAATTTTCTAACCAAATATAGTGTTATTAATGATAAACAGTTTGGTTTTAGAACAAATAATTCAACAACAGATGCCTTACATTATTTTTATAATAACGTCATTGAATATATAAATAAAGGCGAACATCCCATTGGTATATTTTGCGATCTTAGTAAAGCCTTTGATTGTGTTGATCATTCCCGTTTGTTAGAAAAGCTGGAATACATAGGTGTTCGAGGGGCTGCTTTAAATTGGATTGCTACTATTCTAGCAAATAGACAACAGTTTGTATCCTTTAGCTACAATGGCAATTCAGCTACTCATACGATAAATTCTAGCTTAGTAAAAATAAATTTTGGTTTGCCTCATGGGACAGTACTTGCACCTGTCTTATTTACTATTTACATAAATGACCTTTGCACAGTTTTTTCAGATAATTGCATTCCTACCTTCTACGGCGATGACACAACTCTTTTAATCTCAGATCCTGAGAAACATGCATTATTAAACAAATGTAATAATAATGTGGAGTCTTTAATATCATGGTATAATGAAAATAAATTATTTTTAAATGAAAATAAAACTAAAATTCTTAATTTCAACATGCATCCAAATAATAATGCAGCAAACAATATAAATATTCTTTTTGGCGAAAACTCTAATAGCAGTGTATATCAAGCAAACATATTAGGAATGTTGGTTACTGAAAATCTTAATTGGAAACCACATTGTCTGACACTTGTATCAAAACTTAATTCGACTTGTTATCAAATACGTCATTTGAGAGAGTATTTAAACGTTAATCAACTTCGAATGTATTATTTTGCGTGCGTTGAATCTCGTTTACGTTATGGTATTTGCTTATGGGGTTCTTCTAATGCTGCCTACAACGTTTTCATTGCTCAAAAGAGGATTTTGAGATGTATTGCGGGCGACAGTCAAAGTACATCCTGTAGAGATATCTTCAAAAAGTTTAATATCCTCACTTTAAATTGCGTTTATATTTGGGAAATATGTCTTTTTATCTTTAAGAATAAAACTTCATATATTATGACCTCAGATGTACACGAGCATAATACTAGAAATATTAATAATTATTATGTACCAAAATCTAGATTAAACATAGTTAAAAATTCTCCTAATAGAATTGGTCTACAAATATTTAATAATTTACCTGTCTCTTTAAAACACGAAATAAATATTAAAAAATGTAAAAAAGATTTAAAGATATTCCTACTGCAACACAACTATTATGACTTAAATGAATTTTTTATTTGATACTACTTTATTATCTACATTGCTTCTCTATTATTTATTGTAAATTATGTGTACCTTGACGTTTTCTATACATGTTATACTATGTCTAAAGAAAATAAACTATTATTATTATTATTATTAATAATAATAATAATAAAAGAAAGAAAAAAGAATATTGACAATGAAATTGAAGCAATCCAGAATTTACAATCAGATATTTCAAATTCTGTGTACCATGTTTTCGGCGAACACAAGATTTGTGCTAATTATTTTTGTACGGTGGAAATCCATAGTAAATATGAACCATGCTTGGAATCAATAAAAAAATACGAAAATTTATTTTTAAGAATCACTGTTATTCTTCATCAACTATGTAAAAATGTTCGCAGTTTATTAAAAGATGTAGATAGCAATGCTGTAGAGCAATTCCATTCTATAATAGCAAAATTTGTGAGCGGTAAGTTGAAAATAATTTTGCTAGTCTTTTATTATTATAATTATTTTTAATTTGTCAGGGAAATGAGTAAACTATACGTGTAGGAGATCTTATCAAGGTCGATGTTCTGCAGCAGTAGTATCATACAACACCAAAAAGAGCACATTCCGAATTACACAAAAATAGGTTTGGGTCTAGCCCAGGAAAACTAATTAAAAAGCTAGAAACAAGTCGTGAAGAACGTGGTCGTAAAGAAACGGATATTTCATAATCAAAATGCAGACTATGGTGAAAATTGCGTAAAACCGGATATACCACAAATAGATTATGAAAGAGGAAAAGAAAGGTTTTTTAAAAATTTAAAAAGATCTGATGAAGAGAAAGAAGAATTAGAGAAAGCCACTAGATTACAAGCTAGCAGTGGAATATGACTAGAGGAAAGACGTAAAATTTTAACAGCTTCTAACTTTTACAGTACCTGCAGACGCCCTGAATGGACTAATTGCGCGAATTTAGTAAAAATATTTTGTATAATATATCCTTAGACCATATAGATGCTATAAATCATGGAAAGACAAAAGAAATAGAAGCAATGAAAAAAACCGAAAAGGAAATAAATATACAAATTAAAAGTTGTGGATAGTGATGCACGCGAGGCGAGACGAGACGAGAAATATAAAATATCGATCTCGTCTCGTTTTCGGATCTGTAATCTCGATCTCGTTCTCGCACATTTTTTTGGATCTCGTCTCGTTGGCGCACGAGAGTCTCGCGAGAGTCTCTCTATAGGAATAAGCACTTGCGCACTACGTATTTACGTAACAGTTTAACTACAAGAGACAAGTTCGCACCGTCTTTTGTGTATTTGCAGTCGTATAAGTATTAATAGGTATAATAGAGAGACGAAACACTAAATTCTGGTCACCAAATTATTTCAATACGAATATAATGTTTATTCATTAACGGTCACCAGAAAATATGATAAGTTGATAAATAATTTAATTTACCTGTAAAATATCCAGTTTATCAACAAATTGTGATCTATAAACTATTTTAATACGAACATCTGTTAATACATTCTGTCATCGGTAAAACGAATTAACAATTCCTTTTTGTAACTTTGTAAATCGCCGACTACCAATCACTCCGCTTCTCTCCATTTTGGCTCCCTTTGACGCTTAACATATTATCCTTTACTTTTAGGGGCGTCAAGAAAATGTTAACCGTGGTTTTAATTGGGGTGAATTAGGGACTGAAATATAGGAGAAAACTAGATCTATTAAATGCAAAACAGATTTTGTTTTTATTTTGTATTTCCTCACTCTGGAACCGATACTAATCGACTCTAAATAGACTCAATAATATAGTGAATTCATATAATTTTCAGTCTCGTATACTATGCATGAATTAACATTGACTCCACTCCTCGTACGGTGCATTTTTCATTGAATTTATGAATCAAAGCTGTAAAGTTACAGATACTTTTTATTGCGAGACTCTCGCGAGGATCTCGCGAGATTTCTCGCTTCTCGCAGTTGTTATATCGATCTCGCCTCGAATTTGAAACTGCAATCTCGTTCTCGTTCTCGTCTCGTATAATGCTACGGGCCGACACGAGATGTGAGAATACTCTCGCCTCGTCGTGCATCACTAGTTGTGCATTGTTTATAGATAAGACATATGATTTTATAGGAGCTACTCTAGACTGCATTGTCGACGAATAATAGAAATAGAATGTCCTCTATCTTGCTTCAATAAAGACATTCAAACAGCAGTGAAAGAAAAAAAGATACAAATATTTAAATGGAAGGATAATAATTTTGAACTAGTAACTAACTGTTCCTGGTAATTTCAAATTCAGGGACAGTTACCTGTTACTAATAAAAAAAATATGTTGGTTGTGTATAGATACGGGCGATAATTTTCCTATTCATATTCAAAATATAGAACGGGATGATAATTTTTGGCAAGAAAGAAATTAAAAATAAATTAATAAAATTTTATTATAACTATATATTGCCCTAATTGATCCACGTTTTCCACGAAATTTAAAAATGCGCGAACCTCAATACATCATTAAGCACCAAACAGTACTGCCCATCTAAGCATCCCGCTTACACCCGACCCTTCACTCTGCTATTCTGTAAGTGGGGTTCCATTCCTCTTAAACATCGCCCACTTGACCATCGCTCAGCGCAACGCCCACTTGACCATCGCTCAGCGCAACGCCCAGTTGTCCGTCGCCCGGTAGTGCATACCGTGTTCTAATGGAGATACGAGTATTTTTCATAAATTGGTCTGACCAACTTTTTGAGGAGAAAGAAAACAAAATACACTTTTCACATTTTTGAATTAACATTTCTTTGCCATTGAGAAAATAATCTATACTTTTATTTGCAAAATGACCACAGTCATCGCTTCCACTGACCGAACATCGCAAGCATCATCATCAATGACCTGTTTTCCTAGAAAAAACTGTTTAGCTCACTTTTTACAGACAGTAGAAACATTTTAATTAGATCTCTCTACGAACAAAAATACTGCACTAGAACATTAATTCCTCTTTCTACTAAGATCTGTTCGTGTATTATTGTAATTAGAATCCGTAACCTAGGCTAGAAACAAGTTGCTTGTAAAATTTTATTTCTACCTTCATAGATATGCACTGATAAGTCAATTTTCACCTCCGCAAATGGATTGTTCTCTGAAGATAGGTAATTTCTCTAACTAAATGAAAAGCCTACAATTTTTTTTTAAAATAGTGTGACGTTGACATAATATCTAACCGAATAGAACTACAAAATATTTAAGAAGTACATCTGCACAAGTTGCCATGCCAGAGATATTTTGCCATATCTGCAATATACATACTAACAATAATAATGTCGCATGGTTGTGTGCGTTAGTAAATCAAACAGCCCGGGTTCGATTCCGACAAACCTCAAACTTAAAACATATTTCAAATATCACAAAAATGATCTGTCTCTACACTCCTTCACTTAAACGGATATATCGTCATAACGCAAATATGTGAACAAAAATGCAGATTGAAATACCCAGAAATGGATAATAAGTTGTGATCATATATTATTATTACATACTACTCGTATAACAACGTACAGATAAATCTTATAAAATACTGAATGTAAATCTTTTGTGGTGTGATCGACTAAAACCGTTGCACACCACTTTATGTCCTTTCTATTGGAAATAAATACAGTTTTTGTTGCACAAGTTTGGATGAAGTGCAGTCATTAATCTCGGCCAACCGGTAAGCGTTTTGTATTTTTATTTTGGTTAGCGATTGAAAACATCCACGAAGAGCTTGTAAACAGAGTTTCGAAAAGATAAACAGTATCACAAACATGAACATGTATAAAACTTCGATTAATCCGAAAGTAATATATATATATAAATAAATATTAGTACTAATAGGTGCTGTTTTTAAGAAAAGATGTTTTGTAATTAAATGCGCTGCTCTACAAAAAAAGGAGTCCTTCAATATTATCAAACGTAATTCATTAAATTTGTTCCATAGAGCAAAATCTTTTCCACATTCATTAGTTAATTGTATGAAACACAATTAATAGTCGCCATAATAATTGTCAATTGTCTTTTGGTTTTGAGTTACAAGATAAAACTTGTTTTTTGTTCATTTTAAAAATACCTCGTATCTCGCTTATTATGAGCGATACGAAAAAAGAAAACGTTTAAACAATTTTTATTCGGTGTCTTATGTAGAAAAACGTTGTGGTTTAATTTGAGTTGCCTCATTATATATACGAAACATTCATTTTTTTAATTAGTTCTAAGAATACCTTTATTTAAATAAAAACTGTAATTTTATGTTTGGGATTCCACTACAGATTTTTAATATATCAGACAGGTCGTAGTTCGCAGTTCAATATAGTTTACACATATCTAATAACTCAAATCTGAAAATGTATGGATATTTTTAAGTGTCCCATGTTTTTGTCTAGCAGTGTATAAACAGAAGCTTTATTTGATATAGATTAATCATTTCTATTCTGAGTATAAGAAATGGTGTATAATAGCTTATTATATCGTGTTCAGGTGTACTATTGTATACAATTATAAAGAAAAATATTATATTTTCCATCTTTACGAAAGTACATACTTCTTTTAATTAGTTATGCTTCAATATTGATACTTAAGACTTGTATTAGACAATTGCATTTTTAATACTGGTTTAATAAATCCCTATAAAGAATGAAAATTTTATTTAAAAAATCAGAAATACATTTAATTTATTAACTTGTTTCAAATTTAGAAAAAATTCTCTATAAATTTAGTACTATTATGCAGAGTATTTAATTTTTTTAAAAAAATGAATATGAATGTCACAATAGTCATTGTTGAGCCTTGACCGCAACGTAAGGAAAGTTTTTTTTTCTACAACAACCGCTCTTTGATATTGTACCTAAAGGGACAAGCATGGATTTTTATATACAACGAGCTATGCAATATGCAGACTGATCAAAAATAACGGTTTCAGGTGGTAACAGAATTCTTGGGATATTTTTATTCCATAATAATTTGCACTATACCAGGGAAAGCGGAAATAAAATAAATAGGTTGTCATATTTTGAAACTAGTTACTCGTTTTTTTAAAGGGGTAAAGCTAACGAGTAATCGCATTATGGACTCCAGTGCGAAAATATGCGATATTAATAAAGACTATTTTAATAAAAAAAAATGTAAATGTATTCCAATTTAAATTTCTAATTGTCACTTTAAATAACAGGAGATAAATATTTTTTATTGCCAACTGAAACGGTTATTTTTGATTTATCTGTATTTAAGATGGTCACTAGGTCAGATCGCTATATTGGAGTGTTAATAATACTTGGTATATTGGCATTAATACCGAAAATAAATATTTACGAAATTATGTTTTGTAACATGGATCACAAGAAACAGTTTCTATAATACAGCTATGTTCTTTAAAATACATTCTGAAGGAGTTTTACATAGTTTAGTAATACCTAATTTACAATATAAAAGCATAACATAAATCATGCAAATCCTGTTGCTCTTAAAATTCTCGAGGGGAGCATTCTTCACTTTCTTATGTA
This sequence comes from Harpalus rubripes, assembly GCA_963082715.1. NCBI lineage: Eukaryota > Metazoa > Arthropoda > Insecta > Coleoptera > Carabidae > Harpalus > Harpalus rubripes. Next base: position 41,218,622 of record OY720455.1, on the reverse strand, counting down.
AAATGTAAATACTCCAGACCCACAGAGAGAGATATTGCGTAGAATTACTCCATCATGAAAATACATCGTCGTCTATTGAGACCAATCTCTAAAAAACATAATTATATTTATTTTATGAATTCCAATAACAAATTAAAATAAAATATGTCATTTATTGGGATCTGTATAAGGGTTGTGGGCTTAAGAGTGTGAGCAAATAAATGTATCTTCAAGATAAAACGAATAATTAAATAATTAATTAATAAATGCATGTATTAAGCATATGGGAAACTTTTTGTTATGCAATTTTTACCTCCCGCACCCTTGTTAAGGGAGGTATAGGGACCGTGCTAAAAATCGCATATCGAGATTTTGTTAAATGACCACGTTTTAAGGTACCTAGAATCCAATTATAACATTTTCACGATGATCTGGTGTATGTGTGAATGTATGTGTGTGTGTGTGTGTGTGTGTGTGTGTGTGTGTGTGTGTGTGTGTGTGTGTGTGTGTGTGTGTGTGTGTGTGTGTGTGTGTGAATCCCGTTTACGCTCTAACTTAAATAGTCATTCAGAAAAGAGAAAAAATGGCGGTTTTTATTAAGTAAAACAATTTTAGGTTCCCATTAAAAAATAAAAGTTGTTAGTCGTATCATGTAAACTTGACTTTATTAAAAAAATCTGTGCCTGTCATCAAATAGTATATTTATTATAATAAAACTTCTATATGAAGAAAAGTTTTCTATTCCGTATAATAAATAAATTAAGGGGGGAGGGGTCGTCTTCCCAGATACACCCTGTATACTATTACTAATCAATCACTGAATTCTTTATTCGTAGGACGGGAAATACAAATATACAAATTTGCATGTATGAATAATAACTAGTGAAATTTTATTGCGTTTGAAACAATTTCGATTGTGGTGTCCGTTGTTTGAACGTAGAGGTGTATTTTCAATTAAGCGCAATTGCACAAAATTAACACAGCAGCGGAGCGGGTACCCGTGTTCGCCCATTATACTATTAGTTATTTAGTACTCGGTCCAAATACTTAGATTTTCTGCATTTCTTATCAACACTGCAATGTCTAATGCTCCCAGTCGTATTAATACACATATATATTCTCCGCATCTCCGAGTTGATCCCCATGTTATCAATTTCTGAAGCGATTATTACTAAACTTTTATGTAGCATCTTTGTCGTACATACATGACATAATGATGTTATCTGAACTATGAATCGAACCATGCCCGAAACACCAAGATGGGTAGCTCACGCGCTACTTGACAGAGCTAAATCACACTGTAACAAAGATGAAGGTTATGAGACAGAAGTCAAGGATGCCATTAACACACTGCAACGAAACGGTACACGGATAAAACAATCAAGAAAATAGTAAAAAAGAATCAAACAACAAAGGCAAAGCAGGTAAACAGACGTAGGAAAGAGAAATAAATTATACATTCCTTGTATAAAAGAAACAGTCTCTCATAAAACCAAAAGGATTGACAGCAAGTTCAACATATCAACAAGGTATCAAACAACAACCACCATCAAGAACATCCTGTCAAAACAGTCACTAATACTACAAACAGGCATCTATCTATCAGGTGGATAGTGAATGCGGAAAAACATATATAGGAGAAACAAAACGACCGTTGTATTTCAGAATTAAGACACACAGACGACACACTGAGAGAGGAGAGACGTCAAAACCCGGATTTGCAGACCATGCGTGGGAACTCCGTTACCGTATCCAATGGAAGGGAGCAAGGATCCTCAAGAAAGAAGAACATTGAGACAAGAGGAAGTTAAAAGAAGCCTCCATCATTTAAAAGAACAAAAAATAACAGTATTCAGCCATCCGAGTGTGGAAATTCAAACAACATGTGAAGTAAAATATAATTTACAAAGTAAAAGTAAAACGAAGTAGGTTTGTATGTAACTATAGTGATAATATAACAAAAAAAAAGATATTGAAACGAAAATACATATAACGTTCTGTCATAATAAATTTGTTCAATACAAGTCTTGGATTTATTAATGGTCTATCTGGTAAAACTACAATAATTTCAGAAGTAAGATCGCCAAAATTTTTCAATAAATACGAGTTAAGATATAGGTTCAAGTTCGTGAAAAATTGTTATTGACTGTTACTTATAATCGTATATTGAGTTTTTTAGGTATCAGGTGGTAGTTGCGAGCCTAGATACTTTCATAATGTTGGAAATGTTTTGCCTGAGTATGATCCAGTAAAAAGTAATTTTACCATAGAACAATGGATAGAAAAGATTGAAGAATTTGCAGAAATATATAATTGGGATGATGTAGCAATTATACATTTTGGGTTATCAAAATTAATGGGCGTTGCTAAAACTTGGCGTGATAGTTTGAAATGTATGCATAGGAAATGGAAAGATTGAAAGGAATTATTAATTGAAAACTTCCCTAGCGAAAGATCTGCTATTAGTATTCGTCTAGAAGCTCAAAATTACACAAGAGCAGCTGGCCAAAATACAACAGAATATTTTTATGAAAAATTATAACGATGCAACCGAGCGGGAATGGGTGAGGCAGAAACAAAAGAATGGATAGTGCAAGGTTTGAACAACAACCGAATTCGAGACTATCTAGGACTTCTGAGCAGATATTCGAAACCCAGTGAACTTCTTGCAGACTTGCAAGGTGCTAATTTTATTAATAATAATTCGATACGGCATGACAATCCGTCAAAAGAAGGTAAGACGATTTCTTCCGTAATAAAATGCTTTAATTGCAAAATTAATGGTCATGTAGCTAAAGATTGCTTGATATCAAAACCAAGAGAAGTGACCTGTTTCAAATATGGCACTGCTGGCCATATATCTCGAAACTGTAATGTGACAGGTAAACAGAACCCCAAAGTTTCGAATACGACTAAATCAATTAATTTTATGCAAACTGAAGATGACACACATTTAAAATATTTTAAGGATGCATTGCTAAATGACCAATAAAATATTATATTGATTTAGGTAGCAGCTGTGTTACTTTAAAGGAAGATACAGCAAATGAAATGGGAATTACCTACCTTGAAATGGAAAACATGACATCTTTAATAGGATATGCACAAGGACAAGTTAAACCTGTAGGACTAGTTACTGCTAAATTAAAAATAAATGGTGTTTCAGCTATGGTAAAAATCCATATTGTCCCCAGTAATTCTCAAAATGTTCCATTACTTGTTGGACATCCGTTTACCGAACAATCCCACGTTTGCATCATAAGCAAGCAAAATGAGTTGATTATTACAACAAATATTTTCCCCAACACTGAAGCCATACAAGAAGAGCAGAAAGCAACGTTATGGGCTCGTAAAGCAACTGTAATTCCAAATAATTATCTTGGCCATATAGCAGTAAAATTTAGTTTAACCGATCAAGAAATATGTATAGAAGGTGGTATGCAAGAAAAAGGACAAATAATTCCACGATGTATTGTTCGACCCGACGAAGAAGGTAATACTATCTTGCCAGTTCTTAATATATCGGGTGAATCGTTTAAAATTGAAAATGGTGCAAAAGTAAACAAACGAGAAATATGCGAAGAATCTAAAGAAACTAGAGAAATCAACGATATTCCTATAACAACAGATGACATCCAAACATATTTAATTGGAGAAGAAAGAGAAGCTGTAGTAGAATTAGTAAATGAGTATAAAAATTTAATTGCAAGAAATGTTCGTCAAATCGGATGTACGAATAAATTGGCCATTGACATCAAATTAATACAAGACAAACTTGTCTACTCTAAACCTTACCGTCTTTCTCAAAGTGAACGAGAAAAAGTAAAATCCATCGTAGAAGATTTGAACAAATCTGGCATAGTTGAAGATGGGCTGTTCTTAAATTACGTAACGCAAAATTAGGCAATTGTTGATACCCCCTCCCCCCCTTGTAACGCACCCGTAACGCAAACATGAATCCTCCCCCATATATTACGTAACGCAGTACTTGACCCCCCCCCCATTTGTTTTACTAGATATAAAAGTATATGACCTCCTTAATATTCAGTTAAAATTTGAAGCAGAAAATATTTAAATTAATGTACATAAAGATGAAAAATAATAGAACAGAACAGAAACTATTGAAATTAATTTACATAAAGATGAAAAATAATATACTACTCTTGCCCTACAGCTTCTCATCCCATTTTCTTTACTGGATATAAAAGTACATGGCCTCCTTAATATTCAGTTAAAATTTGAAACAGAAATTATTTAAATTAGTGTACATAAAGATGAAAAATAACAGAACAGAACAGAAACTATTGAAATTAATATACATAAATATGAAAAATAATGTACTACTCTTGCCCTATTGCTTGTCAACCCAATTTTTTTACTATATATAAAAGTATATGGCCTCCTTAATATTCAGTTAAAATTTGAAACTGAAACTAATTAAATTAATGTACATAAAGATGAAAAATAATAGCACAGAAATTAAAAGTTTTTCCTTATGATTTGATATAAATTGCATTGCACGAATGAAAGACCACTGGCCCGAATTTGTACTGTGCCCGACATTTGTTGACTGTTATTGAAAACAAACGACTGCCTGCATATACGAATTAGCACCGCGAAATTTGAATGTTTCAAAACTATTAAAGAAAGTTTAGCAATATTTTTAATATTTTATCGTTACGTGACGCACACATTAACCCTCCCCCACCCCCTCGTAACACTTCGTAACGCTACTCTTGACCACCATCCCCCCTTGAAGCGTTACGTAATTTAAGGACAGCCCCAGACAGTACCTCTTCATTTGCTAGTCCAGTTCTTTTAGTTAAAAAAAGTGTGGTGATGTTCGTTTGTGTATTGATTACAGGGCTCTCAATAAACAGACAGTTAAGGTGCGGTATCCTCTTCCCATCATCGATGACCAGTTAGACAGAATGAAAAACATGCAATGGTTCACCAGTTTAGATCTCGCCAGCGGGTACTACCAGGTTCCAGTTGAAGAAGATTCTAGAAAATTCACTGCGTTCATCACTCCTGACGGCCAATACCAGTTTCAACGTATGCCATTTGGACTCTGCAATGCTCCAGATTATTTCCAGAGACTTATAAATACCGTATTAGAAAACCTGCGGTATACAACTGCTATGGCGTATCTCGACGATATCATCATACTATCAAAAACAGTAGAAGAAGAAAAAAATAAATTAAGGTTAGTTCTAGATGAATTACATAATGCAAGATTAACACTAAATATAAAAAAAATGCTTTTTCTTCATGAGAAAAATTAATTATTTAGGATTTACAATATCATCTTCCGGCATCGAACGAGGAGAGTTAAAATTAAAATCTATTTTAAATTATCCTGTACTAACTGATATAAAAGCATTACGTAGTTTCATAAGTTTAGATAGTTACTTTAGACGGTTTATTAGGAATTTTGCAATAGTAGCAAGACCTATGAATGACCTTCTTTGTAAAGGTAAAAGCTTTGTTTGGCTTGAAGAACAGCAAAAGTCATTTGATAGAATTAAAGAACGTTTGAGCGCGAAACCTTTCCTTACAGTGGACGATCCACACGTATATACAGAAGTGCACACTGATGCATGTGTAAATTGTTTAGGAGGCGTCCTATTGCAAAAACAGCAGATGGCCGCTTACATGTTATCTCATATTTTAGTAGAAAAACAAGTAAAGATGAGGCAAATTATCATTCTTTTGAATTGTTTGTACTTTAGAAAAATTTTGTGTATATTTAATAGGAATAGAGTTTGTTATTAAAACAGATTTGTAATAGTTTAAAGTTGCTTGCTAATAAAAAGAATTTAAGTTCACGAATTGGTCGATGGTTCGTAATATTATCAGAATTTAATTATAAAATCGAATACCATCGTGGTAATGTAAATGTTATTGCTCATGCAATAAGTAGACATCCCGTGGAAGAATCTGCAAATATCACATTATCTGGTTTACCAGTGTTAAGTTTAATTATTACCACTGATTGGATAGTTGCGATGCAACGAAATTGTTCTGAAATTTTATTAGTTCGTGATAAATTAGAATCCGGAGATAGTGCAACACATGAAAAATTTACACTACATAATGGTCGTGTTTATCGTACAACTAAAGGAAGGTGGAGTCTCTATATACCAAATGAATTACGATATGACGTTTCAGAAGCACATAAAATTTGAATGCATTTAAGAGTCGACAAAACATTACAAAAAGTCAAAGAAAGCTATTACTTCCCAAAAATGCGAGAATTCATTACAAAATATGTAAATAGATGTATTAATTGCTTGTCTTATAAACCAAAAAAATCTGATGTGGACACCACACTACTTCCTTGTACGCAAGACCAATATGAAGATGAAGTATAGACCCAATTATAAAATTGCACGTGTTTGACGTAATTTGACATTAACATCTATTTTTTATTTTTTGTTATTTTTTGTCATAATCCATAGCAACCTTCATTACGAAAACCAAAAAGTATATGTTTTATATTTACATATCTTGCTTATACAAAGGGCTAATTTAATAATACTTGATGTGCTAGACGCACAATTTAATTCTCTAAAACTCTTATTTGAAGCATTTATTTCTAAAATCAAAATAAAAGCATTTTATTCAAGAAAAACTGTTAACAACTTCAGGTAATATATCACTTCCGGTTAACCTGTTTTAACCAAATTCTGCTATGTTATTCCAATTGATATAAAAGTCTTATATACTAAATTTGAAAAGTTTTGGATTATATTTTAATATAGTTTTTCATTAAAATCTATTATAGGCTTCAAATAAAGTACCTTTTCTGGAAATTATGTAATGACCAAAAAGGGAGGTGCACAACTAGATGTTATATAAGTCCTAAATACAAAATTTCAACTTTCTACGGCTTACTTTTTTTGAGTTATGCGAGATACGTACGTACGTACGTACGTACAAACGTACGTACATACGTACGTACGTACAGACGTCACGACGAAATTAGTCAAAATGGATTCAGGGATGGCCAAAATGGATATTTCCGTTGAAATCTGGAAACCGAAATTTTTCGCGAATACAATACTTCCTTTACTTTGTACAAGGAAGTAAAAAGGCAAACCTGAAGGATATTTACATCCCTTAGATAAAGGGAGTAAACCATTTCAAACAGTTCACATAGATCACGTTGGTCCGTTTGTAAAATCAAAAACTTCTTGTAAATATGTCATTGCAGCTCTAGATGGGTTTAATGAATATTGTGTTTTAAAAGCAGTTACAGATACAACCTGTAAAGCGGCAATAATTTTTCTTAAAGAATTAATGTCTCATTACGGTAAACCTACACGTATTATTACCGATAGAGGAGCAGCATTTATTGCTTCTGATTTAGAAAAATTTTCTGATTCATACGATATACAGCACATGAAAATAGCAACAGGTTGTCCTAGGGCTGATGGTCAAATTGAGAATTTAAATAAAACCATATTAAATTGTTTGATAAAAGGGATGATTGGGATAACAAGATAATAGATGTTCAGTGGGCTTTAAATAATAGTGTTCATAGAATTACAAAGAGAACATCCTCTGAAATTATTTTTAAATATAAACCAAATGGGCCTTATGACAATCCACTAACTATTGAAATAAATAAATTAAACGAAAAATTAAATTTACAATCTGAAAAAGAAGCAATTACATATTTATTAGATAAAAATAAAGAGATACAAAAGTTACAATTTGATAAGCATAGAAAAAAAAGCACATCATTATAAACCATGTGATTTAGTTCTAATTAGGCAACAACCACCGTCCACAGGCAACAGTCGTAAATTAGAACCAAAATACAGAGGACCTTATGAAATAGTAAAAGTTTTAGAAAACGATAGATATCTTATAGAAGACAATGAAGGAGAAAAGCTATCGAATAAAAATTATAAAGGGATAATAGCTGCAGATAAAATTAGTTCCTAAAATAGATCAGCATAATTCAAATATAAAATTAGTTGACGAGGACGTCAACATACGTCAGGAAAGCCGAAATGAAGTAAAATATAATTTACGAACTAAAAGTAAAACGAAGTAGGTTTGTATGTAACTATAGTTATAATATAACAAAAAAAAAGATATTGAAATGAAAATACATACAACGTTCCGTCATAATAAATTTGTTCAATACAAGTCTTGGATTTATTAATGGTCTATCTGGTAAAACTACAATACATGGAGGAAACATAGTAGCAGACTCCAGCCTAACCATTGAGACCCAAGCACACAGGACACCCGACCAACCCATTAGACCCGACCAGCCACCCGTCACCAATGTTCGCCCCCATAAAACCAGATATAAAGGTCGTATGTTAAGGAATTAGTCAGTAGTGACAGATCACCGGTTGACGACAGCAGCTTTTTCGCTTTCGAAACGTTGTGAAGAATTTTTTGTTTTAACAAATATAGATATTGGAAGTTCAAGGTAAAATCATTTTAATTCAAAGTGAATCATTATCTTATTTATTTAATTTAATTATTTTTATTGTTTTAATGATTTTATTATTATTTTATTAGTATTATTATTAGTATTATTATTATTAGTATTATTATTAGTATTATTATTATTAGTATTATTATTAGTATTATTATTAGTATTATTATTAGTATTATTATTATTATTAGTATTATTATTAGTATTATTATTAGTAGTATTATTATTAGTATTATTATTATTAGTATTATTATTATTAGTATTATTATTATTAGTCTTATTATTATTAGTATTATTATTATTATTATTATTATTATTAGTATTATTATTATTATTAGTATTATTATTATTGGTATTATTATTATTATTAGTATTATTATTATTAGTATTATTATTATTATTAGTATTATTATTATTAGTATTATTATTATTATTAGTATTATTATTATTATTATTAGTATTATTATTGTTAGTATTATTATTATTATTAGTATTATTATTATTATTACTATTAGTGTTATTATTATTAGTATTATTATTAATATTATTAGTATTATTATTATTAGTATTATTATTATTAGTATTATTATTATTAGTTTTATTATTATTAGTATTATTATTATTATTAGTATTATTATTATTATTATTATTATTATTAGTATTATTAGTATTATTATTATTAGTATTATTATTATTAGTATTATTATTATTATTTTTAGTATTATTATTATTATTATTATTATTATTATTATTATTATTATTATTATTATTATTATTAGTAATAGTAATAATAATAATAATAATAGTAATAATAATAATAGTAATAATAATAATAATAGTAATAATAATAATAATAATAATAATAATAATAATAGTAATAATAATAATAGTAATAATAATAATAATAATAATAATAGTAATAATAATAATATTAGTATTAATAGTAATAATAATAATAATAATAATAGTAATAATAATAATATTAGTATTAATAGTAATAATAATAATAATAATAATAATAACAGCGGGCGCATATGACCACTGATGTCACGTGCCCTAATTGAAGGAAAATAATAATAATAATAATAATAATAATAATAATAATAATAATAGTAATAATAATAGTAATAATAATAGTAATAATAGTAATAATAATAATAATAATAATAATAATAGTAATAATAATAATAAAAATAATAATTTTTTTTAACTAGGTTACGGCATCAACTTCTGGGGTTATTAGTATTAATAGTAATAATAATAATAATAATAATAATAATAACATTATTATTACTATTATTATTATTATTATTATTATTATTATTATTATTATTATTATTATTATTATTTTCCTTCAATTAGGGCACGTGACATCAGTGGTCATATGCGCCATATGACCACTGATGTCACGTGCCCTAATTGAAGGAAAATAATAATAATAATAATAATAATAATAATAATAATAATAGTAATAATAATAGTAATAATAGTAATAATAATAATAATAATAGTAATAATAATAATAAAAATAATAATAATAATAATAAACATAATAATAATAATAATAATAACACTAATAATAATAATAATACTAATAATAATAATACTAATAATAATAATACTAATAATACTAATAATAATAATAATAATAATAATAATACTAATAATACTAATAATAATACTAATAATAATGATAATAATAATACTAATAATAATACTAATAATAATAATACTAATAATAATAATACTAATATTAATAATAATACTAATAATAATAATAATACTAATAATAATAATAATAATAATAATAATAATAATAAGACTAATAATAATACTAATAATAATGATAATAATAATAATAATAATAATACTAATAATAACGTTGGTAATGTAAAGATCAAGAGAGGAATTTTTCAAGGGGACTCACTAAGTGCACTTTGGTTCTGCCTTGCGCTGAACCCCTTAACAACATCTCTGAAATCCCACTCCGCTTGATATAAAATACAAAACACAGAGATAAGTCATCTAATATATATGGATGACATAAAACTATTCTCTAATAATAAGAAAAGTATCAACAAGCTACTTAGTCAAGTAGAAGCCTTCTCCAGAGACATTCACATGACGTTCGGCATTGAGAAATGTAAAATCAATGCCATGAAGAGAGGACAATGGGAGCAGCATGAAGGTTACCAACTGGACAATGAGGATGA
>OY720455.1:40952969-41202969 GCA_963082715.1 Harpalus rubripes | reverse complement strand
ACTAATATTATTTGAAATCGAAAAATTTTTAAAATCAAAAAAATGAAGGCATTTAAATATTTAAATGAAAATAAAAATAATATCTTAGGGAGCTTTGGGTGCATTGTAAAAAAAAGATTAGTAGAAGGAGGAAGTAGAAAAAGACTTGTCGGTTATGTTATGTACATTTATGTTGAAGGTAAAAAATAATGAATTAATTGTTCAGCACCAGAAATAATAACGTGTTTTAATAGCAAAATACTCCCAGGAATTTATTTTATAGGTTGTGTTCACAAATCTGTCAGTCAAACGAATTTATGTTCAGTGGTGCGAATTTTCGGATATTGTTGTTATCATATTGAATATTCAAAATTATGTGTGTTATCCCAAATTTCTTCATCGAAACTATTTAATTCGTTCTGCTTGCACATATTTTGTGTCATTTTATATTTACTATTGTAAATCGTATACCTACCCAAGTTCTCTCATATGTACAATAATTATTATAAGGTTGGCAACATTGCATTTGAATGAAATCGTATATAGGATTACTTGAGTACCGATATCTGAACTTTTAATGATGATTTTGGACACTTTACAGACGATTTCAAATAGAATATCTTTTTTTAAAAAGAACTAAATGAATGTTTATTAGTACAAATTTCAATAATAAAAAAACATTCATTTGCGATTCGTAGATTTTAAAGTATAAACTATTCTCTAACCCTTGTCAACAGGGCTATCTTATTAAAATAATTGGAGTCAGAAGCCAGACAGTTAATTTAAGGTCGTTCAATGTGTCAGTTTCACAAACCTACACTAAATTCAGACACCTGCCCTAATCCTAACTCTGAGACTAACATATCGGCCTGTGGGTTTTCCTACATTTCTCTAATGAACATAAACTGCCGCGAAGTTAAGGGTTTAAATCTTCACATAGTCGATTGACCTCCTGAAATATAGGATGTATAGAAAGTTATGGATTTGCTATTTTATAGTATATATATATATATATATATATATATATATATATATATATATATATATATATATATATATATATATATATATATATATATATATATATATATATATACTTACAGGATGTTATGTAATTACAAACCAACTTCTTATTAAATTAAAATCTAAAAATCAAGTTATTCCAAAAATAATATTTTTCAGTTGTCATAAATGACGTTGAATTTGTAATCAGTGGAGTAGCAATTTGATATTTATAAGTGCCTGTCACTTTCACTAACCAAGAATACACCGACATGCATTAGGTGTACGGAGAAGTGCACGAAAACAGTGGTGTTGCTGTGGACGCTACAGACAGTTTTACCCGAACAAAATGGTGAAAACTTTCAACATTTGTTGTAACAAGTGTTGTTGTTTTCACTCAAATTACCGTGATTTTAAAATTATTTTTTATTCAAATAAGTTGTTCGTATTAGTCCACTTTACAAACACATTAGAAAAGAAATTATTGCAGATTACGATACGTTGCAACCTTTTTTATTAGGTGGTAACGTATGGCGCATTACTTACATAACACCCTGTATACGAGTATATACGATTTTTTTTTTGTAGGACTTAATCCGGCTATCTATGATTAACATAAAAACTAGTGTTTCAAGTAAAGTCATAGTAGCGAGGTAGCGATGAAGATAGAACAAAAAAGTATTTTAAAAAGTTGTTGCTATTAACTTAAATACTCCAAATACGAAGTTTTGCTGAAAAAATTTAATTTTGTCATTTTTATACATTTTTGTGTAGGTACTTATTGAAAAAATTCTTATCTCAAATATCGAGTGTGCTTTAGGGCGACTTAGTTGAAAATCCCCTATTAATAAGTGCAACAAAAATTTAACATACTGTTTAATGTATATTCTATTGTTTTGATTGTGTGTAGCACACTTAATATTTGAGATAATTTTTCAAGGAGTTTACACAAAAAATGTTTTTTTTTTAATTTATCAAAAAACAAATATTTTTTAAAATAAAATTTCTAGTTTTACAATCGTTTTAAATATAACTTTAGACTCTAGGTATATAGTGATAGATATCGGATTTTCAGTACCACGCAAGTATCCCATTAGTACCTGAACATAATTTGCAACAATAAGAATATTATATAAATTTTAATTATACTAATATATAATACGAGGTCTGTTAGAAAATTATCCGACCTATGGCCAGGAAAAAAACTGGCGTACACATACCACTCCCAGCGGTGTCGCCATTGTTGGAAGCATTCCTAGAAGCCTCTTTCGGAATGGAGTTTAACTCGACTGTCTTTGCAGCCATAATGTCCTCTCTTGTCTGAAATCGCGTTTCTTTCAACGGCCTCTTGACTTTGGGGAACAGCCAGAAGTTTCAGGAGGCTATATCAGGAGAGTAAGGAGCCTGTTGAACCATAGAAGTCTTGTTCTTCGCCAAAAAAGTGCGAGGAATGTGCTGGAGCATTGTCGTGAAGGTGGAGTCAATTTCCTGTAGACCGCAACTCCGGTCTCTTGCGCCGCACAGCATTACGTAGGTGATGGCGGGCATTCCTATAGTACTCTTTGATAACTGTTTGACCCTGTGGTGCGTACTGGTCATTTCGGCATGTTGATTGCCGACCGGATCGTGGCTCGTTCTCCACCGATGTGCGGTTGTCTTTAAACCGGTTGTACCACTTCTTAATCTGTAAGATGCCCAAAGCAACATTACCGAAAGCCGTCTGAATGTTAAGAATAGTTTCCACTTGGCTGTTGCCCAGTTTCAGGCAAAATTTGATGCAATAGCGCTGCTACAGACGTTCCGTCATTTTCCTTACAATGAAAAACCGACAAGAGTACGACACACCACCTCACTCAAATGCTGCTTGCTAGCAACAGACGCTATTCGGATGAGCCAGCTGTTACATGTCGATTTCTCTTACGCCTACATCTTAGTCAGCCTTGATGACGTCCCCGCATTGCGGTCGTCTTCGTCATCTTGACCAACTCGGCTAGTTCATTCTCAAGGCCAGGTGAACGACCCCCACCGACGCTTGTGCAAAGATTTAACGTGTTTATTGGTAAAGGATTGCAAAATCTTCATTTTTCAAGGCTTCTTCGTTAGCAGCCTGTGGAGTTGCACGTACAATTTTGGTGTCGCTGAAGTTACCGTTTTTATCGTTTTTCGAAATATTATCCTCGTGTAAGGGAATTTTTGTACGGCAACTAATTTTTTGGAACAGAGTGGTTCCTCCGTGTATTCGGGATTTAATACACACAGTCCTGCAACTGAATTTACTATTTTAGCCGCATATTAACTTAGGCCTTTTATTTCTAGTTTTATTTTCAAGTTACGTTTTTGACGTTACCGTCTTGTCACGTTCACGTGTACATTTATCGACTTTATTCTCACTACGTTAATCGTGACGTCACCCCATCGATTGGGACTTTACATATTGATCACGAGCTGTACATCACGTATCGAACCTCAAGGTTGATTGTTCAGCATTCGTTGATGAAATACCTGTGCTGTTTGACGCCTACGACTGATTATCTGGAAGCTACCACCACCATTCGCCATCACAGTTTCCTGTACTTGTGGGAAAAACACCTGGTGCACCTGCTTCGGCTACCTGCACACACCTCGTCCGGAATTGGAGCTTTTGGTGTCATCCGTCGTCTCCACACCCACAGCCAGCCGTGTCGGCCCAGCGACCAGATAAGAGTCTTTTTCACTTTATTATTATTGCTATTTATTGGGACAACGGCTTCCCTGTTGTTCAACTCAGTTATTTCAAACGTACTGTCATATTTCATAACCTGCATTCATGTTTATTATGTAATGTCAAAATCGATTACCTATATTAGTTGTACTTACGCTTTATATAATTGTTCAACGTACACCATTGTATACCAAGCCGATTCGCGGTCGACTTGTATATTTAATTCATTTGTAAACTGGATTACGAATCTGCGAACGACTTCGATTAGGTTAGAATACCGCGCAGATTGTTTATTTACTGCGATTGACGTGCATATCCTTGGCCAAAGACGCACACATCACCGCTCGCGCCATTTTGGAAATATTAGTTACTTTTTGTCAATACCAACCGCTCGCAGAAACGCACGATTCAGTGCTGTTTTGTTACTAAATTATTTGAATGTTCCCGCGAACCGGACTTAAGGTTTTTTTATGAATGTAGAAGTACGGCTATTAAATATTCGTTTTATTTTACGTACAGAGTTTATGTTCGAAGTATATTCCCCTATTATCATTACCGTTAACATCACTATATTTCCTTATTGCCGCATTTTCCCAGTTCCGTGCCGTGTGTCGAAACACGTCCGGTTGAGAGGGGCTGAATTTTATTTCGACTGGCGCCCTCTCCCTCTTCTTTACGTAAAACTCACCTCTAATCTACCACTGACTTACGCCGCTCTCACCATTACTTTCACGGGTTTAAAATCTGGGTATACTAGTAAGATTTCTCGTATCGTCCGTAAATTAACGTTGTCGCCCAGCTTTATCGTTTTTGTATTTTTATCGTTTACCATAATTATTATCCACTCAGGGCAAGAGTGGGTAATACAGCAAAGTGTCTGACCTTTGGTGGCAAAAATTGAAAGTGTACCAGTCGGGAAAACATTGTGCCATTGTAGAGTGATAGTGTTAATAGGTGGATATATTTTAATTAAAATGACAAGTAAATCTAAAAGGTATTGTTCTGTAGGAAAATATATCCTTTCATTATTTTCCGAAAAATAAAATATTAAATAAGAAGTGGCAAATTGCATTAAAAATGGGAAAAAAATACACTATATACGTTTTTGTTATTGTTGGTGTATAATGTTTTGTTCAGAACATTTTATGCCAAGTGATTTTTACCCAAGTAAGTACTTGCAAAATAGTTTTTTCGATAATTATATAATTCTTTTGTAGGATCTAATACTAATCGAAATTAGATTTCATGTTTGTACCCTATGCATATGATTTATTTGCTCTCTAGTTAATATATTCAAATTCTATTTATTTATTTTACAAAAGAAACTACTCTATCTTGGTCTCTGTAAAATTCGTTAAAATATATTTAATTTAATAAATTCAATAAATATATTTTAACTTGATAATTAAATGTTGTTCGAAACCTGAAATTGAAATCAACATTTACAATAAAACAAGTGTCATCATATGAAATATAAATAACAAAATCACATTGCTTCAAATTTAACCTTTGTAGTTAATTAACATGCACGCAACATGTTTGCATTTCGCACCTTGGCCAGCCTCACAACTTCGAACACTTTTCCATTGGAAAGCTTTAAAATAATTTTTTATATTGTGGTGCTTTTTAAAGTTTAAACTTTGTAAACACAAACCACTAATTTCTACATAATTAGTTGTATTAATTTTATAGCTACAATAAATTATGTGTCCAGCTTTAGATGTTAACCAACCTAAAATTTACATTTCGTTTTACCGCTATATATGGTTTCTCCATACGATGTGCAGCCCAATTTAAATAAATGTATATATCTGCTAAACTTATAAACATATTTTATATTTCACTCTCAATTAATAATATTAAATATTAAACACCAACGAATCTGTTTAATGCATATATAAAATAATATTTTCCCTATTGGGATAAGTTCAGTGCTGCCATCTGTTATCCGTGGCTTCCGAATCGACAGACGGGGAAAAATTCACGTATGCGCACGAAGGTTCAAGGTCGGTTCATGCAAGCGCGCTTGATTCAAATATTTATCAATGCTGATTCACAAATAATACAAAACCAAATTATTTATATGGATAAAACACACAACAATACAAAATCACATTACGATGAGAGATCCGTACACGCAGTACAATTTAATCGGCCAATTCACATAGAAATACGAAACTCAATCTAAGATACAAAGGCAAAGAACTGAACAGTGAAATACAACAAGACAATACCACGCGAAGTAAGACAACAAAAAAACAAGAAGGAGTCAAGAGTTTTGACTATTTACCCTCCAAGAGAAGAAACCAGTGAATCTCAAACCTTAACTTTCCGGCTCGTCTCATACAGTAAACTCGAGACAACTCCTAGTTTCCCGCACAAACTATTGGAGGACACCTACTAATAGAATATTTTTCTTAGAACACACAGTTCTACACAAAAGTCCTAACCTTGACTTTTTGTGTCATCCGATTGTCCAAAGCATAACTTTAACATCCACCTAATAAATATTGCAAGAAAACATAACATAACAGTTCAAATAGAAAAATTCCAAAGCAAATAATATGTAATAGTCGCTAGGGCGGACTTGTACACTACATTAGAAAGAAATATAAAACTGAGTATAAACAAATAAAGACATTTTTATCTGCCTTTAATTTGTTGCAGAGATAAATTTATTGGTTGTACGCGATATTTATTTTTTGTATTTACTTGTGTGTATTTGTAATAATTATACTTTAATTGACTTTCATATGATTTCAAATTCATTGCAAGTTCTTCCTTTGAAAGTTTTATATGCATTTCAAATGTGTATGTACGATTGTACGCACTAGTAATTTTTGTACACTACTCGACTAAAAATATAACGGATGTGGTATAAAAAATAAATATCATTAGACAGATTATAATTAGTATTAATACTACATTTCAAATTATTTAATCGAATATTTTGGCACGCTCTATATTTGAAAATATATTTTAAATTGTTAAATAATATTTGATATTTTAAAATTGATTTAATGGTAAAAAACATTGAATTTAAAACTAAAATTATATAAGTATATCACATCCGAGGAAGTACATGTTGTATTACAGGCGAGGGCATATATAACTTAGCGAAAGGCGAAGAGTCGTAGTCAGATACAGGGCGAGGTTGTGATGAAACTCCAACCGAGGTATGTTTACTATTTTCTCATAAGCATCTTATTGTTAAATCAATAGTTATCAAAATAAATCAGAGTTGTTATAACCTTTAATTATATTAAAAATTTTGACATCTACTTTAGCCTACTTTAATATGTAAATGCATGGCAGTGTCACTAAACAACACTTTATAAATAGTTTCCAGTCGTGGGGAAACCTTGAACAGTCATTTTCTACAAATGAGATTGATATAGCAGTTAGGAATGACGAATTTTCAACCTCTACAAGCTTAGAAATATTATTATAATAATTGTGAATAAACCTAATTAAAAGTTTTTTTTTTCAATTTACGAGTATTAATAGAAACTGTGTCCATTCATGTAATTTATGTTTTGTAGATTCATAGAAAGTTTTTTTCAAAAAACAATTCTTATTTGAGTTACAGAAATATTGTCTTTACTGTTTATTACGAATTTCTATTTCTGACTTAACTTAAGAATTCAAATATATTATTTTGATGTATCATGTTTTGTGATGGGAATTTATATTGTTTTTTTAGAATTTAAAGGTTATCTCGCTGAAAATAGAAAAATATAGTACATGTAACACTTAAGCCACGGTTTATTGACCTTAACCACCCAAAAATTGACAGAAAAATGCAGAATAAAGTTAGATGACTACAGAAGACTTTTAAAATATAAAAACTTGTAACATTTTCTTATTATCACTCTTTGACAACTTGACAATTGCACATATTTCTTCTTCTTGATTTATGCTTGAAAAACAATGTCAGTAACTAATGAATCACAATTATATACATCATGACAGTGTAGTGGCGACATCATTTTGCAATAAATAAAGATAAATTTACAAACGAAAAAATGCGGAAAACAATATCGAATATATTTGAGATATATATTTGTCATGTTACTCTGTAGGAATCTAGCTGCGTTTGGATATGTTAATAAATCAAGTAGCTAGATCACTAGGAGAATAAAAAAGACGAATTGACCAAAACAAATCAGTTGTTTGTAGATATTGAAAATAAAAACACATAAATTGAAGTAAATAATATTTCATATTGTCCTACTTAGACAATTTAAATATCCAAATATACATTTTATAACCCAATTTATTAGTCAATTACTATTAAATAGACTTAAGACGTTGCAAATTGGTGACTCCCCGAAAATAGACCGCAACGTACTTCCGGTGGACATTTTACCGACGAACGACGACACTTTCGATTCAATAGTTCAACTACCGGAAATCTCCGAAACTACTTCAGTTAAGCTACCCGAGTATACTTCAGAACATCCATACTTTTTTTTGCGCAAATTGAAATTATTTTTAGAAGTCTACGTATTACTACAGAAATTAGTAAATACATTGGCTAGTACGACAAGCCTTGTTTTAACTAAAACGCTGTTTTCAGAAACGTTAAATTTCCTTATTTAATAATAATATTAATAAATAGTATTAATTTATCAAAATACAATTTTAAAGCAGAGCTTAGTTTGTATTGAAATAAGTATTTTTTAAATAATCGTTCTTTAAACATAAAGGTGATATTAAATATTGAAATTTAAATTTGACATTTCCTAAAACAGCGTTTTAGTTAAAACAAGGTTTGTGGTACTAGCCAGTGTGTCCATAAAATTCCTACCTCAGAGTAGGCTATGAACAGAGAAAAGTAAGTCTAATCATTAGCAATTTAAAAGTCAAGATGTTAAAATTGATCTTGAAATGTAATTTTAAGGAGAAAGAACAATAATCAAGGATACAGTATATTGACATTCGCCGTTATCTATTTTGTTTCCATTTCTAAAATTAGGTTCAAGAAGAAAAACTTTGCTTTTTTGGATAACATTTTTGACATCTCATGTAAATTTACATTTAATTTAATATTTTTAAATTGACAAAACGCTTCTTTGTTCATAACCTACTCCGAGTTAGGAGTTTTTTAAACAATTCTTTGATTGTTGCGCTATATTCTGAACAAGCAATCGCTTTAATATAGAGATTAACACCTTCTAAAATGCAAAATTTGAATACCCTTTTGGCGATATCTGACTTTGGAAATTTTAAACCTTCACAATTACTTCGAAAAATGACTCACAGTCTCAATAAACAGATTGAAACCTGCATTTATAAAGGATACAAAAACCAAACAAACACATATATCCTTTGCACCTACTGCACCAGCAAATAAATTGAAGAAGGAATAGTGCAACTGTAATAAATATTTCTTATTGGTAATACCTTCATTGTTAATGCTTAATGTTTATACAGGGTGTTGACCACCGGAATATGAAACTTTAAAATACTTTAATCATACTTTCGTTATTTTATATTTTCTAAATTATTTTAAGTGAAAGAGTTTCAAATAAATGTTACACAGCATAAAATTTTACATATTAGAATTAATAAATAAAATTAATTTTATTTTAACAACTGGGTAAAAAATTTAACCAAACAAGTATGTTGATATATAACAAAAAATTGGATTTGTATCTGTCAAATCAATATCTAGGTTAATTTTTGTTTATTATTATTTGTAATTTCTGCTAAAAGTAAAAAAATATTTATTTAAATTAAAGTTAAATTCACAGCTACTTTTTTAATGCGTAATGATAATGCATAAGACATAACACGTAGTGCTAATGTGTTAATGCGTAAGGTTAAGAAAAACATAGCATTGTCTTAAAAAAATTAATTAATAGTTGCGATGTGTATTTATTCAAATTACCTGTCAAAATTGAAGTTTATCATGGCAGAAAAGGATTGCTGAAGCGTATTTCCTTGTTTATTTTTATTTGAGCACGATATTACAAATGTAGCACTAGATGCAGCTATTTGTTTTCTTCGAAATTAAAGATTTTAAATTTTTCGAAAATTTATTTTGACAGCTGTCACAAATTTACTTAATTCATAATGCGTAATGCATAAAAGTTTGGAGTTTGCAAACATTTGTTGCTATGCATTATGCGTTAATATTAAAACTAGCTGTGAATGGTCCTGTGCGTTGCCATACAACAAACTTCGTTAAGCATTATCTATTAGCATTATGTATTACCGTTATACATTAAAAAAGTAGCTGTGAATGAAGCTTAATAGATCTAAAGTTGAATTGTAAAACGGCAAGCATTTGTTAATTTATCTATTTTAATTTAATGGCTATTACTATTGTTAGGGTGATTTTCGACATTTTCATACTAAATTTCTACGATTACAAAGCATGTAAAATTTATTTTGTTTATTGATTTTAAGCTCTACAACTTTTATTTGAAGCATTTTTATCTAATATTAGGGAAGCAGTAAATTACGCAAATATGATTTTACATGTTAAAGTCCTATGTTCCGATGTCTCTGTCAACACCCTGTATATTTATCATATACTGTTTTATATGTACTAACCAAGTAATAATATTCTGTTTTTGTCAAAGGGAGAAGTGGGGTGTATGTAACGATCTAGCTACGTTTAGATATGCTATTAAGGGCCGGTATTTTCACTACGAATAAAGACTTACATAAATTTATCCTCCGGATAAATATTTTTGTTGTCTTTTCACTCGCAAATAAATTTATTCGAAAGAATAACAATTGTTATTTGCTAAATAAATTATTCGATAGTTGGGTAGCGAATAACCTGTTTATTCGTAAGTTCAATATATTTCCATATAGTGCAGATATGTAACAAATTGAATATATTATTAAATATTTTTTATGCTTATAATGATATTTTTTACTATGAAGTAATAAATAACTTGAGAAATCGATCGCACACCATCATATGGCGACATAACCACATACATAAAAGAATTTTTTGACAGATTCTAATCATGAAAACAAAGTGTTTTTAATTTATTTTTACATATTGACGATCGTATTTGATTTCAAACAGTGAATATAGGTAAATCATTATAAATATCTTGATATTTGACACTGCTAAAATATTTTCGAAATTTAGATACTTTTTTTTGTTGAATACAATGACAAACATTTACTTCGAACTGAAAGGAATATATTAAAAAAAAAGGATAATTTTACAATATACATATATCGTTTACCAAATATGCTTGCTGAATTAGATAGTATACTTGTTAAAATACAGTCTTTCGGCGGGGCTAAAATGTAGAAGAATATGGAAACATTAAAGATGACAAACAAAGGTTTGACAACTAGGGATTCAAAAGAAATTGACACATTTCATTATTATTGTCTGCTTAACGTGGCTACGCTAAACTCCATCCTTTTATACTAACACATATTCAATCTGCAATGCTACCAATCCATGAACATTCAAGTTATTCGACAGATAGCTATTTATTTGTGTAAAATGTGTGAAAAGACTGAATGGAAAAATATATTTAAAGAATACCTAATCGAGACTTTAATCGGAAGTGAAAATACCGGGCAAGTAGCTAAGTTGCTACGGGAACTAAAAAAACCGATGAACACAATTTATAAATATTAACACATTGACCCACAAATTGAAGTAAAGAATATTTCATATATATATATATATATATATATATATATATATATATATATATATATATATATATATATATATAAGTTACCACGGCCCAGACAGCTGAACTTGCAGATACTTGACACCTCAGTTCCTTTATATTAAAATGTAATTTCATATTCATAGAGTTAGTCAGAAACCAGTATTCTTGTAGTAATAAACGACATTATTGTACTCACATAAATAATTTTTTTTAAAAAAACCCTTCATCGAACTTACAAAATATAACTGGCGCAGTCGCAACGGATTATTTTTGGGCGAATTTCCGCGCATAGTGAAATCCGCTTTCGTATCAACGATTAACGAAAAACCAGAAGGAAGAAAAGAAACAAGAAGAAAGAAAAGGTCCCAGTACGAGTCCAAGTTCAACACATCCACGAGAGAACATCGTGACGTGCAGAACCAGGCCTGACGAATACAGAGCTGACCCCAGGATTCGACACTACCCATGGACAGAGTAATTCTTCTATTGTGAGTAACACATGTCAGAGAATCCTCTGACTCAGAACCCGAATTTCCCTTCGAAATTACTTTTAGCCCCAATTTAAATAAAATTAATAAAACAAAAATGGCACCACCTGTAGCACAAGCGCAGGAAGCTGTACCTGTACCCCCGCCAAAATTAGAAAAGTACTATTTGGACATGATATCTGAATTTTATGGCGACAGTAAATTATTAGCAAGATTCATAGAAATCTGCGAAAAATTAGTTAAAAAATTCTACAATTTGGTTGACACGACAGATTTTCAGAATGAATTCTTGATGTCAAGCATACTTGCCAAAATAAAACGCGATGCCGCGATTAATATTGCAAGCACCACAATTGGAAAGTGGGAAGATTTGAAACATGCACTATTAAATGCGTATTCCGATAAACGCGATTTGTATACCTTAAACATAGAAATTACAGAACTACGACAAGGAAATGAAACAGCATTTGATTTTTATAATCGTGTTCAACACGTTCTAAACTTACAAATATCGTATATCAATAATCAAGTGGTCGAAGAAGCTAGAGCTATTTTAATTAGCTACTTTCAAAAATAGGAGCAGTGTTATCACAAGGCCCTATTGGTTCCGATCTACCTATTGCTTACGCTAGCAGAACGCTTAATAGTACTGAGCAAAACTACAGTACTACGGAAAAGGAATTATTAGCCGTAGTATGGGCAACCAAATATTTTCGAAGATACCTTTACGGACGAAAATTCAAAATTATAACAGACCACAAGCCATTACAATATTTACATTCTTAAAAGAACCCCATTCCAAATTAATGCGTTGGAGACTTAAACTTGAAGAATATGATTACGAAGTAATTCACAAAAAAGGTTCCCTGAATACAAATGCAGATGCGCTCTCACGCATCGAACTAAATGTAAACTCAGTAGATTCAGACTTCCAAAAAACTTTACGACCTCATAGAAAATTTTAATGATAGCTATAACCCCGACGACACCCAATCTCTAATACAGAACTACGACAAGGAAATGAAACAGCATTTGATTTTTATAATCGTGTTCAACACGTTCTAAACTTACAAATATCGTATATCAATAATCAAGTGGTCGAAGAAGCTAGAGCTATTTTAATTAGCTACTTTCAAAATTATTCTCTTAGAATATTACTTCGTGGACTCAAAGAGCCATTGGGAACTCTTATGAGAACCAAAGACCCGAAAGATATGAATAGCGCACTTAACATGTTAACTAATGATTTTCAATTAGAAACACATAGCCGTACACATGCAAATACACAATTCAAAAATAACACACATCACACTTAACAACCTAAACCAAAACAAGCTAACCATACCCAATATAGACAAGTACAACACCCTCAATTAATGTACAGACCTACTCCACCTAGCATCCAAAATTTTAGACACACTAATAATCAATTTTCAACTAATCAACAATATAATAAACCTTTCAACAATCACTATCCAAAAAATCAATTTGTCAAACCCAATAACCAACCCCAGCAAAATGTTTTTAAGCCAAATCCAAATTTTAAACCTTCCAAACCGACGCCTACGGATTTAGAAATTAATGAACAAAACGTAGATTATTGCGAAAATGAACTCAATTCAGATTACTACGTAACCGAACCCGATCAAGACGAGCAAACCGATTTTTTTACTATAACAGCCTCGGAACAAACATTGAACTAATAAATGTAATTCATAATCACAAGCCCTAATAGACACTGGCAGTACACGTTCTTTTATCAATCCAACTATTGCAAATAAATTCTTTAAAAATAAAATTAAAAATGACCCATTCAAAATTACCACTGCACATGGAACATCTGTTGAAAATTATAGTATTATAATACCCTCTTCAAAATTATTTAACTCACCCAATACTTTGTTAAAATATCACTTATTTAATTTCCATCAAAATTTTGATATTCTATTAGGACTAGATAATTTAAAAATATTAGGCGCAACCATCGATTTGACTAACGATAAAATAATTACACCCAATCAGGAAATAAGAATTTATTATCATAAAATACTCCCGAAATCTCACTACATAAAAATTCTCCCTAAATCGGAAAAATTCTCTAAATTATTCGTTCACAACATCGAAAATGGTGAAGCATTCATCCCCGAAACTAAAATAAGCAACATAATTATCCCAGAAGGTCTCGCTAAAATTCAAAATTATGAAATTATTTATCCAATTATAAACTTAGGTGAAAATGAAGAAATTTTAAATTCAGTAGATTGTGTTCAAATCCATCCATTATACAATTTCGAAATAAATAATTTAAATTTTGAACAAAATGAAATAAAAAAGAAATTAGATATGAGTAAAATTAGACTTGACCATATGAACAAAGAAGAAAAACATGAGATGACAAAACTGATAACTGAGTATTCTGTGACAATGAACCTTTATCTTTTACTAATGACGTAAAACATTTCATTCGCACGAAAGATGAGATCCCCGTTTATGCTAAAACTTATACCCCGAAATACATCGCAAAGAGGTACAAAGCCAAATTAAAAAAATGCTAGATCAAAACATAATAAGTCCATCCCATTCACCCTGGTCATCCCCTGTATGGATTGTCCCTAAAAAGACAGACGCATCCGGCAAAAAAGAAATGGAGACTAGTAATCGACTACCGAAAATTGAATGACAAAACGATTGACGACAAATATCCCATACCCAACATTAACACGTTATTTGACAAACTTGGCAGATGTCAATACTTTTCGACTTTAGACTTAGCCTCAGGATTTCATCAAATTAAAATGAATGAATCCGATATTCAAAAGACCGCCTTCAACACAGAAAACGGACATTACGAATTTTTGAGAATGCCATTTGGACTGAAGAACGCGCTCGCTACTTTCCAAAGAGTAATGGACAACGTTCTACGAAATTTAGTAAATGAAATTTGCCTCGTTTATTTAGACGATGTAATTATTTTCAGTACATCCCTTCAGGAACATATACAAAATTTAAGAACAGTATTTAATCGTTTGAAACAAGCAAATTTAAAAATTCAACTAGACAAATCTGAATTTTTGCGAACAGAAGTAGCATACCTTGGACACATAGTAACACCCGACGGAGTAAAACCCAATCCCGACAAGATCCATGCCATCCAAAATTATCCATTACCCAAAAATACGACCGAAATAAAAGCATTTTTAGGACTTTTAGGATATTACAGGAAATTTATTAACAATTTAGCACAACTTACAAAACCCATGACTAAATGTTTAAAGAAAGGAGCTACTATTAAATATAACGACCCCCAATATATTCAATGTCTCAATACCTGCAAAAAACTCCTAATGAATGACCCCATCCTACAATACCCGGACTTTAACAAACCATTTAATCTCACTACAGACGCAAGCGATTATGCCTTAGGAGCAGTGTTATCACAAGGCCCTATTGGTTCCGATCTACCTATTGCTTACGCTAGCAGAACGCTTAATAGTACTGAGCAAAACTACAGTACTACGGAAAAGGAATTATTAGCCGTAGTATGGGCAACCAAATATTTTCGAAGATACCTTTACGGACGAAAATTCAAAATTATAACAGACCATAAGCCATTACAATATTTACATTCATTAAAAGAACCCCATTCCAAATTAATGCGTTGGAGACTTAAACTCGAAGAATATGATTACGAAGTAATTCACAAAAAAGGTTCCCTGAATACAAATGCAGATGCGCTCTCACGCATCGAACTAAATGTAAACTCAGTAGATTCAGACTTCCAAAATCTTTACGACCTCATAGAAAATTTTAATGATAGCTATAACCCCGACGACACCCAATCTCTAATAGTTCATCCAGATGAAGATGAACAGAAAGATCCTGAAACCGACCAAACCATTCATTCAAATCCCGAGAATCCCATAATTGGCATAACAATTACTGAATCCCCAGTAAATTTCGGCAAAAACCAAATTTTTATAGCTCAGGTTAAACATTCTCCATCTAAGCCTAAAATTAAGAAATTTCATGTTGACAAAATGAGAATCTATCTTCAAATATCTGAAATAAATTTTGAAAACGAGATTGTTAAATTCATTAAAGAATACATCCAACCACGTATTAAATATTATTTATACTTTGAAAGTCCTATTTACGAACAATTTAGTAATGTTCTACAAAAGTATTTTAAAAACTCTGAAATCATGTTTATCAAAAGTAATTCAAAATTAATAGACGTAGAGGAAGATGATGAAATTTTACAAGTGATTAAAAACTATCATGAAGGAAAAACGAACCACCGCGGAATTAATGAAGTCCACACACAAATCAAGAAGCGATACTATTGGCCAAATCAACTAAGAACTATCACAGACTTTGTAAATAAATGCGAAATCTGTTTTTTTTAAATTTATACTATTCAAATTATTCGAAATAATTGAAAGAAATATTACATCAGGTAAATGTCAAAATTGATCCTCTTACAACGAAAGCACAAATGTTATGGCAAACTGATAATACAAATAAATATCATAATTTTCAAAAATTGGCAACTACGTTATTATTTACTGAAAATGCAAGTATTTGGCATCAATGTTATACTAATTTAAAATTCTTTTCGCAAATGTAAAATATAAGTATTTACCTACCATTCCATTTAAAAAATCAACGATGATTTCGCCTCCTGCTAAGCCAGAAATATAATGCCATATCTCCTTACACCAAAAAGTAGTAATCATACTTGATACGTTTCACATGATATCAGTCTCTGAATCAACCTCTGTCATTTATCAAAGACTCAACCAAAACAGCCAGATGCGTTACGCTCATCAATGTGGTGAACTGTAGCCTTTAGCAGCCGATGACTAGGTTGAGTGACCTGATGATAAACTATTCCAAAATGATATGATGACTGCAAATGGTTTATCATCCGTAGACTCAACCTAGTCATTGTCTCCTAGAGGCTACTGTGCACCACACTGATGAGCTTCAATAACAGTGAAACGCGTCTGCCTAACCTAACGCACAAATATCTTGTGATTTTGGTCTTTGGTCATTTTAAATTAACCAACTATATGCATTCCGGTCGTGTACTTGGAGCAGTGACCGATGTCGGTCTTGGGGCCTAACCTAAAAGTAAAATTGTTATTGAAACTAGTGAAGTTTTTGCCGTATGAAAATTATTTTACTTCTTATTTCAATTTAAATATTTTTTTTCCACTGCGTACCTACTGCGTCTCCATATTTCTGTTTTAGTGCCAACGAGCGTGTTATAAATTTCAGGAGACCGAAGCGATTGCCAAGGCTACGATTCTAATTTCCGGGAACTTTTAAATGAATCCAGTTGGTGACGGAAACAAGAGAGCAGCAATTGGAGAAGCGAGAGCACGGAGGGAATTGAGTTAGCCATGGAAATGATCACCTATTGTTTTTATAAAAGGAGGGAATTAGTGTAATTGTTTTGTGTTTTTCGCATGAAAAAAAAAATAATAATTAGATTTTTATACTGATTTTTCCTAAAAGTCAGATGGGTTATTTTTAAATTATATAATTTCTGAAAATTATTTGTACACTGGACAACAAGTAAACGGATTAGTTATTTATTTGCCTGTTTTACTGCAGCGCGTACAAATATATGTAACTCGCATTAGAACTTTGTATTTACGAATTTAAGTGGAAATATAAATTCAAGACGAAATATAGATTATAGTAGATATAACAAAAATTTTACGAATTTGCAACAATGACCTTTTTGTAGGTCACATAAAACAAGTGAACGTATCCTTTGTAAACTGGTCAATTGCATTGTTGTGCTCTAAATATTTAGTTGTGTCTAGAGTTACAACAACTATACTCAGTACGTGTAAATTAATAGGTGATAACAGACTTGAATGATCGATTTTATTATTTATAATTTTGTGTAAAAAATACATGATATGATTTGTTTCATTGCAACAAATTCAGCATCGCCATTGGAGAGAAAATAAAAAGTGCCTTAAAGATGTGCAAATTAAAATCCAGCATTATTTCAAATTTGGAAGATATTTACAAAAATAAAAAACTCCAAAATTTACATTTTCGCTAATATCTAGTGACCTATGCATTTTTTCTCAAATAACAAAACCCTACTAAAATGGTCTAATGGATCAACCTTTACCTATTTTAACTAGCTTCGTATCTCATAAATAGTTCTGGAGATCTCCGTGTTTGAAAAGTTATCCTGGACAGCCTGTATAATAAGAACTATTATACCAGTAATCATGACATGCAGACTCTACGAACAAATCGTATTGCATTAATATCCGTCTTCGAAATTCCTTACAAATTCCTCACAAAAATACACTTTGCATGTTCCAAACATAAGAAATTGTGGAAATTTTGGCATAATCATAATATGTATTTTGTTCTTCAATTTTTCTTGCAATTACAATAGTCCAAAAGTTTCCATGTTAGGAGATGGGTTTTATGTTTCCATGTCAGATTTCATCCATATTATCTTCTTCAATTTCCAACTAAGAATCAGCAACAATTTTATCAAATAAAATTTTTGGAGATATTATTCATCTTCATCATCTTACTCTTATTTTACCTCACCTTCGTAATTCATGATTTTGGTTAATTATAAATTATTACGTTATATAAAAATTCACACGCACGCCAACATACCTTTAATAGTATATTACATAACGAGCATGGAAAGTGAATGATATCGTGCGAGTGAGAATATTTACGCACGAGGCCTTGGCCGAGGGCGGAAACTCACGAGCATACGATAGACACTTTCCAGCGAGTTATGTACACTATTTTTCCCACGACAATACGAAATTAATAAACAATAATGTACTAGTAAGTCATTTATTTTTTAACATCATTTATAAAATTTATTGTAATGGTATTATTGTAACAATTAGTAAAAGTGATAGGGTGTGTAACTGTTTGATTGTTCATCAGATTAGTTAGTGTATGATTTTGTTCAATATTGGTTTCGTTATTATTCGAGGATCCTGCCAATGGAGTTGGTGGATCCTGGTCCGGGAGTACCTCAGTCGTGTGTTCAGAATGAAATTCGTGTACAGCAGGGTTTACAGCTTGTAAAATTATAGTTGCGACTTGCATTTTGTTTGTAAGGGACTCATCGATATAGCTTTCGGCCACGGTCGTGGATTTCCACCCTCCGTGGCGCTTGAGCGTAGTAATATCCCCACCTGCATCTACCAGTATTGTTGCCGATGACCGACGAAAACAATGTCCGGTATATAGTTTCGGATTGTCTAGATGTAAGTAGGAAGCTATTTCTCTTGGCACGAAGCCAAATTTATTGACACCTACTGGCTGTTTTGTGCATTTTTGTTTCTGGTAGTTTAAAAAGAAACGCCGCTCATTTATATCTGATGGTCTAAGGATGGCATATTTTTTAAAGTATTCATAGAATTTACCAGTAATGGTAAATGAACGCGGCTGGTTTGTTTTGGTGTCTCGTATGTGAACCAGTGCAGCTGATTTTAGATCTTCGATATCATCGATCTTCAGTTGAGCTAATTCTTGCTTACGGCATGCTCCAGTAATACCAACAATTAACGCTACCTGGAAGAGCAGTACAATCAGTGGCGGATTTCCTAATAGGCAAAGTAGGCTGAAGTCTGCGACGGCAAAATTTTGACGGCGGCATATTACCAGAGAATATTTTTCAACAATTTTTTTTTTTTAAATGAATTAAAATTGCCGCTTGTTTGTTTGCAAATACGAAACGATGAATTTAAACAGGATGCCAAAAACTAAGAATTTAGTTATTTAATGAATATAAATAATAAACAAAGAAATACTTGATTACAATAATAAGAATGTGATACCAAAAAAGAAAATGACCAATCACACAAAAAAATTATTATAGGTAATAAAGAAAATTTGATTGCAATAATAAATATCAGTAATTACACAAAAATGGAAGAAAAGATGGAAGGACGATCTGGAAAAAATGAAGATAGAAAATTGGTCTACAAAGGTGGAAACAAGAAGGAATGGAAGGAAGTAGCATCAGAGCAAGCCAAAATCCACAAAGGATTGTAGTGCTATAGCAAGAAGAAGAATTACACAAAAATAAATTGATTATAATCGTAAATCCGCTACTGAATACAATACATATGAATTAATAAAAAGAAAATCTTTTATATTTACCTTTAGGAACAAATCATCTGGAGCTTCTAGTAAGAATTTATTTATTTCCTGCGATGTGAGAGTTTTCAATTTTTTCGGTTTATAACCGTCTGATTTCCTCTTCAAAAACGCTTTTAATTTCATATATTCGCTTATATTTACGTTATGGTATACAATGAGCGAGCTTCGAAGCATAGAATATTGTACCCATAAGGAGTTCGGTTTGATCTTTTCAGATATTTCTCCGAAGTAAGCTAGTAGCACATTTTCCGAAAAGGACGTTTTGATTTCCTTAGCTTTTTCCAGTCCATAAATTGCTTATATGTTATTTTGTACCTGTTTTGGGATTTTTCGGATAGCAAATTGAGGGAGGTGTTTTGAGCCGCTTCAGTTATATTTGGTGGGGTGCACTCTTGAGACGAATCACTTTCAAACTCATTATTATCCATATTTTAAAAAAATAATGCGATGTACCGTGAAAACGAAATGACAGGAAAAAATTATCAATTGTCAGAAAGTAAACACAAGCCTACTTACTAGAAAGTGAAACAAATGTACAATATCTATGGATAACAAACACGTTTGTTATGATGATAACGTACGGGTGAATGATATTGTTTATTTTCGTAACTAGGTGACTGTATGGAATCTGTTACTTTCGTATATGGTCGTGGGAAAAAAATATAACAGCATAGTAAACATCGGTCTTACAAACCGAATGTTATTTTTACCCGAGAACGAAGTGGCATATTACTCTGCCATTTTGAACGACTCACTTTAATGAGCCATGAACGAATGGCTCTTTAGTTTGCACAGTACGGCACATGGCTCACCAGTTTACACTATCTCTGCGTTCGTTCTCGCTCAGTGCCATCGTTCACGTGCTGTACTCTTTAGATCGCTCATCGTTCATTAAACAGCACACTAGCACAAATGAATCACCGCTCAGTAAATAACACAGTAGCATAGCTACACAAAATACTGCACGAAGCAGGGAGTAGAGCTGAGCTAATGCTACACCGTACGCTCCGTCGTTCAAAACATACGACACTCGCGCAAGTGAGCATAGTAGACACAGCACACATGAAGAGCGCTTGTGCGTTTGAAAAGAGTCGTTCAAGTAAACGACTCGCCTCAGGGAGCGAAGCAAAATGAACTAACTCACTAAAATTGAACGTAAGACCCATCACAAATTAAGATACAAGTTTCATAAGACATGATTATAGCGCACGGCTTGCCTCGAATTTTCTAAGGGTACAAGTGCGCTAAAATGTCTTATAGAACGTGTATTTTATACTATTTTTTCTATTTTAGTCCTTTTGTCAAAAAATATTTACTAATATACGTTACTTCATTTTGAGGAATTTATATTTTGGTTGTTTCATAAAGTACATCTTAAAGAACCAAAATAGAAAAAAATTGTTAGGAAACTGGAAGATATTTTTGGTCTGTGAGACCGCATATTAACTGTGGACGGTTCAACTTTTGCTGCGACTTCAAATGCAGTTTTTCGAGGAATAAAATGTAGAAGTATGACTTTGTGTAATTTGTATTATAATTCCAGATTTGAGATGGAGGGTGAAGAAACTCCACGCGCACTTAGGCCTCACAAATGGGCCCATTGTACTACATCCTAGAGCACAGCTTCCGAACTACCGATCTTGAAGCCATTCTACGCTCAGGAAGAAGGCTAACAAGTCAGCGGGGAAAGTTGAGCTAATTGCGGCCATGGATAATAATTATATTATTTATATTAAATTTTTATAGAGAGATTGTTCTTTCTTTTTCTTCTTTATAGCAACATATATATAGCAAACGAAATCAGTAGATATTCATCATCGGCCACACCAACATTTTTTAATATAAATATAAAAAATATGAAATGATACAAGAATATTATTTGTATGATTTTGTTGAAAAGGAATAGAAATTTTGCCTATTTTCTTTATTATAAAATATTTTCTGTATAAATCATTTTTAAACAATATGAACTTCCAGAGGAGCACGCAAACCTGAACAAAAGACTTTTACCAACGTCACGGAATAAAATCCCTAAGGTATCTTGAGGAAAACAAAAACATCATAATGCAAAGTATTCAGTTCTACGCTCATAGTATACTGTACAGAATTTTACATTTACATTATAATGAATATAATGCAATGCAAATTCGATTGTCATTGTTTACATTTTTGTTTCTCCAAGTACTTATGTTAGAAAGCAGTTTTATTTAAATTGACGCAACTTTCTAGGAATTTTAAATAAAAAAATTGTAATAAACTTTAAGTGGCACTAAAATTATTTTTATTAATTCTTTTAGAAATATATGTTGTTACAATTTAATAAAGTGCCGTTATATTTTTATGAAGCATAAAATAAATGCTACGCGAAAATAAGGGTTATAGGTTCATTAAATAATTATAAAGTTGTAGATGTACATAGATTTTTATTACCGCATAAAATGTCAATGGAAAACGTATAGTATAATTAATATGTTACATAAAAGAAGAGAATTTATTTATTTCTTTGCACACTCGTTTTTTTTTTCGTCATACCGTAGGTCAGGAAGGTAATGTAATCGTGCCAAAAATTCGATGGTGAGTTTTCAGTAATTAAGCACGAATTAGGGTCCTTACAACACGTTTTTACTATTTTTACGATGATGTCTGTGTGTGTGTGTGTGTGTGTGTGTGTGCGTGTGTGTGCGTGTGTGCGTGTGTGTGTGTGTGTGTGTGTGTGTGTGTGTGTGTGTGTGTGTGTGTGTGTGTGTGAGTGTGTGTGTGTGTGTGTGTGTGTGTGTGTGTGTGTGCGTGTGTATGACTCTTATAAATAACTTCCAAATATTTCTATTTTCCGTATTTAATCTATCTGTATTCATATAAAGAGTTGATTAGATTTTGGGTAAAATTGGATAACCGGAAGTGAGTGTTTACTTAAGACTTTAACAGTTTTTAACGAAAAACAATATTAAAATAAAATCCAAAACTTTTAAATTTTAGGATTTAAAACTTCTTTATCAAGGGGAACAACATATTAGATTTTGGCTAAAATGAATGAACCAAAAGTGATACTTTACTTGAAGCTCTCAACACATTTTCGTGAAAAATATATTGATATACTCCAAAACTTGTCAAATTTAGTATTTAAGACTTCTATATAAATAAGAACAACATATTAAATTTTGGCTAAAATTGATAATTCGAAAATGATACTGTACTTGAAGTTCTCAACATATTTTCGTGAAAAATATATTATGATATATTCCAAAACTTTTCAAATCTGGTATTTAAGATTTTTATATGAATGTGAACATGTTAGTTTATTTCTAAAATTGATAAACCGGAAGTGATACTTTACTTGAAGCTCTCAACAGATTTTCGTGAAAAATATATTATGATATATTCCAAAACTTTTCAAATTTGGTATTTAAGATTTTTATATGAATGTGAACGACAAATTAGATTTTTTCTAAAATTGATAAACCGAAAGTGATACTTTACTTAAAGCTCTCAACAGATTTTCGTGAAAAATATATTATGATATATTCCATAACTTTTCAAATTTGGTATTTAAGATTTTTATATTAATGAGAACGACATGTTAGATTTATTTTAAAATTGATAAACCGGAAGTGATACTTTACTTCAAGCTTGTCAAATTTAGTATTTAAGACTTTTATATAAAGAAAATTAACATATTCGATTTTGAATAAAATTGATAAACGGAAAGTGATACTTTATTTGAAGCTCGAACTACTTTACAAGAAGCTAAAAGTAGATTTTTTTGAAAAAATATATTAAAACATGATTCCAAACTTCTCAAATTTGGTATTTAAAACTCGTGTATAATTTTAAACAACATTAGATTTTGATTATACCTATATGATAAACCGGAAGTGGTACTTAATTGGAGCCATTGTATTCTTAACCGGTAGAAAGCACTTACTGCTCTTAATACTTAAATAATTACATAATATTTATTATATACGAAATGGGCAGCAGCTACACTGATAGCCTCATATTCAGCGTAATTAAAATTTAAGTTGTGATGTAAAAATTAATAAAAAAATATTGAAACGATAAATTGGTATAATGAATTTGATAAGAAAACAGTATGATACTGATACATATGTATGCATGGATAGGATATATGTTCATTTATTTATACATATATCGAATAAAAAAATAACTTTATTTTGTATTTATTGACTACAATAAATTCTCGTTTAATTTCCAGCGGAAGATTTCTCGGATTATTGGGAAAACCAATTAGCTGAGCACCCATGTCTGGTAGAAAATAGAAACAAATCCAAAATTGCCAATGAACGTTAAAGCGTCAAGACACAAGCCGTACCTGCCATTACTTCCTTTAGTTTCTCCGACTTTGACTTCTTTATAGATTGGTTTTTACCCCTGAGAATAAGGGTGGTTTAATCTTTCTAAAGAAAAAGCTTTACTCGGGTATATGAAAAAGTTAATCAACTTTTTGTTATAAATAACAGGATTAAAATTCAAATAAGTTAATATTACCTTTAATGAGGGAGTTTAGTCATATTGAAATGTAATCATTTTTCCACATGAATCTAATAATATACATGCAATATTACTATTAATGTAATTAAAGTAATAAAATATAGCGCATTTTTTTGTACAAACGATATAAAATTTATTGTTAGTTAAATCGCCTACAATACGATTACGTAGGTGGTATCTTTTAGTTCGCCGTAGTTGTCCGCTCTTACCGCTAATACAGAATAAAAACATAAACGTATTAGTCCAAGAGCTGGGAGTAAAATCAAGTGACTCGTAAGATACCAAACATTTAGCATTGTGAAATTATAGTACTGTTTGCTCTATAAGAAAAATCACTCGTCTGCCGACCGTAACTGGTAGCCTTCACCCGCAATAATTTTCAAAAATTTGGTCAGGATCATCGGATGTTGAAATAGATTCCAAATAAAAAAATTAACTCCACATATGCATACGTTTCGGCATTTATTACACCTTCATCAGTGCTAAGATCGAAAAAATATAAATGTAAATAATTTGTACATAAACATTATACACGATTCCAAACAAATAATACAATAAAATTCATATTACCTGTGAGTTGTTAATGGATACAAAATTTCTTATTTTAACAATAAATAATACGTCGAACATCTTTTGAAATCTAAACAAGATTATCGTTGATTTAAACAAAGTCAGAAGAATAAAACAAGAATAAACTATTGTATAACTTTAAAACAAATTATTAATATTTCGACAACCGTTTGTATCAGATCTAAAATTTAAGCTTTTTATTATTATTAATATGAGTCATTTATAAAAAAATCTTATTTTGTAATTACTGTCATAATCTAAAATTGAAACATTGTCAAAATTAAAACGATGTTGTAAATCAACGCTATGCTTTGATAAAGTAGTATTAGTGTCTATTTTTTAACAATCATTCTT
The DNA here is from genome assembly GCA_963082715.1 of Harpalus rubripes. Taxonomy (NCBI): domain Eukaryota; kingdom Metazoa; phylum Arthropoda; class Insecta; order Coleoptera; family Carabidae; genus Harpalus; species Harpalus rubripes. Next base: position 41,177,533 of record OY720455.1, on the reverse strand, counting down.
ACGATTCTTCATTCTATTTTTACTTTCCGTCACTTTTAGGTAAGGAAGGTATTGTCTTTGGTCAAAAAATTCAGTGGTGAGTTTTTGATGAATAAGCACGTTTTGGGGTCCCTAGTATATAATTTTACTCTTTTTACGATCATTGTGTGCGTGTATAGGCGCGCGCGCGCGCGTGTGTGTGTGTGTGTGTGTGTGTGTGTGTGTGTGTGTGTGTGTGTGTGTTACAAAATTTTCACCTGCGATAACTCTAATACTATAATTCTAAAAATTATAATTCTTTCGTATTCTTCTTCGTTACATCCATATAAAGAGCCGATTAGATTTTGGTTAACCGGAAGCACACTCATTTGAAGTTTTTAACAGTTTTTCTTGAAAAAACGACGATGTTAAATATCATTTTTTCATATTTAATGTTATTATAAATATTAAGGAATATTTTATTCTCTATACGATTTGAATGCATTTTATACATCGTATTAAATGGTTATAGAGTTAAAAATGTGATGTGGCCAGCACATTACCTTCCGTCAGTTTTATGTATTTTGTACAAATTTCATACAGAAACTTCCTTGCTAAAGATTCTATTTTTTGTCGCAAAAGATTTTATTTTTCCAGTAAAATTATTACACAAACATACTATGTCATTTATATTTGACACTGACACCTTTCAATCAGAATTTTCTTAATCTAACAGCTGTTTACAAAGTAATAGCATAGCTGGCTAATTTATGAAATTTAATGATATTTAAAATCGTTTTTTTCAAGAAAAACTTCTAAAATCTTCAAATGAGGGTACTTCCGGTTGACCAATTATAACCAAAATCTAATCAGCTCTTTATATGGATGTAACGAAGAATATGAAAGAATTATAATTTTTAGAGTTTTTGTATTAGAATTATCGCAGGCGAAAATTTTGTCACACACACACACACACACACACACACACACACACACACACACACATACATACATACGACATCATCGTAAATATAGTAAAATCGTATTCTAGGGAGCCTAAAATGTGCTTATTCATCAAAAACTCACCATCAAATTTTTTCAAATAGGGTATTTTCACAATACCTTCCTTACCTGAAGGTGACGGAAGGTAAAATGTTTCAAAATCGACTACCACGAGTCTCATACCAGGTTGCAGAAAACACCAAAATGCCCAGAGTAATGTATTTTGTCTAAAATATATACGTCTGTCACATTTTTTAAACACATCTTTCAAAATGTCAAAAAACGACGATAACTTCCTTAAATACCATCTTAATTTGTTTTACAGAAAATTAGTTGAACATATACAGTGTTTTTGAAAAAGTGCAATACTCTATTTTCTTGCTTATTATTGGTGATGCTTATATTGATGACATGATTTATCCAGTTCAATATTTGTGATTGAACTGCCTGAAAATTATAATTGAGGACCTTTTGGTATTACGGAAAGTGACATCAACTTTGTAAATTTATATACAACCTATACAATTTTTAATAAATTTGGATTTCATTTTTTGTTCTCTTTCCGATTGTACCAAATTTATTAGTATTAACGTTATTCCTTTGTTAAAAATAATTACCTTCTTTCTCTCGATTTTTATTGTTATGAGATGTAATTTAATAAGCAAGAGGGCTTTGACTGTAATTGTTTTATGATATGTTAATAAGTTCATATGTTTTAATTTAATGTTATACTTCCTGTCAAATAAGTATGGACTTGAGAGATTTATACACTGTTATAACTGATTTATGATGGATTTAATTTATAAATTTAGATTTACAAATTTAGATTTGAAATTTACGAAAATCACGATAGTGAATTTAAAGATATGAAATATATCCAATCAACTAACATTGGGTCACGTGGTTTGACATAAATAAGATGAGAGTTATATGATATTTATCAATTTTATTATAATCAAGGAATAATATATCCATATTTTCGGAATCCATTTGTCAAATCAGAATTAAAATGTTTTAACTGCAACTTAAACTGTCATTTTCCCCACCAAAATAATTGTTTTAAATACTGTGAAACGATTGGACGCATTTACAAATATAGTCTTCACGCCAGCAATGAGTGCCCGTGAGGTAACGCTTGGTAAGCGCCCGTCCGATGCTAATATTTTATCATTACCGATATCGGTGTACAAAGCAGATTGGCACTCCCAACAATGCGTAATAAGCTGTGATGATTTATTTATTTAAATGTAAATTATAAATCATAAATTTCTTAAATAGGGTATTCTCACATATTTTTTATTTATTTTTCTTAAAGAACAGTTATATCTAAGAGTACCTGTGAAAACCCGATTTAAAAAATCCTTTTAATAAGAGAAATATTAATTTTTAAAATTTGATTTTGTTGTGTCACGTGATAGTGACGTACTAGTTGTACAGTACCAGCGGTGTACTATCATGCGGCGTCTTATCACATTCGAACATGGAGTAGGGATTCCAACTGGTCTCCCATTGGAAGGTCATCTAGTACATCAGCAAAATTTAAATGCTTTATATCTTTCGAAACAATTAATTTATAATATGATTTTATTGTCTTTTCCTATCAACACTAATATTTTTTATAAATTTTTAATATTGGTAGTCCTCAGAGAATACCCTATTCATCATGAACTAATAAAAGTGGATATGTACAATTTATATTTATAAATGTAAATTCGTAAATCTAAATTTGTAAATTAAATTCATCATAAACCAGTTATTAAATATTTAGTGGCCGTGTTGAAAATGCTAAGATATGAGAAAGTGGCAACACCGCAGGGCAGGGAACAGGGTGCGGAGAAGAGAAAATGTTGAGTATTAGTCCATACTTATTTAACGGAGACTATACTCGTAATGTGAAATAAGAAATTAACAAGTAACAAAACATTTATTCATGTCCCTCATTTCCATTAATACTCCGAGTCTTTTTCTCACTTCATTTTAATTTTATCTTTCAACGTTACTCTTTCTATTCTTTCTAAAACTTACGTTTTTGCATTATTCATATAATTCTTTACGATTTTTTTCTGCTTTTGGTTCCATAAGCTTCTTCGGCAATTTGAAGACAGACTTTCTTAATGATTTTCCACATAACTTTAGTTTCTTCTGTTAGTAATGCGTACTTGTATCGGTCTATTTCTTTCAAAATTCTTTCTTGATACATTATTTTATAGTTTACCTTTTTTAGATTTTCAGTATTTATAGCTATTCTTTGTTTGTCTTTTTTCAGGGCTATTATTCTGTTTCTACTTTTTTTGAAGAAAGTCGTGAGGAAGAATAAGTCGCTATCAATTTCAAATCCTCTTTTGACCCTAACATCCTGTATCAATTTTAAATCAACGACCTCAGTTAATGTATAATCCATTATCGATTTTTATTTTTGCTTTTCTCCCATCTTGTAATCTGATATATTTCTTTGTGCTAAAAGAATGAATTTCATATAACTAAATTATTCATAAAGCAGAGTTCTATCAATCTCTTGTTATTATTATTTTTGATCGTTTCACCGAATCTGTTTAACACATTAGCCGTCGTATTGTCTTTCACGCCCACTTTTCCTTTAAAATCACCAACTGCAATTAGTTTTATCTTGTTTTGTCCACTGCTTCCTGTATTTCTTCACTGAAATGTACATTACTCTGTCCAAAATAAATTTCCAGCCTTTTACTTCTTTAATTAAATCACTTTTTATTAAACCGGCTTCTCCCGAGCACGTAGTTTTGTTCGCCTCTACTCCGCTATACCACACTCTAGTTTCTTTTTTAAATAAAATCCCTTTTCTCTTCCTTTTAGTTTCTGAAATAACTAGAACGTCTAAGTTTGGTCTCAAAATTCTCTGATTCTATTTCCTTATCCTTTATATCTCTAATATTCCATTTTCCAATTTTAAGGTTACTTGATATTTTGCCTTCCGTGTTTTCGCCCTTCATTTTGCGTTTCTCTAATACTTTACGTGTTTAATCGATACTATATCCAATATTGAGTTCGTTATCGTATTTTCCAAGTGTTGTAAAATGTTTGGTAGTTATATGATTTACGTTTATCTAGCATATTGTCTTTCCCGTCAGCAACTAGTTTCTGTTCCTTCTCGCCCCCTTCCTAACTGTTAAAGTAAAAACTTTATATTCATTAAGTCACCATTGATAATATATTGTTTGTTATGATATATGATGTATCAAGTTGTCCGAGTTTAATCTGTCATATATATTTATATAATTTCTGTGTTCTTGTGTTCCAATTAAAGCATATTAACGTGTCTACGTCTTCTTTATTCTTCACATTAACATGGTAGCAGAGCGTAGTTCGTAGTTCTTCGTATTTGGAATAAATGCCGTTGTTCTTCAAGGAAGAGGATTAGAAATACATTAAATTATAGGTGTAGGTTTCTAAGATATATTCCTAAGAAACTTGAAGATAGTAAGCATGGAAGTCCATGGGATCGAACGTTTACGAGGTGCTGAAAATTGGAGCACTTGGAAATTCTCTATTCGTAATTTGTTGCGCGGGAGCGAAGGAGCGTATGAAGTATGCATCGGTGAAATAGAAAAACCGGTAAAACCTAATACTGCTGCGCAACAAGCGCAATATCTACTTGATTTTAAAACCTGGGATAAAGCAGACCGTGCTGCCAGCCAAATTATTGTTCGTACTTTGGAAACTAATATAATTGCGTTATTGGTAACATGCGAAACTGCGAGGGATATGTGGCAAAAATTGCACGACATTTTTGAGCAACAAACGAAACAAGCAGCTCATACTGTGCAGGCAGAATTCTTTAATTACCGAATGAATTCAAGGGATTCTATGGTGTCACATATCGCAAAATTTGAAAATTTGATTCTACGAATGCAGCAGCTTAACGTAAAACCTGATGGTTCATCGTTAACTGTAAAACTATTAGATACGTTACCAGAGGAGTACGAGAGCCTTCGGCAAGCATGGTGGGCTAGGCCAGAAAGTCATCAGACATTTCAAAATTTGATTGGATTCCTTACGTCCGAGGAAGCTAGGCGTAAACAACGGGCTAATGAAGAAGACTCAGTAGCGCTGATGGCTGGTAAACAAAAAAGATACAGCAAGACTGATCATAGTAGTACCAGTACTTATAGCCAACAGAAGAGGAAAACTAAGAACACTGAATCTTCTGGAGGGAAGACAAAGAACTTCAAGTGCTACAAATGCGGTGAAAAAGGGCATATCAAGCGCAACTGTCAAAAATCAAAATTGACAGATAACACTGAAGATGAAGCTTTTGTGTGCGAAGTATTGTCAGCCCAGCTAGAAAACGACGCATGGATTGTGGACTCCGGTGCCACTGATCATATTACTCACAGAAGTGAATGGTTTTCGTCGTTTGACAATTTTATGACACCTGTCAAGATCTTCATCGGTGACAAGTCGACATTGGATGCCCTTGGAAGAGGTACAATCAAGTTTGAAGCATTGGTTGACGGCAAATGGATATCTTACAGACTTAAGAACGTCCTCTATATGCCAGCAGCTAGAAGAAATCTATTTTCGGTAACATCTGCTCTTGACAAAGGTATGAATTTTCGTTCGTTTAAAGACAGATGTGAATTTATGAAAAATGGTATAATCAAAGCTCGTGGCTATCGAGCTGGACAATTATTTAAAATGTTAATTAAAATTAAAGAGCCCACCGAACCGGTTATTAAAGAAGTCAATGTAACAACGAAAAATACTCTTCAAATTTGGCATGAGAAGTTGGGACATCAAAACTTTCGTCATATCAAGCAAATTTTGAAGCAAAACAATGTCGACTTCATTGACAATGATTTATTTTGTGGAGCGTGTATTGAGGGGAAACAGCATCGTAACAGTTTCCAACAACGGCAACAACGTGCGAATGAGCCAGGTGAGATCTTTCATGTTGACCTATGCGGGCCCATGGAGTATACCTCGTTGGGTGGAGCACGCTACTTCATGTGCTTCACGTGTGACTATACAAGACTTCGAATAGTTTATTTTCTGAAGGAAAAGACTCAAACGATGGAGAAAATAAATGAAGTAATAAAAATGGTGAAAACACAATGTGGACGTCCCATGAAGATACTTCAAAGCGATGGTGGCTTAGAATTCAACAACAGAGGCGTTAGTAATCTACTGAAAGAAAATGGTATTATATTTTCTGTTGTAAATCCTTACACGCCACAACAGAATGGTTGTGCAGAAAGAACCAACCGTACTGTTGTTGAACTTGCTCGGACAATGCTTGTTTCTAAAAATTTATCTAAAGTTCTCTGGGCAGAAGCAGTAAATACTACTGTATATATCCTTAATCGAACAGGATCGAGTACTATTGAAGGTAAAACGCCATACGAATTATTTACTGGAAAGAAAGTGAATCTGAAGAATTTCCATATCTTTGGAACCGAATGCTATATGCACATACCAAAAGAAAAGAGGAAGAAATGGGACTCTACGGGTCATAAAGGTATATTTGTCGGGTATTCCGAAAATATTGATGGATTTCGAGTTTGGTTGAAAGAGGAAAATAAAATTGTTAGAAGCAGAGACGTCATTTTTCCTTCTGAGACAACTGACCAAACAATGGTACTATTTCCCGTGAAGACTGACACAGTAGAAGAGGTTGAAGAGTCTGCAAAAGCAACTGAAAAACTAAATTCTTAATTATTGAAGAAGACACTTCGAATAATTCAGTTGAAGATTCTTCAGAAGAATATCGACAACTTCGAGACAGAAGTAAAATCAAACCACCATCTCGGTTAGCTGAAATAATGCTTACAGAGATTGAAGAACCGAGAAATTATGACGAGGCTCTGAAGTCGGCTGATCGACTTCGCTGGAAGGCAGCGATGGGAGAAGAAATGGCTTCATTGGAGGAAAACTCAACTTGGTCATTAGTTGAGTTACCAATTGGAAGGAAAACTATATCAAATCGCTGGATATATCGTCTAAAGCGGGATGCTGAAGGTAAAGTAAATCGATACAAAGCTCGGCTTGTTGCACGAGGGTTTAGTCAAAGAGAGGGCATCGATTACAATGAGACCTTTAGTCCAGTGGCAAGATTTGATACTATAAGAGCCATTTTGAGTATTGCAGCTAGTGAACATTTGCAACTAGCCCAATTTGACGTGAAAACAGCCTTCTTAAATGGAATACTGGAAGAAGATATCTATATGGATCAACCCTTAGGGTTTGAAGATAGTACAAATCGCGTTTGTAAGCTGCAAAGAAGTTTATACGGGTTGAAGCAGTCCCCAAGATGCTGGAATAAGCGCTTCAAGGATGTACTACAAACTCTTGGACTCCATGACAGTACTGCCGATCCATGTCTCTTTTATAGAATAATGGGTGAAGAAAAACTCATCGTTGTACTCTACGTTGACGGCGGACTTGTTGCAGCGAGCAAGAACGAAATTATTGAAGAATTTTTAGAGAATTTGAAAAAAGAGTTCAAAATTACAGTTCAACCCATTGGATGTTTCTTGAATATTCTAATTAAACAATGTCATGATAATTCTATTTTCATCTCTCAGCGAATCTACACAGAAGAAATTCTTAAAAGATTTTGTATGGATAATGCAAATCCAGTCTGCATTCCAATGGAAAAATGCCATCTGAGTGAAGAAGGAAATGATAGAAAATTGACAAATGCACCATATCGCGAAGCTGTTGGAAGCATAATGTATCTGGCAGTCGCTACTCGCCCGGATATAGCGTTTGCTGTTAATTATGCATCACAATTCTTAGAACAGCCAGAAGAGAAGCATTGGATTTTGGTAAAGAGAATTTTAAAGTATCTGAAAGGAACAACAACACTAGGAATCAAATATGGTGCTTCGTCAGAAGGGGTTGAACTTGAAGCATACAGCGATGCTGATTATGCTAGTGATCAGAAGACACGTCGTTCAATAAGTGGAATATTATGTAAATACAGTAATGGTGCCATTCTATGGAGTAGCAAAAGGCAACAGAGTATTTCACTTTCCACTACAGAGGCTGAATACGTAGCAGCAAGCGAAGCAACAAAGGACATAATTTGGATAAACCGACTCTTTGCTGAAATTTCGCCGCTGAAAACTGTTCCTGTACTTCGTGTGGATAATGAGAGCGCAATAAAACTGGCCAAGAACCATACATTTCACAAGCGTTCAAAACACATAGAAGTACGTTTTCATTTTATTCGGGAAAGAATTCAAGATGGACAGATGGATATCAAGCATGTCCCTGGTCAAAACCAGTTAGCAGATATCTTGACAAAACCAATTCCACGAGTGCGTTTTGAATATCTGCGATTAATGTTGGGAATGTCTTCCAATGAAATATAAAGTTTTAGGGGAAGTGTTAAAGTAAAAACTTTATATTCATTAAGTCACCATTGATAATATATTGTTTGTTATGATATATGATGTATCAAGTTGTCCGAGTTTAATCTGTCATATATATTTATATAATTTCTGTGTTCTTGTGTTCCAATTAAAGCATATTAACGTGTCTACGTCTTCTTTATTCTTCACATTAACACTAACTTCTCCGTCTACAATTAGCTTTTTTTAAGGCCACTTTTGTCACTTTACTCAGTGTTCTAAATTCTTTAGCTTCTTTCCTTATGGTAGCCTGTATGATTCTATCTACTTTAGTCATGTCGCTGTCTATGAAAATCGCTTCTTCTCGATGTGCTTTTAATTTGTACTTCATTTTCAGTATCTTCGTTTTTACGTCAAAGTATTCCATATCTATTATTGCTTTCTTGGGACCAAGTTTTCGTATTTCTTTAGATTTGTCTTCAATGACAATATTTATTTTAAGAAAATTACTGTCTTCTTCTAGCTTCTTTTTATTTTTTACTTAGTAACTATTTCGTAGGGGTTTACAAGATATGTTTGTATTCAAAGAAGTAGTTTACAATACAGGAAAATTCACAGTTAAACAGAATGCATGATACGTGTCCAACATGAGTATATCGACGAGAAACAAAGTCGATTAAATTAGACAAAAAATCCAGTAGGAACCTATTTAAGCGGTGTTTTGCTTAACTATAAATTGTGTTTATTTTTATTTTTGCAAATAACTTCCAAGTATGAAATAATACTAGATGCTTATAGCGTATAGATAATACAATGCTTTTGGTTTGCATTTCTTTAGGGTACTTACAATTTTTTTATTGCTATTGGTTTTCGAGTTGCAAAGCTTTCTAACGATGTAAGATTTATCAATGTTCATATTCCAAACGGCAGAAATGCAGTAATTATTAAATTCAAACAGTGATGTCGAAAATGAATTAAATTAAATCATCAGTTAAATATTATCAAATGTTTAAGTTTACTTTATTAATTTTTAATTATTATATGGTTGCGAACATGGGGAACTGGGTTCATTCCCGACCGACGCTAAATATTTGGAATTTTAAATGGCACAAAATTGACCCATGTTCTGCACTCGCTACGCCAGCAATGAGTGCCCATCAGGTGACGCCTGGTAAACGCCCGCACGGTACATATATATCATTATCATTACCGAAATCTGTGTACAAAGCAAATTAGCACATTCAGCAATGGGTAATATGCCGTGGTGATATATTTATTTATTTAATTTTTAATTATATTTTTAACATACTCAGCACTGAAACATTTTCTTTTCAATACGTCCTTAGACTTACGTAAAAATAAAAATATTTAAAATAATTAGACTAAAAAAAATTTGAGAATTAAATTAAGAAATTAACAATGAAACAAAACAAAATATAATCGAAAATAATTGTGTTTTTCATTTGTTTCACTGTCACAACCATTGTTTTAAACGAGTCAACATATTCCACCCTTGAAAGTAATTATATCACTCGATGTGTTATTAAAAAATAAACAGATTTATCGACAATCCTTGTATTTGATAATTTTGACTGATATGTAAAAAAGTTCAGGGAAAAATTAGCCAAGAACTTTCATTTGCAATTGCAATAAAAGGGAGTAAGACCTCTAGACGTTATTTAATTTAAAAGGATTATACTCTTTTCCATTTAAACCATTCAGTAGATGGAACTGGCAACAGCGCAAACTTGAAGTAGCCGAAATTACATTGGGTAAACTCGTCTCTTGTCTCCTATTTCAGCCAATCAGAGAGGTCAAAACTATTCCCTATGCTCTGCAATACTGAATGGCTTAAATGGAACAAGGTATAGGCATCAACACCAATCTATGCATCTTATAGCAATAGCTAATTTACATACATACGAGTATATCAGATGAACAAAATTAGCGTGTAGTAATATTTGTAAAATATATGAAAAGCATAATATAATAAATATTAGTGAAATACGAATAAATTCAAATCTGTAAATTTACAGTTAAAAAGTGTAAATTTACAGGTATTAAGTGTAAATTTACAGTTGGGAAGTGTAAATTTACAGTTAGTAAGTATAAATTTGCAATGGTTTTTACTTCTGTTGGTCCTTCTAAGCTTCCGTACAGTTTCGGTACAGACGAATGATTGTTCATATGGAGTAAACAGTACTATAAACTAAACCTTTGGTATCTTATGATTTTACTCCCAGCTCTTGGACTGTATGCGTAATGTATGTGTTTTAAATTTGAAATTGAACGTCAAAGTCAATTCGCAAAAAGTAAATTATTTGAAACATAAAACGTTGAAAATAGGTTAAACAGAAGTTAAAAACTGATAAATGTAAACATAAACAGGTGACCCTGTTTTTCATTTGTCAATTTCTATGAAGAAAATACTAAAATTTAAACAGTAAGCACAATTAATTTTGCATGCTTTGTAACAGCAGAAATAAGGAATGAAAATGTCGAAAATTTCTTCAAAAATAAAGATAGCCATGGAATTGAATCAAATAAAGTACCAAATGTTTAACCATTTTTTTGTCAAATTAGTTTAGTATACTTTAATAGGTATTATTTACAATAAATGAAGTGGTGAGATATACAAGGAAAAGGTTGCGTTAATGGTAGTTTTGAAGAAATCAATGAAAACTGATTAAAGAGTAAAGTAAGCATTTTACATGAAAATTTACAACTAACAATTTGTAAATCTAAGTAAGTCAAACAGATCCTTATACTGTTTTAGTAATTTAAAAGAACTAATAAGTATGTTATTCTGAAAAAAGTTGGCGGAATCTTAACCAGGATGATTAAAAATAGTAAAAAATAAACACTTCTATTGTTATAATCTGTTTATTTTCTCGACGCTACATCGTTAAGAGTAAGGAAATTTTAAAGTCATACCTTTGATTGTCCGAAAATTAAAAAAAATTACTAATGTTGTTTTTTCAAAGAGCTCTTCACTTTAATATCGCTCTCATAACTCATTTAATTTTGAGATTCGAATGTAAGTGTATATATTATTTTCGACTTAAAATTACCTAAAGAATATAGCCTTAAGCTATGGCAATCGAGTTGCGGGACAGCCTTTATAAATTTGGCTTGGATATAGACATTTGCCATGTAGGAATATTTTTCTTTTAGATATCAGTTGACGAGGCTCTGAGGGTAATATAAAATGGCTATCTCAGTTTGAAATGCTCGATATCTGGAATCTTTTTCTTGCACATCTCACCGCTTCAATTTCTGTTCAAGTAAACAATTACTTTAAATACATAATTATTCACTTGAACATAAATTACAAATAAAAATAAATTAATCTAACTTGACCGATAAACCGTTTAACATTTAATATCTTGCTTTAATTCCATGGCTACCATTACTTTTGGGTTTATTTTCGACATTTTCATACCTATAATTTTTACCGGTACAAAGCATACAAAATTAATGATTCAGATATAGAATTATTTTAAGCTATATATTTGAAGCATTTTTACGTAAAACAATTAGGAAAGCAGGAAATTATAAAAATCTGATTTTACATGTTACAGTCTTATATGGGTGTCGAGTGTACACAAGGTGCTTCATGTAACAATGCAAGGCTTCAGAGTATGACTTCTAGACACCAACACAAGAAAAAATTCCCAATAAACATTCGTGCTATAACGCTTCCTAACAGAGATACCCATACCGTAATATTCTATGCCTTGTTTTACTTCATTTGACACAAATGAGACTTAATTGATTAAATATTTCATACATTTCAACCCGGTATTTTATTATACCTGTTACTTAATATTATCAAAACATTTTTAATTCAATACATGCTATTGCAAAGACTTCGGTATTTCATAAAAATGTAATATGTTCACCATTATATATTTAAATAATACTATGTTATAATTGATGATAATGGCTTCTTTATTGAACATTTGCTCTATGATTCTATATATGTACGTATGAATATAATATTATATATATATATATATATATATATATATATATATATATATATATATATATATATATTCATCCTACTATCATTGAGGCGTCCGTACATTTACCATTTCCTATCAATAGAGCGTCCAACTGCAATAGAGCGTCCGTATACGCTCTATTGAACACCCTATTAAAATTTTTTGGTGGTACCGTGGCACCTCCTAAGGTTGATTTCCGAAAATTGCTATGGACGCTTTAATGATAGTGGAGTGTCATAAAGTGTATATTTCGCGTATATTTTTAGTTCAGGCATTTGACGCTAGGAACGCTGCTGCATCAAGTGTATATTGCGTACTGTGTATATTTTTTTTACACTTTACTATCATTAGAGCGTCCATCATATGGCAACGTTGTATTTGTATATTCCGCGTATATTCGCTGTGTGCGTCCAGTAACTTGTTGGTGGCAACATGAATGTTAACAGATAGAGTCGCCTGTTTCCTTCTGAATATATAAGTTTTTATTGAAATGAAAAATAAGCTACACTACATTTATATTATTGTTTTTAGTATAAAAGAAAAAATTTGTGTGCGTATGTCATTTTGACAAACACAATGTCACGTTGACAGTATCAATGTTTTGACTTATTTTGATTTTGAATTGCTTTAATGTTCCTATTTTACAATTTTTAGGCAGTAAAACATATGAAATTAAAAATAATAACATTTTAGCAGTTAAAAATCAAAATAAACCAAACCATCGGTCTTGTCAACATGACATTGTTCTTGTCAAAATGACATGCGCACACAAATCAGCTGATTCCAGGCACGTCAAAGTCACTCGAGCCACGTGTCTGGTCGCGCCCTATAATAATTTTTCCTATTACACTTTTACTACTACACTTTTACTACTATACTTTTACTACTACACTTTTACTACTACACTTAAACTATTACACTTTTACTATTACACTTTTACTAATACAGTTTTACTATTACACTTTTACTATTACAATTTTACTATTACACTTTTACTATTACACTTTTACTATTACACTTTTACTATTACACTTTTACTATTATACTTATACTATTACACTTTTACTATTACACTTTTACTATTACACTTTTACTATTACACTTTTACTATTACATTTTTACTATTACACTTTTACTATTACACTTTTACTATTACATTTTTCCTATTACACTTTTACTATTACAATTTTACTATTACACTTTTACTAGTACACTTTTACTAGTACAATTTTACTAATACACTTTTACTAGTGCACTTTTACTAGTACACTTTTACTAGTACACTTTTACTAATACACTTTTACTAGTGCACTTTTACTAGTACACTTTTACTAATACACTTTTACTAGTGCACTTTTACTAGTACACTTTTACTATTACACTTTTACTGTTACACTTTTACTAGTACAGTTTTACTAGTACACTTTTACTAGTTCACTTTTGCTATTACACTTTTACTGTTACACTTTTACTAGTACACTTTTACTAGTGCACTTTTACTAGTACACTTTTACTAGTACACTTTTACTAATATACTTTTACTAGTGCACTTTTACTAGTACACTTTTACTATTACACTTTTACTGTTACACTTTTACTAGTACACTTTTACTAGTACACTTTTACTAGTACACTTTTGCTAGTACACTTTTACTGTTACACTTTTACTAGTACACTTTTACTAGTACACTTTTGCTAGTACACTTTTACTATTACACTTTTACTACCACACTTTTACTGTTACACTTTCATTACTACACTTTTATTATTACACTTTTACAACTACAATTTTACTGTTACACTTTTACTACTACACTTTTACTATTATACTTTTACTATTATACTTTTACTGTTACACTTTTACTGTTACACTTTTACTAGTACACTTTTACTAGTACACTTTTACTATTACACTTTTACTGTTACACTTTTACTACTACACTTTTACTGTTACACTTTCATTACTACACTTTTACTATTACACTTTTACTACTACACTTTTACTGTTACACTTTTACTACTACACTTTTACTATTACACTTTTACTATTATACTTTTACTATAACACTTTTACTATTACACTTTTACTGTTACACTTTTACTAGTACACTTTTACTATAACACTTTTACTATTACTATTTTGTTAATGTGTGTGTGTGTATGGTAGTATGAGCGTGTATACCTATGTCTGTGTTTGTATGTATGTGTGTGTGTGTTTTTGTGTCTGTGTGTGTTTGTTTGTATGTGTGTGTTTGTGTGTGTGTGTGTGTGTGTGTGTGTGTGTTTGTTTGTGTGTGTGCGCGTCTGTGTGTGTTTGTATTTGCGTTAGTGTTTGTGTGTGTGTGTGTGTGTGTGCGTGTGTGTGCGTGTGTGTGTGTTTGTGTGTGTTTGTATGTGTGTGTGTGTGTTTGTGTGTGTGTGTGTGTGTGTTTGTGTGTGTGCGTGTGTGTGGGTGTGTGTTTGTATGGGTATAAGTATGTGTATATGTGTGTGAATCTGCGTTTTGTATATATGTGTGTGTATGTGCGTGTTTTATATGTGTGTGTGCATATGTGTATGTGTGCATGTGTTGTATGTGTATATGAGGATAATGTGTGTGTGTTGTGTATGTGTATGTTGTGTGTGCATGTGTGCATTTCCCTGCGGGTGCACATGCTTGTGATATATTTGTGTTGGCAAATAAGTAATAAATTGGGTCTGTATTTCAATAAGTTTTTTATAATTTTTTGTAAGTCAGGGACTCAATAGTACTGGCTCCCGCGGCTCCTTTTTTCTCTTATTATATTTATACTTTTTTATTAACCTTTATTCTAGTGGATTTAAAACTGAAGAAAATTCCTTGTAATTTTGAGCAGAGATTCAACTTTACTAGAAAATAAAGACTGGGAAAAATTTAAGGTTTTTGTCCAATATAAATATATGAAATAAAATAAATATAAAAATTATTTACTATCCGCGCAGTAATTATATTCACATGGTATTGAAGCTTAAAAACTTTCTTAAAACTAATTGAATTATTTTTTAGAAAGTTATTGAGCTTTCAAGCCGAATAAATATAATTACTTCGCGGATAGTAAATTTTTTCGTTTTTATTGAAAAATGTTTTTAATTTAATTTTTTATTTTTATAAACAGATCTATGTATAATTTACCATTATCTGGAAATAAATATTACAATATTCAAGATGTTTACCGCCGGAAATTATGTTTCCGGTTGGCGCTGTTTACCGAATAATTAAAAAAAGTACTCTTCACTTCATATAAAAGTTGTAAAAAACCAAAAATTTGATTCAATGTAAAATAATATAAGTATTAGTTTAACTTTTACAAAATACAAAATCAGTAGGTAACCAAATTGATAGTTAAATGATTTCATATTTGTTTTATTATATATCTATAGATTCTCACTATAAGGTAATAACCTCAGATATTTTGTTCAATTCAAATAATCAAAATAGAAAATCTTTATATACTTGGATGCAGTTTTTATAGTTTAACAATATATACTTATTGTTTTCTCTAATCTAATTTGGGAAGCTACAAGAAAAGCAAAACTGGACCCCGAAGCTAAAAATTCCTTTTAATAAATTTAAAACAAATTTATACTATTTACTAATAATTATTTTATATAATTCATGTTAATACAACAAGTGATAATACATGTCGGTCACCAGATAGAACATTTTATCTCTCAGGTGACGATCATAGAGTTAGCTGCATGGTGACGATATGCCGCTCTAAGTTGTAGTTAAATTTGTGTTACTTACGGCAACATTGTCGGACGCTCGATAGTCGATGATATATACGAAATTCGTATAATGAGGACACTACAACGGTTAGTATAATAAACGGACGCCTCATTGTATGTCAAATGAAAGTATTTTGTAATATACGGCAGCCGGACGCTTCAAAGCACAATTTTGAACGGACGCTATAATGATAGTGAGATGTATATATATATATATATATATATATATATATATATATATATATATATATATATATATATATATATATATATATATATATATATATATCTCAACGAGTTATATTACTGGTTAAATTTAATGCATTTGTTTCATTTACACGCTGCATATATATATATATATATATATATATATATATATATATATATATATACAGGGTGTTTCCTTTAAAACAACCAGCGCTTTTTTGGGCGAACTAATGACTTTAGAAAAAATGTTATATACAAGAAATGATGAAGAATAAGGGGCTAATTTATTAATAATAACAAACCGAAAATTCGACCAGTGTTTCTCAAACGGCAGAACAAAATTATATATTTTTAAATGGTACCCTATATAATTTTTTAGCCTATTAGATAGAGATTTTTTTTCTGATTTCAACGATATAAATATGGTATAGGGTTGTATAACAATTATTTCGAGAAAAATGGTATTAAAAATGTTATAATATTACAATAGGCTATGCAATACGCAGGTATTGATACGTCTGTTGCCTATTTACGGTAGTAGTAAACCCATTTTTTATTACATTATTTCTAGTTTTTAATACCATTTTTCTCGAAATAATTGTTATACAACCCTATGCTATATTTATATCGTTGAAATCAGAAAATTATATTCTATTTAAAGAGCTAAAAAATTATATAGGGTGCCATTTAAAAAAATATAATTTTGTTGTACCTTTTGAGAACCACTGGTTAAATATTCGGTTTGTTACTATTGATACATTATCCCCTTATTCTTGATCATTTTTGCTATAAAACATTTTTCTCTGAAGTTGTTAGTTCGCCCAAAAAAGCGCTGGTTGTTTTAAAGGAAACATATATATATATATATATATATATATATATATATATATATATATATATATTACAGGTACAACAATGTCTGAATGTTCCGCCTTTTGGCACCACATTCGGTAATTTAGAAAAACAGAGATTCAATAACGTTCAATCAGAAGCGTCAGAGCCGAGGCTCTGACTACCAGTTCGCTGCCGAGCGATCCGTGTTTACGGGTGCAAGCCCGGTTGAAGCCCACTGGTAGGGGCGGGTAACTATCCATACCCTACTAGCTATGCAGGCTAGCACCTGAGCTGTATTGGCACGCAGCTCACCCCTAAGCAGCATATGCCTTTCAAACCACTACCCTCCGCCTTCGCGCATGCTGCAGACCACAGCGCGCCTCCCATTACGCCGACCGGGTATAAGTACCCTGGGCACAGTCAGCCCCATGGAGTACCGGATTAACCTTCCGGTGGAGGTTGCGCTGGTACATGGCCGAAGTGGCAGCGGTACCGACGCCACCATTCCTGGCAACGCACAGCAACACCACCCCTCCAACCCCAACAGCTACTTAATTAGGCTGCTGCAAGCCAGGCATAAGTGTCGCCAGCTCCAAGGTGGGGGAGTCGCCAACTCCTTGCTTCCACCTGGCAGCCCTTGAGAGAAGACGAGGCTAATCCGTCCGGTACCACCATGCTTCCACACCCTTGGCCCAATGAAGTGTGCAAGTACCCACCACTGCAGCGTAATGGCCTCTTGCACACTCCCCATTCAAGCTGCGGTCAACTATCACTCACCATACACCCCGTCGTTCAACCCAATCTCCCACACACACATTTACACTCAACTACCATACTCGTCCAATGCTGGGATGCTAGTCCCCTCCGGCGTCTCTCTCTTTCCGCCTGTCAAACGCCTCCCCAGCAAACTGTTCTGCCACCCTGTACCTATCTTCTTGTTCCAGTACCCCCGACACGTCGATTGTCCCCCCTCTCAAAACCACTCCCATCGCCCCTAGGTCCCTAACGTCGACGAGGAGAGTACAGTCACGAAGAATATGTAGCCAATCCTCATTTGCACTACCACAATTACACAAACTTTTATTCTCCAGTCCCCTAGTATGCAGAAACGTCCTCATGCTCCCATGGCCTGTCAGCAAAAAGTTCAGCTTCAGACTAGGATCGAACCACCGACACCGGCCGGCAAATGAGACATCGTGGATGAAGGAGTAGGTCACCCTACCCTTCTCCGACGCATCCCACCCCCGCTGCCAAGCCTCGATTACCTTTCCCGCCAGCAGGGTCTTCACCTGGGGTTGGTTTAGACCCTAACTTCCCCATTCACTGCCATGTCTATGGGTGTTAGTAACAACCCATGCTTCACCCTGTACAACCTCGCCCTTCTCTTTGCTTCCAACCACCATGGCAACTCTTCCATTAACACCTGCATTGCCTTCGTGCTAACAGTTCTACAAACCCGAACGCATGCATATAGAACTACCCGCTCACACCTATTAATTAGTTTCCTACCATACCCGTACTCTAAAACGCCATATCTCACCTTGGACACATGGCACAGATTCACCTCTCCTACGCGCACCACTGGAAGTCGGTTAGCCGACAACCTACGTTTCAGAAGCATGGTCACCGACTTGGAACCGGAGACAAGCACACCAACCCGCTCTCCCCACCCTACCACGAGCGCGAGAAGGTGGGAGACCTCCCGCTCCAGCGCCAGCCTGCTTCCACCCTCCACAAGAAGAAGCAAATCATCGGCATAAGCGACAAACTTACCGCCTGCAACCTCCAGCTCCCACAAAAGCACATCCATACAAGCATCCCAACATACAGGCCCACTTATGCTACCCTGAGGACAACCTCGTTCTACATTTCTCCATGCAACCCCCCTTCTCCTTATTAAACAAACTCGCCTTTCCCTTAAAAAGTCAGCCCATTGCCCAATCTCCGCGCATCCCAATTCCCGCAACCGCGATAAAACAGTGTTCCACGAGAGATTTGACCACGTGCCTTTAAAATTGATGAACAACCCCAATACGTATGTTCCCGTAGAAGCCGACACCGTCTCCTTCACCAAGGCCCACGCGTCCTCGACCGACCTTCCTGCCCGGAAGCTAAATTGGTGCCCATGCAAGCCATCCAACAGTGGAGCGAGTCTCCCGACAAGCATCCGCTCGAGCACCTTGCCGAAGACGCTCAGCAAGGTGATCGGGCGGTACGAGGTAGGATCGTTCCTCACCCTGTCTTCCGACTTAAGGAGCACCACCACACGGCCCTTTTTCCACAACGGCGGAAAGCGATTACTCAACAAGCAGGCGTCAAACATCGACTTAACGTAGAACTCCAGCGCCACCCACACGTGACGGAGAGTTACAACATCGACCCCATCTAAGCCTGGTGACTTGCCCACAGCCACTGCAAAGACTGCAGACTCAACTTCATCCCAGCTAAATTCCCTAGCCTCCTCCCTGACCTCTATAACTCTCGTAGGTTCGTCAGCCTCCGGAAAGAAACTACCCAACAAAATATCCGCGCTTTCATCCCATGACTCGGCGACCCTGTTACCCTGCCTAATCCTCGGTATGTCCGCGTCCCCACGTAAACCCCGACAAATCCGGTATAACGCCCCCCCCCCCCCACGGATCGTCTTTACCTTGCTCCTGCACGAACTCCCGCCAATGCCCATCCTTCTCTTCCCTGAGCATTCGACGATATGCCCAGACAGAAGCTCGGTGCTCTACCTCCCTCTGTGGCATAGTATGCGACTGTTCCCGTCTGGCCCGCTAGAATAGCCTGCGCAAGCGCCTTGAATCACGCCGCAATGCCGCCAAGTTGCTTGTCCACCACAGGACCTATCTTCGCCTCTTGCCTCTCGGTCTACTCCGCAGGACACGTTCGTTAGTCTTGGTCACACAATCCAACAAAAACCTCCGATTGAGTTTCGGCCGGCAAGTCGACTTCAGCGACATGGACAACGCTCTTCAGTTCCGTCTCGTACAGTTCCCAGTCTACACCTTTGTCACCCATCCCAGACGATCTACCGTGTCGCGCCCACCGCCACCTCCACCCGAACCCGTTAATAACATCGCGTTATGATCCGACATACCCCAGCTATCGAAAACATCCCACGTCCAGTTAAAACGATCCCCAGCCCTGTTAATCAGCGAAATGTTGATATCGCTCATTCCGCCCGGCCCGCAGTACGTGTAAATCAGACTCGGCTGGTTCAGCACAACTAGTCCCCGCTCGTTGATTAGATCTTCAATCAACCTACAGCGGTCAACCATCTCCCCGTACCGATTGTCCCCCTTGCTGAACCACAGCGGTGAAACGACGTTCCCATCTAATCCCATTACTAACGGAGTACCATTCGCACTCTCAATCACCCTGCGTAAGTAGTAGAGATCATGTCTGATATCCCCCCAAATTGACAATACAACGAGCAAACAAGAATTTTACCTAAATGCCCAACTATGGCAACACAGACTCCCATGGTTGTGACCAACTGAGGAATCACCATGACGTCAAGTGTATCGACAACGACGACCACCGCTGCCTTGGGAATCGCCATCACCCGCATGCGAGTAAACCCGCATAGCGGAAGGTAGGCCACAAACACGTGTCCCGACCGCATAGGGCTCCTACAACAGGGCTGCCCCAATGCGATCGGCTAACAACCCCTGAGCCGCGTCAGATATGATCTACCTACCCCGCCCACAATTCAACTGAATAATGCGCATGCACGCCATTAATCAGCGGTAATTCACGCCCTCATTCTCGCCACCGCTCGCAAGTACTCCGGACATTACCTCGACAATGCGCACTATCCTTCTTTGCTACAATACAATTTCTACATACTTCCGCTCTCTGACAGTCCTTCGCAAGGTGTTACATTTTCCCCGCACCTCCGACACAAGTTCTCCCTCACAGGACATTCCTTCGCCATGTGCCCATACTCGTAACAGCGGTAACAGCGCTGTACGGCATCTACTTCGTAGACGCGGCAACTTCTCCACTAAATATATACGCGACCTTCTACACATAGCGCGTCCTTCGTCGCCCGGAAACTTCTAGTATCCACCGCACTTTTTGCTCAGAAACAACTCTGGTTCTCGCCAAATACTCGGGCATAGCAATAGCTTCTGACAAATTCTTAAAATAAATTTCTTTTATAATTTTGTATTTACCTATATGAACCGGTACATCATAAATAATTACTTTAGGCCCCACTTTTCGCGAAGGTTCAACCTTTAGCCCCAGTTCCCTAAATTTTCCCCTGTCTTTAATGGCTTGCAAATCTTTCTCGCTCGCGGCCTCTATAGCTATCCCATTCCTGATTCGCCGTACAGCGCTGACCCGCACATTCGTTACCTGGCTACTAATATTCTTCATGACCTTCTCTTTAATTACCTCGGCTGCCATTGGCTCCTTCCCCTCGGCTCTTACTACCATCGCGTGGTTTTAATACCTGCATACCCCTCCCCCTTGACTCCCTTGTCTGTCTACATTAGCTCCAACCCCTCCTTTCCCTTGTTTCCCTAAAGCTGGCCATTCCGCCCTATCAAGAGTACTAACTGCCGACTTTCTCTTGTCCTCCTCATACTCCCTTATAATTTCCTTAAACTTGTTCTGCTCATCTACCCTCCCTTTCAGATTTTCAAGTTCAACAACCGTCCCAATAAATATCTGTTCCATTGCACGCAATCTCCTATTGATTTTCCCCGCGTCATCTTTATTTATTTTATTCTTCATCTGAACATTTATCATGTCCATGAATGACGTCATGGCCGACGTATATTCTGACAACACATCCCCGCTAGTATAAGTCGACGTTCGCTTCCGCTTGTTCCCCTCCCTGGAGCGAACACGACACCACGTGTTGTAATGTTTCACAACAAAATAAACCAAAACAACTACGTTTTCAACAAAAAAAAATCACTGAAAGCCAGGAACAGACAATCAGCGAGGCAAAAGAAAAAAACTTTGGCAAAGCCACCTACCTTCGAGTATAGCTATCCCAGCCCTTGGATGGATCGCACACACACCCGCAGTCGAGTAACATACCCGAACTGGGTTAAAACGCGCCCGTACACTCGAAGATACACTAGAAACACTCAATACAACACGTGTCTGACGAACAAAGCAAGACGTGTGCACACAGAACACCTCTGCTCAGCGCGGCAGTCACAGCTCGAATCTATATTACAGGTACAATATTACAATACATATGAGAATTTTTGATAATGCATAATTATTTCATATTGTGGACAGTTTCTTGCCGTATTTCTGTTCCCCTCCGCCAAACCTCTCTATTCATGGCATGGGCTTCTTCTAGATATCTCTCCTCTATCGCATGTCTGATACCTTCATTCCATGACCATGTGGGTCGTCCTCTTTTTCTCCTCCCAGTCGGCCTCCCTTTATATACTTTCTTTGGCCACCGTACCTCTGGCATCCTTAGAAGATGTCCGAATTTTTTACAACTTCTCCTCTCAATTTTTTCTATGACTGTTTCTCTATCATTCTTTCTAGTTCTAATTTCTTCATTAGTTTTTCTCTCCAATCTGGAGATTCTGGCACTTCTTCTTGCATAGTCCATCTCGACTGTTGTGAGTCTCCTTTTCATCTCTGCGTTTAGTCTATACTTTCGACCCATACTAAAGTACAGAGTCGACCATAGATTGGCCTGTTGTTCGAAATATTTTTGTCCCACCATACAGAGTTTAGGCAACCTATTATTTTTCAGCTTTGGTATATACGTTGTCTTACTTCTATGTTCCCCAAACCATTTTTATCAATATGTGTCCCAAGGTATTAAAGGTTTTCAACTCGTTAGACTTCGACATTGTCATTAGTTAAGACCTCGAACTTTGCGTCTGAGTTTGCAACCAGGTATTCCGTCTTTTGTAAAATTATTTGTTAACCCCAATTTTTGTACTCTTTATATAGTCATCGGACCATAAATTCGAGATCATAAGAGTCCTGAGCCAAGACCACTTGGTCGTCGGCAAAACAATGTATAAAGTGTTTGATCTTCAACTGGTATCCCCATTCAGTGAAAATGTGCTTTCTTTTTATAAATAAATAAATAAGTATATCATCACGGCTGATTACTTATTGCTGGGTGGGCCAATCTGTTTTTTATAATTAAGTAATTATGACCCAATAACAAAATTAATAAAACTAACCAACTATTTCCTGTTCTTTATCAAATTTACATTTTTTTCTTGTTTTGGTATTTAATAATCACACTCCGAAGCCTTGTACTGTTAAATGAAACATCCTGTATACTGTTTTTCTGAACACAGGAAATAAAATGTTAATATTTTCTAGGTCTTTACCTACTAATTTTTGTGTAAGGGCAAAAGTTGTACAGTAGCTAGATTGCGTCTACTCAGCTCAAAATTACTCGTCAAATACTTTTGTATCTCGTGAAAAATGCTAAACAACTTTAACAATTCTTGAGTAATTTTTAGTATGCAAGGAAAATAAAGGATAAATCTGTTTAATTGAGTATTCGGTAGATTCGCAAATATATTTTTCTACAACTTACCAATCCAAACAATACTTTATTCAATGTAATAATTATTTTCTTGTCGCATTCAAATTCGCAACACATTATAGAATAAAAAATTACTACTAAAATATAATTTATTATCGCTTAATCGCTTTGAGTTTAATTTCGTAGCATCCTACCGATACATCCAAAGGTACAGTTTAGTTACTTAATAGAACGCGTATAATAATATCTCGAATATATGTTGCTGTAGGTCAATATCACGTTACCAATTATTATTTGAGTACGAATCTGGTCAAAGAAACCCTACGTATTAATACTAGATATTGATGCGGAATACATTATATTAATTTGTATATAATTACAGGAATATTAAAAAAAAATTAGTAGAACATCAATTTAATGGATCTCGATTTAACGTATATCGGATGTACTGATTTAACGGACAAGATATCTGATCCGTATTCCATATGAAGCAAAAAATTATCACCCTAATAAATTTTAAAATACTTTTAAAAACCAAATTTTTTGTTATTTATTTGCTGATATTTTGAATAAAGTTTCGCAAAGATTAATTTCTTAAAATACGCACTCGGAAAATCAATTCTATTATATAAAGAATATTCGAATATATGAATCAGTTTTTATAAGTTCTATTTTAATTTAAAATTTTATTATGGTCACAAAGGCACCACTTCACCGTTTACGTTACTATTTTAATTAAGGCTACTATTTCAAAAATGATATAAAAAGGGCTAATTTTATAAAATTTATTTCAAAACAACTTGTAGAGGACCATATGAATAGAATATGTATACCAAAAAAATCAAAGAGAGTTATGTGACACTAGGAAAAATAATAAAATCTGTGATACACGAAATCATCCCGCAGTTCTGAATACCAAAATAAAAGATGAGAACTTTGTCCTCGAAAATGTGACATGATAACTGAAAACACGTAACTCGTACAAATTCTCGACTTGTGGCGATTGTTGAAAAAATATTTGCAAAAACTGTATATAATATTTTTATTTTTACAGCGTTACTATTTTTTAAAAAATTTATTTTAATAAAAAGCAAAGTACAAAAAAAATATAGTTTCAAGTAAAGCTACCTCCTACATTTTATAACACATTTTTGTGCATCTTTCATTTAATCCTAACTATTATCTTTTATAGATAACATAAATTATTTATTTGCCTTTCGCTATTTAAATACCCTGTATAAAAGCATACTAAAAGTAAATAATAACAATTTGTTGGCTTCGCAGGCGCTTTTAAATAATTAGAACAAATATTGTGGTCTATGGCACCACGTCACCAGTTATGTTGCAAAATTTTCACCATCACCAGTAGAAGGATATGGTTCGTGTTCGTGCTTTTGAGATTTTGATAAATATTGACGTCGATGTGCGTATGGACATACAAATTAGAATTTCAAGTTAATCAAAAACTCAAAGGTAGCAATTTATAAGAAACTTTAAATAAAATTCGTAGTCCGCTAACCTAATCATTATAAAAGAATTATAACAATAAAAAAATGGTGTAGAATAGAGCCTACTACATTGAATTTCAGGTTATTTAAATGTTATTGCACTTCTAATAATAACTATTATATTAAGAGCAAAATTCAATTAAATTCATTTGAAAACCAAATGAAACAAAATTTTCAGGTGTTCTACGACACAATTTTAGATAGTAAATGTTTCAAAATGGCCCATAATAGATGGGTAGTAATAACATGAGCTTTTTATCGTCTAGAAATAAAACACATATGACAGATTATAACCCCATTTTCTATTTCCTCTGTTCGATTTGGTGTCGCCTGGGTCATTCCTTCTTGAAATCTGTTCCTGTCATTATATATGATCATTATTTACAATTTGCTGTCTGCAACTAGTTGCCCGTGCCTCGCTTGACCGCAATATAAATACTGCACACAAAAATTATAGATGGCCATATCTAGACTGCAATTTTTTACACAGTTTTTTATTACATAGATGACAAGATGTTTAAAATGAAATATACCTGGTGGATGTAACAAAGAAACATATTTGTAGAACCTGGTTTTTATAGACTATTACTTTTAATAGAAGAAGTTGTAGAAACAAAAGTCAAATAAAAAAAAATACATGCAAAGTTAAGCTTATATAAAGTTTTAACAGGTTTCTTTAACTTTTCATATTAACTTATACAATTTATTTTTCTGAGACAAACACATATTATTTTCAAGTCATATTACTGTATTATTCGACTTTAACATTAGCTCTGTATATATTTAGGCACCTACAATGTGTAATAATAGTATAAGTGGTGGGTTCAGAACACAGGAAGATTAAGTCCATCGTAACATCTTGAAAATTGTAGAATATTAGTTAGTTCACATTTAATTACCATCTTAAAGCCTCATTTACTGTTATAATTGCCTTCAAAATTTCCATATAAATGCTGGTCATATTTGCATGGCTCAAATAGGATTAATATTATTTTTATTTGAATTTACTATTTAAAGTAAATAAACAGAAAAAATTGTTTCATTGAATTGAACACATAATAGACACTTTTATTACACATACATAAAAATAAGTTAAAAAGAGTGAAAAAGTGCCATGTTTACAAAATATAAAAGGAGTTGCTACAAGATTAATACATTTTACTCATATTAGGATCTTATTTTAGATGAATAATGTCATTATTTTTAGTTTTGTTTTGCTCTAATAACATTTTAAAATATTTATTGTATTTTGTGTAATTTGTTTGTACCAATTAATGTACTTGTACACATACAGTGTCGTTTGACCCTATGGGTATAATGTGACGTCACATATTTCATCCTCTATCACTGTGCAAACAATCCCGCATCCTGGCATATGATGCGCTGGCTGTGACGTGTGGACGTTAGACGGCGCCGCGCGCTTTTTAACAGTTCTCTGCTGCGCGTTTCCAAGGCAAACTCGATGACAACGGATGCCGGATGTCTCTTGTCCAGACGATGTTCAAACGCTAAGCTCCTGCCTTTGTCATATGACACGCACAGTGCAGGAGGGGATACTAATTTTGGGAAAGATACAAATAAATTATAATATTTTTGTATACAGCCGAGCGTTGATTTAAATGACCGAGGTGAAATAAACATTCCCGCGAGGTGTGTATATTATTTTATTTACAATAAAGTAGTAATCATTCTGTTTTAGTAATTAATTATATTAATATTTTTTGACAGTTTGTTTAGCATATAAATCTCTAACAGTGTTGCTAGGTAACATGACAACATAATTTTTAAATAAAGTTTTGGCTGGAATTGCCAAGATATATTGAATTTACGATTAAATAACAATATTTTACCTGCCGTTACCCTTGGTAAGGGAGGTATAGGGATCGTGCTAAAAATCGTTTTAAGGTCTCTAGAATCGAATTTTAAAATTTACACGATGATATTTGTGTGTACATGTATATATATATATATATATATATATATATATATATATATATATATATATATATATATACATGTACACACAAATATCATCGTGTAAATTTTAAAATTCGATTCTAGAGACCTTAAAACGATTTTTAGCACGATCCCTATACCTCCCTTACCAAGGGTAACGGCAGGTAAAATATTGTTATTTAATCGTAAATTCAATATATCTTGGCAATTCCAGCCAAAACTTTATTTAAAAATTATGTTGTCATGTTACCTAGCAACACTGTTAGAGATTTATATGCTAAACAAACTGTCAAAAAATATTAATATAATTAATTACTAAAACAGAATGATTACTACTTTATTGTAAATAAAATAATATACACACCTCGCGGGAATGTTTATTTCACCTCGGTCATTTAAATCAACGCTCGGCTGTATACAAAAATATTATAATTTATTTGTATCTTTCCCAAAATTAGTATCCCCTCCTGCACTGTGCGTGTCATATGACAAAGGCAGGAGCTTAGCGTTTGAACATCGTCTGGACAAGAGACATCCGGCATCCGTTGTCATCGAGTTTGCCTTGGAAACGCGCAGCAGAGAACTGTTAAAAAGCGCGCGGCGCCGTCTAACGTCCACACGTCACAGCCAGCGCATCATATGCCAGGATGCGGGATTGTTTGCACAGTGATAGAGGATGAAATATGTGACGTCACATTATACCCATAGGGTCAAACGACACTGTATGTGTACAAGTACATTAATTGGTACAAACAAATTACACAAAATACAATAAATATTTTAAAATGTTATTAGAGCAAAACAAAACTAAAAATAATGACATTATTCATCTAAAATAAGATCCTAATATGAGTAAAATGTATTAATCTTGTAGCAACTCCTTTTATATTTTGTAAACATGGCACTTTTTCACTCTTTTTAACTTATTTTTATGTATGTGTAATAAAAGTGTCTATTATGTGTTCAATTCAATGAAACAATTTTTTCTGTTTATTTACTTTAAATAGTAAATTCAAATAAAAATAATATTAATCCTATTTGAGCCATGCAAATATGACCAGCATTTATATGGAAATTTTGAAGGCAATTATAACAGTAAATGAGGCTTTAAGATGGTAATTAAATGTGAACTAACTAATATTCTACAATTTTCAAGATGTTACGATGGACTTAATCTTCCTGTGTTCTGAACCCACCACTTATACTATTATTACACATTGTAGGTGCCTAAATATATACAGAGCTAATGTTAAAGTCGAATAATACAGTAATATGACTTGAAAATAATATGTGTTTGTCTCAGAAAAATAAATTGTATAAGTTAATATGAAAAGTTAAAGAAACCTGTTAAAACTTTATATAAGCTTAACTTTGCATGTATTTTTTTTTATTTGACTTTTGTTTCTACAACTTCTTCTATTAAAAGTAATAGTCTATAAAAACCAGGTTCTACAAATATGTTTCTTTGTTACATCCACCAGGTATATTTCATTTTAAACATCTTGTCATCTATGTAATAAAAAACTGTGTAAAAAATTGCAGTCTAGATATGGCCATCTATAATTTTTGTGTGCAGTATTTATATTGCGGTCAAGCGAGGCACGGGCAACTAGTTGCAGACAGCAAATTGTAAATAATGATCATATATAATGACAGGAACAGATTTCAAGAAGGAATGACCCAGGCGACACCAAATCGAACAGAGGAAATAGAAAATGGGGTTATAATCTGTCATATGTGTTTTATTTCTAGACGATAAAAAGCTCATGTTATTACTACCCATCTATTATGGGCCATTTTGAAACATTTACTATCTAAAATTGTGTCGTAGAACACCTGAAAATTTTGTTTCATTTGGTTTTCAAATGAATTTAATTGAATTTTGCTCTTAATATAATAGTTATTATTAGAAGTGCAATAACATTTAAATAACCTGAAATTCAATGTAGTAGGCTCTATTCTACACCATTTTTTTATTGTTATAATTCTTTTATAATGATTAGGTTAGCGGACTACGAATTTTATTTAAAGTTTCTTATAAATTGCTACCTTTGAGTTTTTGATTAACTTGAAATTCTAATTTGTATGTCCATACGCACATCGACGTCAATATTTATCAAAATCTCAAAAGCACGAACACGAACCATATCCTTCTACTGGTGATGGTGAAAATTTTGCAACATAACTGGTGACGTGGTGCCATAGACCACAATATTTGTTCTAATTATTTAAAAGCGCCTGCGAAGCCAACAAATTGTTATTATTTACTTTTAGTATGCTTTTATACAGGGTATTTAAATAGCGAAAGGCAAATAAATAATTTATGTTATCTATAAAAGATAATAGTTAGGATTAAATGAAAGATGCACAAAAATGTGTTATAAAATGTAGGAGGTAGCTTTACTTGAAACTATATTTTTTTTGTACTTTGCTTTTTATTAAAATAAATTTTTAAAAAAATAGTAACGCTGTAAAAATAAAAATATTATATACAGTTTTTGCAAATATTTTTTCAACAATCGCCACAAGTCGAGAATTTGTACGAGTTACGTGTTTTCAGTTATCATGTCACATTTTCGAGGACAAAGTTCTCATCTTTATATATATATATATATATATATATATATATATATATATATATATATATATATGGATCCTCTACTCTAACTCACTATCAATCCGAAAATTTTGAAACCTTGTATTTCAAACTTTTTCTGTATGGAAAGAGCCCATTAGTTTTTGGTGTACATCGAATAAGAGAAAATAGCATTTTACTTGAAGCTGAAAACAATTTTTCTTTGACAAATACCTTTAAATGTTATTTTTCAAGATTAATATTATTATAAAAATTAAAGATTTTTAAATTTTCTATAGGTCTGCATTAATACTTTTTCTACATATATAATAGATAAAGTTATAATATTATCTATAATTTAAATCCCGTCTACGCTTTAAACAAACAAAACTCATTGGTTATGCAGTTATTCAAATGTATGTAAGTGACTGATAAATGTCACTGTCAAAAAACTAATGATTTCAAATTAATAATAGTAACGTTTTAAAAAGAAAAAGTAAATAGAACAATAGGAAAGGAAGTAAATATGTAGGTATATATTTAGATTAATAAAAATTAACATTTCGCAAAAAAGTTGAAGCTAATTTTCATTTTTGGATTAGTGAATTTTATTCTACCCGGTGTTTAAAATTTAATCTTCATTTTATTATCTAAAAAAGTAGATACTTGGATTAGATTAGGCTATATTTTAAAAAATAAACAGTGATAATTAGAGTAAAATTCGCTAATCTAAAAGTAAGGATTAGCTTAATCTTTTTTTGTGACTCGGGCGGTAAATGGTGGGAGGTATTGTGTTGGCTACATCAGATTTTTTTATTTATTGGGTTTGGGTAGTACTTGATGAAATGAACCTCGATTTAACGTACTTTGGATATTTTGGACAAAACTTTTGGTCCGTATATCATAAGAAAATTATCATCGTGATAAATATTTTTTTTTATTAATTTCTTGTTATTTGTAAAAAAAATTGCGAATAGGCCCTCTTTTGTTAGAAAAGCACAGTAGTATCGTCTTTTCATAAATATATATAAATAAAAGCAAGTAAACTATTATTCACGAAAGATGACTATACAAGGTCATTTGTGAGCCGTCTGATATAATATTACTTGCAGATAACTTCATTGAATTTCGTATGCAAAGGCTTGCAACATGAAATATTTATGGACACATTTTAACTGAAAAAATTAGTGTAATTCATTTGAAAATTATGTTTCTTTCTAAATAATGCCTTTTCGAAACATTTATGTTCTTCACTTATGTCTTTGCAAAATACAAAAACATAGACTTAAGTTATAAACCAAGGAATAATAATTTGATTTAAACGTCAACGCTACTGGGTAAATATTAGCACAGAGGACAGTGTAGCACATAATTAGATATCTGTAATTCTACGACATAAATGTCATTATTATTTATAGTGTGTTAGACAGTAATGTCACTATTTACGTATATCTGTCACACCACACAAATTAAATAGACATGGGTCAAATAATATTTCTCTTTATAATACAAAATGTTACTAAGCTACTGCTATAAAGTGATGTGTATTCTTTCTTCGAACAAATGACCTTGAATAGTCATATTTCGTGAATAATAGTATAAGTTAGTTAATTTTTCATTTTTTCACAATACTCATTTGGAAAATCAACTTTATTATATAGCACACTCTCGGATTTAACGGATACCCCCTCTACCTGACCGATAAATCGAGGTTATCAAAAGAAAAATACAATCGTGTTTCATAGTTCACCGGATTGATATATTTAATTAATAATATTACTTGTACGGTTTCTGTTAGAAACTAAATTTTATACAGCTTCTCAAAGAGTAAGAGCTCGTTATAATGTTCACTAAATAATTTTAACAAATATCATTCCAAGTATTTGTTTTATATTTTTTATTAATTGTTCATATTTATAATGAGTTAAGTTGTTAGTGGCTTTTATAAGTTAATTAACCTGCATTATACACGATATAACATCACATTTAACCGAGGTGTGTGATTGCCTTCAATACATTTATCATAAAGAATAGTTCGATGATGAATGGGTTTGAAAATAAACTTGTCTGTAGAAAAAAATACATGGGCAAAAATTTAATAAATGCTAGCCTCGAAACAATAAAATGAGCAAAAGTTTTTCAGGTAAGTCCTATGCAATGGAAAATTACCTAAAATGATAAAATTCTGAAAAATTTTAAAAATCGCATTCTAATTTTGCATTGAATATATTCGATCAATGTCATCTATGCTCTATCCGTTTTAACTATAGAATGGTGGAAAGATGGGTGCTGTTTGATGTTGTTTTTTGATTGGATAAAACCTCGATATTATCCAATTAAACAAGATCAAACTTCACCTATCTCCCCACTATTCTATAGTTAAACGGATAGAGGATACGAATTGTATGAAACAAGATTTTAGCTCTGTCACATTTAGCAGTTTCGCTTATTTTGTTTCTATGAGAGTACATAATATCCTATTATTATTTTATTATAAATATATATGCTACAGTAACGGCATTCAAAATTCAAAACTAAGTCAACTGATAAGTTTATTAGCAAATGTAAAACCAATTATGGGAAAAATAAGATATTGACACAGTGTCAGTGACACTGACAGAAAATAAAGTTATTCGTACGGCTATGAATCAAGATAATATATCTAAATTAAAAAATAAACTTACATTACACGGAAAGTGATTCGTTTTAAAATGGAGTTTCCTAACTTAGTCGTAACAATAAGAATTTCTAAAAGACAAACGTGTTATATCCTAATCGCATAGGCTTTTAATTTTTGCAAATGAGAGAGATAAATGTATACCAATTTATTAATTCGTTCGTGATACAGATGATCTTGATCTGGCAACTTTCAAAAATTTTACTGTATACATTAGATTCAAGTCAATCGGTTAGACACTTTAAATTAAATTCGCGCCGTGCAGTAGCGGCTTGTCAGGGTAGGCAGGCGAGGCAGTGCCTCACCAAAAAAGAAATGACTCAGAATATCATTTTAACAAATTAATAATTTTATGTAAATTAAATTTCATCTTATTCCGTTAATGATTGTCTTTATAAATATCAAAAGAACAATTTAAGCCAGCACCATAACTATTTGTAATGCAGATCTCCCAATTACACTCCGTGATGCTTGCATCTCGAAATGAATAGTATAATGTCAATGTATAATATTTTTGATAAAGCTTGCATTCCGGTAAAAAATACGTACGCTACACAAGGGACTATTTGAGGCATGCTAGAAATGCAAAATGCTATGAGTACGTAAAGTATAAAAGATAGAGACCGTGACCGTATATATACGTCAATAATCAACGCCGCGTAGA
This sequence comes from Harpalus rubripes, assembly GCA_963082715.1. Taxonomy (NCBI): domain Eukaryota; kingdom Metazoa; phylum Arthropoda; class Insecta; order Coleoptera; family Carabidae; genus Harpalus; species Harpalus rubripes. Next base: position 41,144,571 of record OY720455.1, on the reverse strand, counting down.
GATAAATTTTGTAAGAATTGTAATCTATTCAGGTAAGTCAACAATCCGTTAAATATATTCTCTTTCTAAAACGTCCTGTGATTTGGCAATTTATTTTTGTATATGAAAGTGGAAAAAACATACAGCTTCACATCCCTTGAAAAAATGTAGCTTTCAATTATAAGGCATTTGACCTTTTCCTGGTTATCTTGCATCACCAAATTTTTGGTTCACGGAGCCGGCACTGGTACTGTGCTACCCTTGAAAAAGAATATTTAACAATAATGGTGTAAATGTTGTATACAGTCTGCAACACTGAATTTTAGGTTACCTGAATGTTGTTAATTTTCTAATAGGCCAGTCGTCAGGGAGTTCAGCAGATGTACATATGGTTTTAAATAGGGAAAAAGATTTATCTATTGGAATCAGTTTTTTGTAGGTCTCTTTTAGACGTACTCATTTTCCCCCTCGTGCACACCCTGGAACACCCTTAATTTTGCTTGAAAATGACTCAAAAATCGTTTTATTTGCCAATATCTCGGTTTTGGATGGCCCTGCGGTAAATAAGGTGAATATCAAAATTAAAGGTAAATAAATTTTCTATCGAAAAGATTAATATACATTTTTACTAAATCAATATCCTACGAGCTACAGGCGGAGGAATGTTAAGGGCGTTTTACGATGCAAGCAAGCAGTTTAATTCATATGTTGCTTAGACCGTACCCTACCGATGAAGAAATGTAGCCACTCGGAAATGCCCCGCACGCAATGGTGATTGCGGGTTATATACCTCATTGGCACGGTTTTCTTAAAGTTGCAATGCTGCGCAAACCATTAAATCTTCAGGGCTAATTTTTTTTAAATATTAATTTTAATGGCAACGTATTTGATGATGCAATGCAAAAAAGGATTCAGTTACATACAACGTGTCCATTTTTCACTTGAACAGAGCACATTGTGGTTTTTGTAAAAAAAAATTACAACATTTCTTGGGTGGCTACACTTAATAATTGGTTGAGTTTGAGTATAGTCCCTGCAACGGTTGAACTTCAACAATAAACCAAACGGCTTCCTCGGGTTAAAGTCACAATGGTCTCTCTTGCACGCAATCGATCAATGAAGCCAAAATTTTCTCCAAAAAACAACACAGTGCTTTGTTCAAGATAAAAAAGTATACGTTATATGTAACCAAACTCATTTTTTGCACTGTATCATCAAATACATTTTTTTTACAATTAATATTTAAAAAGATTAAGCCCTGTAGATTCAATGGTTTGCGCACCACTTAGACTTTAACAAAACCGCGTCAATCCGCAATAACCATTGTCTGCGGGGCATATCCGGGTAGCTACATCTCTTAATCGGTAGGGTATGATCTAAGCAACATATGAACCAGACGGAAAATGTGTATGAACCTTTTCGATAGAAAATTTATTTATATTTAATTTTGATATTCAGCTTATTTGTCGCAGGACATTCCAGAACATAAATATTGGCAAAAACGATTTTTGAGCCATATTTAGGCAAAATTGGGGTGTTCCGGGAGATGCGAGAGGGAGAAAAATGGGTATGTCTAAAAGAGGCTTGCAATAAACGGATTCCAATAGTTAAATATTTTTCCCGATTTAAAACCATGTTAATCTTCCCGACGACTGACTTATATTAATTATTATTATAATAAGAGCAAATTTAAACATATTCTTACCAAGCAAAGTAAAACAAAATTCTGAGTTGGTGTACATGACACAATTTTGGATAGTAAATGTTTTGAAATGGCGTGTCGTAAAGGAATAGATGGATAATTATAGATTCGCCCACTTACAAATAACATGAACTTTTTATCTTCCAGAAATAAAAAACACATGAAAGATTATAACCCCATTTTCTGTTTCCTCTGTTCGTTTTCGTGTCGCTTGGGTCATTCTTTCTTGTAATCCTGTCTTTATATATGATCATTATTTAAAATTTGCTACGTCTGCAACTAGTCGCCGGTGCCTGGCTTGACCACAAGATAAATCCGGCACACAAAAATTATATGGCCATGTCTAGACTGCAATTGTTTTACAAGGTGTTTTATTCCATGGATGACAAGATGTTTAAAATGAAATATAGTGAGATAAGAGAGAAACAAAAGTTAAATAAAAAACAAATACAGGCAAAGCTAAGCTTATATAAATTTTTAACAGCTTTCTTTAACTTTTCATATTAACATATACAATATTTTTAGACAAATACATATTATTTTTCACGTCAAATTACGGTATTCTGTCTTATTTGACTTGGTAACATTAGCTCTGTAAATATTTGGACACCTAGAATGTGTAATAAAAGTATAAGTGGACGGTTCAGAATACAGGACGATCAAGTCCATCGTACCTTATTTCAGAAATCTATAATAGTTGTTAGTTCACAATAAAATACCGTTTTATAACCATATTTAGTATTATAATTACATGTAAAATTTTCATATAATTGCTGGTCTTGGTTGCATTGTTCAAATAGGATTAAAATTATTTTTTCCTACAACCGTGCGTAAATAGTATTTTTCACGCACTCATTACAGTGCGTAAAGTGTCACTTTTCAAGCACTAGTGCGTGAAAGTGAAAAGTAAATAAGCGTTGCTAGGCAACATTAAAATTCGGTTGAGTACTGTTAGATTTATCTAACTATAGAGCATTTAAATAAACGTTTAGTAGAAAACCAGAAAAATAGTTTAATAGAACCAAAAATGTTTTACAAAATCAAAATCATAAGTGACATTACATAACATAACATATTACCATAGTTACTCTACACAGACTCCTGGACGTCGGTTTATTTTGTTCAATTTCAACACTTCCTCTCAAAATAAACCGGCATTACATAAAAACAATTTAAAGTGCTTTATTTCATATTTCAACTAAACCGATCCAGTCTACCATCTAATTTCGTTTTCACTCGCACTTGTTTGCTGGTGGTTCTACAAGATCCCAAGTTTCATTTTCTGCCAATGAAGACATTTCTTCGTCCATGGCATGCTTCCATTCTTCTGCCTGATCCGATTCCATCGAATCTGGAATATTACATTCAGCAAAAAGTACGAAGTCTTTAAAATACGCTGGTTTTTCTATTCTTCTTTGAATACGTTTTCTTGTTTCATCAATTTCTTCATCTTCAGCAACATGTGAGTCATTTTCATTGTTTTCTCCGTCGTTGCCACCCATTTTCTTTGGCGTTTCTTCTTTAAATTCAGCGTTGCAGCTCGGTGATTCAATCAACAACTGTACTTTTCTTGCAATTATTTCCTCTTGTTTGAAAATAACATCTCGACTCAATATTATTTGATTTTTAATTTTAACCAAATGCGGTATCCATCTTTCTCTCCACAATATCCAACAAAATATCCTTGGATACCTTTTTTGTCCCATTTTTGTCGGTGTATTTTTGGAATGTGTACATAGCATTCTGTACCAAACACGCGAAAATGATCAAGACTTTCAAGTCTTCGTCCAAGCCATAATTCACTTGGAGTTTTATTTTTAACTGACGAAGGGCCCGTTCTGTTAATAATATATACTGCCGTATTGATGGCTTCCGCCCACAGTTTATTTGGCATGTATTTAGCATGGATCATCGAACGCGCACTTTCAACCAGCGTTCGATTCTCCCTTTCAGCAGCCCCATTTTGTTCCGGAGTGTAAGGCATCGATGTACGAAAGTTTATTCCTTTTGAGAGAAGCAAGGATCGAACTCCTTTATTATCAAATTATTTTCCTCCATCACTCAAAAACTCTTTCACTATATGTCCGGCTGTACATGCTTCATTTAAAAATATTTCGATACATTTCACGACTTCATTCTTATTTTTCAAGAAAAATACTCTGCGATATTTCGAAAAGTCATCTTTGAAGCACGCTAAATATTTTGAGCCTCCTATGGATTCTTCCTGCATCGGCCCGCAGATGTCCGCATGAATAAGCTCACCTACTTGTACAGGCCGATTGTTTCTCGTACCGAAACTTTTTCTATGTTGTTTTCCCATTACACAACCTTCACAGAACTCTTCATCACTATCAATGTCGACGTTTATTTCACGCTGCTTTAGAAAATTTATCACATGACGCAATGTTGACATCCGCCGCTGTTTCTGGTATACGTACACGCATTTCCAGAACATACAAGCCTCTTTTTGTTCGTCTCCCGACAATTCGTACAATTCCATTCTTCGTAAGCATACATGAATTTTGATATACTTTGAAACAATAGTTCTTATTTAATGTTTGGCTTATTGAAAACAAATTTCGACCAATTTCAGGAACGTACCAAACATTTTCAAGATGATTTCGATGCCAACTCTTATCAATTAACATTTCAACGTTAACAGTGCCTCTTCCACAAGCCGTGATAAATTGATTGTTGCCAACTTGAACTAGTTTTGGCTCAAGAAATTTTTCATATGTCAAGAAGTAATGCTTGAATTTTGTCATATGTGCTGATGCTCCAGAATCAGCCAACCAAAGGTCTTCTTCTGAAACACCTATTGTGCATACGAACGCATCACCATCTGGATAAGCTCCTCTTCTTTGTACTAAATTTGATGAGCTGTCATATCTTTGAGTTTGACAGTCTTTTGCCAAATGTCCAAATTTATGACATTTGTAGCATTTTCGTTTCTGCTTGTCAAATTTCTTATTTTTGTTCCAATCGCCTTTTTCCCTCTTTTTCGGTCCAGATTTTGCAACAAACGCTAATGAATCATCTTTCTTCACTGGCAAACGCATTTCAATTAGTCGCAACCATTCTATTAATTTATAGACAGTTCTCTCTTCTACAGGCACGGATTCCCAAACACTCTTGAATTCGAAATATTCTGCAGGTAGTGTTGACAAAATGCGACTCATCAGTAGTAAATCATGTAACTCGCTTTTCACTAGTCGTCGTAGTTCGTCATTTAATTCTCTAAAATTTCTTTGAAGTCTTGCTATATGTGTTGCAATATCTTCCTCTGGAACCTTTTCGTTAGAGAAGAATTGCTCCATTAATCTATCGAGGCACTGACCAGAACTCTGCTCGTAGATGGACAACAGCTTGTCCCAAGTTGCCTTCGCTGAGTCACATGTAGCCGTCAGCTCCACATTGGCGTCGTTCATGCTCCCAACAAGAATAAGTTGAGCTAATGCATCATTTTTCAAATAAGCTGTTTGTGCATTACGTACCTCAGCCCCGTCCTCTTCTGGAAGATCTCGTGGGGTCTGATCACTTGTGACAATGTCGAGCACATCATGATATCGTAAAACCAATTCTATCTGTCTCTTCCATCTGGTCCAATTTTCAGCACCTTTTAGTTTTTCTATTTGCGTTTTGAAATCCATTTTAATTCAAAACATTCACAACAAATACAAGTAAAAGGTACACACTACGTATTAACGTTTTTAAACTTTCCACTCTATTCAGTTACAAACGTCCTGGGCCCATAACCTGTTAGATTTATCTAACTATAGAGCATTTAAATAAACGTTTAGTAGAAAACCAGAAAAATAGTTTAATAGAACCAAAAATGTTTTACAAAATCAAAATCATAAGTGACATTACATAACATAACATATTACCATAGTTACTCTACACAGACTACTGGATGTCGGTTTATTTTGTTCAATTTCAACAAGTACTAATCTAATTTTTAAGAACATTAACATTTTTTGACACGTATTCTAACCTAACCTAATTTTTAATATTAATATTAAATGTACAATTTGTACATTATAAAAGACTAATCATCATCTGTCTGAGATTCTTCCAAGTGTTTAAGTTACATTTTGTACAGTGTAGATGAGAAAGACTATTAACAGTATTTGAAGCTGCTGGATGCCTGTACAGTCAGTATTATGAGAAACATCAATACCATTTCGGTTGTAGGAAAAATGTTGTATGCAACACGTGTGTAATATAGTATTTTTTGTCTCGTGCTACGATTTCCGCATTCGGTTGCGCCTCATGCGTAAAACATCGCACTCAACCAAGAAAGTACTACTTTACACACTTGTTACATAAATAACTATTATACGAATTTACTATTTAAAGTAAATAAACAGAAAAAAATTATTTCAATTGAATTGAACACATAATAGGAGATAAACACAAATATTACTACTGATATTTTTATAACACGCTATAAATAAAATGAAAAACATTGATATAAGTTACTTTTATTACACTTAGAAAAAGTTAAAAAGAATACCCTGATTTAGTTTTAATTTGTTTCGGTTAATAGTAACCCATTTCTTAGTAAATAAAAATATCGATTTCGATAAGAAATGACGAAATGCTCAATATTTTTGTTTACAAAATGTATATGCATTTACTACGAAATTAACACATACTACTCATTATGGGCCCTATTCTGTAACTCGGTGGTTAATTTTTAACCACTGATTAAAATTTTTATCCAATAGTTATTGATTTGACAACTAAAAATCCCTGTTTTTGTTAACCAGTGGTTAAATATTAACCACTGAGACAGAATAAGCCCCTTTATGATGTAACTTAAGATGAATAATGTTCAGGGGCGTAGCCAAGATTAATGTTAGGGTGGGACAATGGTGGGGGTTTTGTGATCATTCTAATCGATCTTCTGAACAGATCTATCACATCGATGTTTTTTCGCAGCCCGAAGAGTGCAAGTCATAAATTATGGAGGCATTTACAAATCATTGGGCGTGCGTTAAATAGTAAAAATAATAGATATTTGTTACATTTCATACGAAAATATAATTTTTATGATTTAGATATAGGTATTCTTTGTTGAATTTAGTTGACCGTGGTTATTGGTTTTATACCAATATGTATTTAGTCTATTTCTAGGGCTCCCCTTAGGTACACCCATGATAATGTTATTATTTCTATTTTTGTTTTACAGACTCTAATAACATTTTTCAAAATACATATTGAATTATTCGTAATTTGTTGGCATCAATTAATGTACTTGTTCACATACTGTGTCGTTCAACCCTTTGGGTGTAATGTGACATCACATGTCTCACCCTCTATCACTATGCAAACAATCCCGCATCCTGGCATATAACGCGCTGGCGGTGATGTGCGGATGTTAGACAACGCCGGGTGCTATTCAACTGTTCCCTGCTGCGCGCTTTCAAGGCCAACTCGATGAAAATGGATGCATAGGCGTACGCAAAACTTTTCTTTTGGGGGTGCCGAAATGAATAGTTATATCATTAGATCGCTGAAACGAGAGAATGCGGAACAAATTCTTGAACAGAAACAAGTTGTTCTATTGATTCGGCTTTAAAATTATCCTTTTTTGACATTTTGACTAATAGAATGACTATTCAAGATTTAGTTCCACATTCTCTCCTTTTAACGATCAGAGTATAATTATCAGAAAATTAAACGTAAATATGTCCATTTATTTTACTTTACTTTATATTCATATTTTGAAAATTTTATATATAAAAGCGAAAGAATAACCGCTAGGCAAATCTATACCGTTTTACATAATCGACGCCAAATTTTCTAGAAATGTTCTTAGAGTTCAAAATATTGCATAGTTGGTACGTCATTTTAGAAATATTTAAATAAATCTTTGTCCATGCGGTTTTAAGATTTGAGTTATATATTAAACCCCGTAGAATACAAATACGAATTTATTGTTAATTTGAAAATTATTCAAATCGTTGAGGAGTTGAGAGCACAATAAAATGCATTTTTTTGGGGCAATTTTTTTTCCAAATTTCACTGCTATTTTATATAATACCTAAGGCTTTCTGACATGTTTAAAATATTAATATATTAAATCGACTCTTTAGAAATCGTTTTTGAAAAAATTAACACTATCTTTAACCGAAATCGAGATATTAACCGATTTTTAACCTCACATTTTTAGCCAATGTAAACAAAAAATATTTGTGTTTGACGAGTTTTTACCTGGAAATTTAACCACTTTTATATCGTAAATATACAAATCTATTCTCTAATGTTTTTTTATGCAAAAATAAACACTATCTTTAACTGAAATCGTGATGTTTTATTTTTGACTTGACATTTTTGGGGAACACTAAACATGTAAATATGCATTTTTGGGGGCTCATAAGTCGTGAATTGTTTGAAATATTTTTAGATTAACACTAAAATCGTGTTGTATGGTGTCAAGATATAAATTGACTCGTGGTTGCGAAGCCGCGGGTATCAGCTAATATACTATATAAAATATAATAACAGCATGAACAAAATAAAATATGAAAACTTAATTTTTATTTATTATTATTATTATTATTATTATTATTATTATTATTATTATTATTATTATTATTATTATTATTATTATTATTATTATTATTATTATTATTATTATTATTATTATTATTATTATTATTATTATTATTATTATTATTATTATTATTATTATTATTATTATTATTATTATTATTATTATTATTAATATATAAGGATTAGGGGGTGCCATGGCACCCAACTTGCGCACGCCTATGAACGGATGTCGTATGCCTCTTGTCCAGACGATGTTCAAATGTTCACTTCCTGCCCCTGCCTTTGTCATATGACACGCACAGTGCAGGAGAGAACAGAAATTTTGCGAAGGATACAAAAAAAATATTTTTGTATACAGCCGGGCGTTAACTTAGATGACCGAGGTCAGTTATGATCACGAGGCTGGAATGATAAACATTCCCGGGAGGTGGGTATAATATTTTATTCAAACTCAATTAGTAATTTTAATATTATTTTTTTAACAACAATGTAAAACAAAAGAAATGTAGCAACCATTTTTAAAAAAATTAAGTATTTATAACCTAATAAAAAAATAAATATAATTAAACTACAATTGATATCTCTGTTAGGAAGCATTACGTCACCTGTAAGCTCCACTTTCAAAATAAATAAAAACACCGTTTAATCCCCAAGAAGATAACAATCGTTCTCTTTAACGTGCGACTTCTAACTGCCCATATCCGTTGGTTCGTTGTCTCGTACCCCCGGTTGTCATGTAATGCCCAGGGGGTCGCGTAATTATTATAATTAGGGTTCTGTAGGTAATCACAATTATTATACCATTCGGCCATCCTGAAATTCTTCAGGTCCCTGTGACACCAAACTCATCCAAAACAAAACAAAGAAACTTTTATGATTAGAAATTGTGCTGGAATATAGCACGTTGTCTACGTCGACGAGTGCTACGTCTATAGGTAGCACTTTTGAAACCTCATGTACTTCTGAACCTTTACTAGGTTCAGCGACAACTTCTGACGCTGTTGTTTCCATTGCATTTTCTTGGCTTTGACTAGATTCTCCACATTTAATCTTGTTCGTCTGAATCATTACCATCCGTACCACCCATTGATTACTGTTGTCCGTTTGAATTTATGTTTGTTGTTGGGTGATCGTCAAGTGTCGGCAAGAATTATCCATAGAAATCCTCGGGTGTCTAATAACGACCAGCTCGTGCTCCTGTTTTCTCTTCTTGATTTTGTAGACCATCTAATATGCACGACACGGCGTTTTCCTGAAATCTAATAAATAGACAAAAGTTCCATTTTGCCATAAAAGTAATCTAAAATAGTTTCAGTAGGTAGATTAATTCCCTCGACGAGTTTCTTCAGTGATGCTGCAGAGTCAATGCGATCAGGGAATGCTCGAGTGAGCATTGTCGTTCATTCGATCCAGGTGTAGTCATATGACCTTAAATTGTTGTACCAATTTTTGGCGAGTCCACCTAACCTCGACTGCATATAATAAATCATGAGAGGTTCATCCTACTCATGGATTACGGTTAGCTGCTTAATTTTATGTAACCACATGTGTATTTAGATTTGGATTACCTGGCACAAATTTAGGAACACAAACACTTTTCGTTATATACCTAGTCTTTGGTTCAACTTGAAATCAATTCGTTGACTAGACGTTCTAGCCGTATTTGCCTATCTTCATCATGACGTATACCACGAGACGTGGACGTGTCGTATGCGTGAGTCGTGTTCGTTCGCTCGTTGCAATATCGTCCGTATTTTCGTTGGGATCCTTTTGGGCTTTCGTCTGAGCTATCATCGTGTTCTCGTGGTCTTTTAGGACGTTTACGCATCGTATCGTTTGTCAGGAGACGTGGACGCGTCGTATGCGTAAATCGTGCTCATTCGCTCGTTGCGGTATCGTTCATATATTCACTTAACTATCACTTGTTCGCGTTCTAATTGTACGCTTGCTTATTGTTATAATTTGTTTGATTATTACGTCACACTTCATACACACGTTTAAAAAAAATAGTTGAAGGTTTAAATAAACATTAGACAAATTTACTTTATACTCGTTCAGTATCAATTTCAGATTGCCAAATGAATTGGTTGGGTTTTAACATTGTATATTTCAGAAATTATTACAGATATATTAAATGACATGTCGCAAGAAAGGAACAATGTTTAAGTTTAAAATTCGCGCTTAATAACTTCGCTTTACACATCAAGATGGCACCACGAGCTCAGTATTCAAAATGGCGACTATGCAGCAGAAAGCGTTCTGTGTGTTGGAGTACTCGCGATGTTTATCAGTTGTTACAGTGCAAAGTGTATTCCGAAGGCAATGGGTAATACAGAACAGAATTTCCAGGTAATTAGAATATTCTTTTCGGTATTGCTTTCGGAACGCATGTTGCACCGCAACAACCGATAAACATCGCGTGTATTCTAACGCTTTCTACTGCATATTCGCCATTTTGAATACTGAGCTTGTGGTGCCACCTGGACGTGTAAAGCGAAATGCTGAAGCGCACGTTTTAAAAATGGACATTTTCTTTCTTGTGCCATGTCATTTAATATTATATCTATAATGCTTTCTGAATTATAAAGTTTAAAAACCCGATCAATCTTTTGTTGTAATCCTGTATTTATTTATTTAGCCCAACAATGTTACACAAATAACAGGACAATATAAAAATATGCTAAATACAAATTCAGTCAATAAATAATCATCAACATATACAATCAAAATGAACATATCACAACAGAATTCCTCATTTACACAGAAAATATTTTGTAGTAATTAAAAATTATGCAGGTAGTGTTATGGACATATTATTAATATCAGTTATTTTAATTCTTTTGTTACACATCAGCAAAAGTGCAGATTTCAAAAGAATATTCTCTCTCGGACATTGGAAAGTTACTTACTATCCATATAGGTCATTGCCATGGTACGTAAATCTGTATTTATTATGTCAAGTTATGTACAACAAACAACCCTATCTTGTAACAATTAAAGTTAAATTGTAGTAGTAATGATTTATAATTATTACTGCTAACTAGATAGACTTTGGTGATATTGTAAACTAAGTATTTTTAAAATCGTTTTGCATAGTTTTAATTTGCAAAACATATTTGTCCTTGCATTTATCGTAAACTTAAAAGTGTATTCACATTGGTCTTTGTCATTTCACAATAAAAAAATCTGATGTGGCCAGCACATTACCTTCCGTGAGTTATGTGAGGTATTTACGAAACTTCTACCGGTGAACTGTTACCGGTAAACAGCTTTTCATCAGGTTATAGCTACCAGAATCGATATTTTAAAAACGCAAGTGGTAAACAGGGTAGATCCATAACCTATAAAAAAATTTGAAACAGGTTAGAAATTTCACGCAGTTAACAAACTGAGCAGAGTCCTACTTTGAACACTTTTCCACTTTTAACGGGTGCGCTTCGCTTTGCATCACTACCTTTTTTGAGATTAGATTCTTCATGAATCCGGTAGATGGATCTGGTAGATATTGAACAATTTTCGAACACAGTAATATTTTACCACTCGTGGTTTTGAACACAGTTGGTAGATGCGGTGTCTACCGGTAGAATTTTCGTAAATGCGTATGTATTTTCTATAAAATCCATACAGAAAGTTCCTTGCAAAAGATCTTAAATTTCTAGTTTGTACATTACCTTTCGACAGTGGTATGTATTTTATACAAATTCAATACAGAAAGTTTCGAGCAAACAGATCCTATATTTCGAGTAAAATTATAACACAAATATACTATGAATATGTCAATTGCACTTGACACTGACATCTTCCAATCAGAATTTTCTTAATATAGTAGATGTTTCTACCAAAGCTGGCTAATTTATGAAATTTAATTTCTTTATAATTTTATAACTCTATGTCCATTTAATATGAAGTATAAAATACAGTCAAATCGTATAGAGAATACAATGTTCTTTAATATTTATAATAACATTACATGCGAAAAAATCATATTTAACATCGTTTTTTCAAGAAAAGCTATTAAAATCTTCAAATGAGGGCACTTCCGGTTTACTAATTATAACCAAAATCTAAACAGCTCTTCATATGGATGCAACAAAGAGGAATACGAAAGAATTATAATTTTTGGAATTGTAGTATTAGAGTTATCGTGAACGAAAATTTTGTTACACACGCATGCACTGACACACACATATACACACACACATACAGACATCATCGTAAAAATAGTAAAATCATATTCTAGGGACCTTAAAACGTGCTTATTCATTAAAAACTTACCACCGAATTTTTTGACCAAGACATTACCTTTCTTTTCTAAAGGTGACGGAGGGTAAAAATACAGACTGAACCTTTTTTGTTATTTCAGTTGCAATTTTAAGCGCGAGATCAAAGTAAACACCTAAGTATTTAGTTCTATTAGAGCGCTCTAACAAAATATTGTTAATTGCATTTTAAAATAGTAATGGATGTCTACTTCTGAAGTCGTCACCCTACATTTGTGACATTAAGTTTTGAATCTTTAGTATTACACCATATTATTTGGGCTAGTTGATTTTGAAATTTGTGACAAAATGAATCTGTTTTAGAATAACTACTACTTTTTAATTTAATATTATACGTTAATTGCCACGTATATAAAATATAAGCTCAACTAAACCAGCAATCCATCCCGAATTGAAAAATAATAAAATAAAATATGAATAAAATACAATTAAAAATTTATACTGTTCTTTTAATACGGAACACAAATTAAAAATGAATTTTCGGCAAAATTTAGTATGATTTAACCAATTAAACCTTTTGGTAAAACAAGTGAACTGTAATCTACATCTCAATTAGCATAGAGAACAAGTGAATAACCCCGGGGTTATGAGGTCAAACAAGTCTTGGACAAGACCGACTGTCAGATGTTTGTGCAAACATTATATCTAGTGAGGTGTTTACACAGACAGACGACCGTCGTCTGTTTGTATAGTAACATGTAGACTGAAATATCAATGAGAAAATTGATATTGCTAGGATGTGTATTTACAGAGTCTAAGTGGATACAAATGTAAGCTGCTACATGTTGAACATGTCGTGGTCAGATCCGTCCTTTAATAAAACGCTTAATCGATTATAAAACGCGTCCAAATTGTAAAACAGTCGTTGATTTAGCGATGTGTTACAATCTGCCTAGTTGTTTTACAAAGTGTTGAACAGTTTGCTTAGCTTCTAAATATAAAAACCTAACCTAATGCACAAAACTCGGTCTAAATTTTCCGAATGTGAGTTTTATGCGTAAAGTTAGGTTATATAGAAGTATAGGTATTTAGAGAAATACAAAGCGATAATGTACAAATATTCATATTACAATTACACCCAGACTGTAAAATAACGTTAAAGTAATGAAGATTTGATAATCTGGCAGCGTTTTACAAAATTATTAGGCGTTATATATATATATATATATATATATATATATATATATATATATATATATATATATAAACGGATTTTACAATCTGGCTATGACACATTCACTGGCTCCTAGATATTAAATATCTGAACTTCACTTAATTTTTGGCACTGACGTTTATTTTCTAATAATTACAAACATTTGAATTTGTCAACTGGTTTCATTGTCTTGAAGTAATGTATAGGTAACGTTAAATTATTTTGTGTATACGAGGACTGTCCAAAAATTAAAGATACCTACATAGGCTGCCAAATACCGAAGAAAGATATTTTCAAAATCTTACAGAAGAATGATAGTTCACTTAACGTTCCACTTCCTCTTTTACCTCATCTTCGTTTTAAATTTGTTTCCTGTCAGATGCTTATCTAAATGAAAGAAGAGACAGTGTGATGGAAAGTCAGCTTATCCAAAATCATTTAGTAAAGTTCTTCTGACTCGCGCTGTGTGAGGCTCTGAAGTCAGACTAGCGTGTAGCAGACACACGCCGCGAGTCAATATCCCCTACCTTCGGTTTTGGGTCGCCTTCAAAGTTTCTTTATGGTTTTACAGTAGTGATTCGTATTTACAATATACTTATATACAAAACGTAAAACCGAGCGGATCTCGCACCTGCCAGGAGAGTGAAGAGAATGATCCATTGCAAATGTCGCTATTGCCAAACTACTCGCCCTAGAGAGCTGCCGGACCACTCGTTTCAAATGGGAGGAGTATTTTTAATTTTTAGACGGCCCTCGTACTTAATTTTTTTTACTAAATCCATAAAAACAGATAGGAAATTTAATGTTCTTTAATATTTCTAATAAAATATCGTGTTGAAAAAGTTATATTTGTACGTATTTTCTTCTAGAAAAAACTTTTTCAAGCTTCAAGTAAACTATTACTACTACTATTCAATTTTTAACTAACCAGTAGATATACCCTGAAAAATTCATCCTGCTGTCGAGATGAACTTATTCAGGTCAAGTTGTGAGAGAGATAACGCTTGTGGAAAATTTGCAAAATAAAGAAAAAATGGACAGAAATCCGAGAGTTATGAATGGAAGGGAAATATTAAACCGCCGGGTCAAGGTTGCATTTGAATAATTTTAAATTTTATTTTCACACCAGTCATCCTCATTTGCATGCGGAGAACATGCCAAAATAAACATTGACAACATTTTCTACATACATTCAAACGCATTGTAGGTACCCATTAATTAGGCCTCCTATTTGTTTGTGTAGTAAGGTATATTAAATGAAAAAAATAAAATCTAAAGTCATGACTTTACAATTTTTATCCATATTATTTAATATTCATAATTTTATTTACTACTATTTATAAACACAATTAAATTACAATGGTCGTTCATTACTGCGATATTGACTACTCTTTCAGGAATTCCTTACAATATCGTAATCAAATATTAGGTACTCTTCCTTTTAGAACTATTTATTTATAATTTCCCTTTTTAACAACGCAAGAGTCGATTATGTTCTTCATTTACTTTTACCGACGATGACCAGAACCTGATGGATGATATATATATATATATATATATATATATATATATATATATATATATATATATATATATATATATATATATATATATATATATATATATATATATATATATATAAATTAAATTTGTGTTCAACTTAATATTGAAAAAAAAACAAAAGTTTATTTTCATAAATTTATTTATTGAACTTATATTCTCTAAGTACAAAGAATCACTTATCGAGTCGATATGTAACGTGGAGAGTCGTTAATACAATAATGAACGCTTATCACTAGAATACATAGATTTTTATAACTACAATTCCAGAATAATCTGGTATATACTGGTTATAGCAGAAAAGTACAAGTGTTAACTGTTATCATGGTTGATAACAACTTAGTAGTTTTCCTATATGGTCAAACAAAGGAAATGGGTATAACATAATTCATCCCCTCAAAGATTGAACTTTGTTTGATCATCCGAGGCTTTTGAAAATAGAGTCTTATTTCACAGAGTGTATTGTTTTAATGGTATTTCGTCCTTTTCAATTGGAACATTTTCTTTTTTTTGTTTAAATAATTTGTTTCTCAATAAAACTCTATTCTTTACAATAAGGTATAAACATATAATAATTATAATTATGGTTAGTAATACATACTGGTAATGGTAATGGGGTGTTTCATGATGTTTGTTTAGTTCTTGGAGTTCAAAAAGGCTAAGGTCTTTTAGTTTTACATCCTTAATGTCTATAGTTTTCAATGAATCTATTTTGTTTTTAATAATATCTGATTTTTCTATTTCCAAAATTATTGGTTTGCTAATTAATTTGTTATTAAACTTTCTACCGTTTATTTGGCAATTTGGTTCAGTAATTTTGTAAATTCCTTTGTCTTTCAAAATTGTGTTTTGACTAGAACACTTTAATTCTTGTGGTGTGTCTATTTGAATAATATAAATTATGTTGGAGTTTTCAATTTCGATAATATTATTTTCTTTTGATATTTCCCTAATATTACAATTTTTGCTGTTGTGTTTTTCCATTAATGTTTCTGAACATAGGTCTGTTGTTTCGAATTTTGTCTTACAAAAGTTTTCGTAGTTCACAGTTATAAGATTTTCGCAAATATAGTTAACATTGTTTATTTTAATTAGCAATTGTTTTATGAAATTCAATTCAAGGAGTTGGTTTTGTTGAAGGAAAGGTATAGGGGTGATTTGTCTTGTGACATATTTGGTTTTTGAAAATTTCGGAATTATTATCAAATATTGTAATTTGTTATTTTTTATTCTACAATATGAGTGTATGAGGTTTAAATAGTTTAAATATTCATTTTCTTGGATGTCTGTATTACTTTTTATGATGGTCATTAGTTCTTTGATATTTTCATTTTCCAATAATGATATGTGAAAAGTATTGGTACTACAAAAAGCTAGGGTTATTTCTATATTATTTATAATATCGTTAAGTTCTATAATATTATTATTTATTAAGTCCAATGTGTTGGAAATTATAAATACGTTTTCCCAACTAATAGTTTCTCTTAGGACTGTTTGTACATGTCTAAGTTGGCTTTGTATGTTTATTTGATTATCGCGTATGATTTTGAATTGATTGTCATATGTCAATGTGGCATTATTTAATTGATGTGCGATAAGTTTATTATTATTGTTTGTAATTTGGATATTTTGTTGTATTTCTTCTAATAACTGATCATATTTCTCTTTGTCGTTATTGTCGAGGTTTCCCGTAATTTGTTTAATTATGGAGCCAAGTCAATTTAGAATATTGTTTTATTACATGCATGTTTTTTGTGTTGATTTCGTTTTGGTATGATTTGCTCATATTGTTAGTAACGTCTTTGAGTCTGTTTACCTGATTTGTTATAATGTCATGGGCGTCGAATATTTTGTCTATGTTGTAAGTATAATGGGCGTAAACTTCGTCTTCGAATACTCGCGTTTCATTTAGTTCAACTATTGAAATGCCGTTGTTGTCCTTTTCAATGGATTGTTGAGATCCATGGATTAGGCTGAAAAGATTTTTATGGTTTTAATTTATCTAGTTTAACTTTTCTTTCAATACGCTTTCCAATGACGTGAGCTGTTTTCATATTATCATCTATTTGTTGGATTCTAACTTTTTCATATAGAGGTTGTTTGAATTTTTTCATTAGTCTAGGATTTCGTTTTAAGTATGCATGATCTTTAATTATTTCATTTGGGGGTTTTTTTTAAATCTTTTTGCTTTATCGTTAAAAAAATTATCTTTTACTTTCATATTTTCCTTACGTTTATTTTCTTGGTATGTTTGTAATCGTTCTTGTAATGTTTCTTGTTTTGAGGGAAATTTGTTTGCGTATGATTTACCAAACAGAATTTCGTTGGGTGTTAATGACGTGGTTGCACTTATTGAATTATTGTAGGCGTGCATGGCTTGTTCGATAATTTGTTTTAATGTATTTTCGGGAAATCTTTTGAATAAATTCTCATATGTTCGATTAATGTAGAGTGAAATCTCTCTATTTGATTGGATTTTGGATTACCTGCTGAAGTAATGTGTAAATGAATATCTTTATTGTGACAAAATGTTTTTAATGTTAGGTTGTCAAATTCTTTGCCTGGGTCGCAAATTAATTTGTTTGGATACTGATAACTATTGCAAAAGCATTCTATGTGATCGCATATTTCTTTAGCTGTTTTGGATTTCAATGGGTATATTCGGATGTATTTTGAGAATTGGTCTAGGATGGTTAGGAATATTTTCCCGTCTAATGCTAGTAAATCTGCGTTAATAATTTCGAAGGGCAGATTTGGGGTTTCGGTAAGAATGTCATTAATTTTGATTGGTTTCCTATCATATTTGCAAGTTTTGCAAATTTCACAATTATTAATAAATTCTGTTATTGTTTTAATCATATTAGGCCAATAGTACTTTTGTTTTAATTTGTCATAGGTTTCTTTTATTCCTCTATGATTTGTTTTTCCATAATGATATGAATAAACAATTTCGTTTTGTTCTGCTTGATCTTCTATATCGTCTACAATTTGGTCTACTTTTGTTAGGTTAATTGAAAATGGTTCAAAATTTTCTTTAATAATTTGATTTACCTTGTTTTGTAAGTCAACTGTTTTGAATATACAAAAGTATCTAACTTGTGGGACAATATATTGTTTCAAAAATTCTAATATTTGTTCGTTCTCTTTTCCTGATTCTAATAGAACTTCTAGTCTTTGTTTGTTTTCAAACATTTTCTTCATATTAATTTTGAATTCGTTTTGCGTTTCAAATGTAATTTGGTTGTTGGCAATGTTTAAGCGATTTTCTAAAATTTTCATTCCGTTTACTGGGTTTTCTTGGTCACTATGTTTTGTGCCGTCAGTATTTGAGTTTGTTGATGAATCTACATCCGTGTTGAGTAGATTGTTATTTAATTCATACAAATTTATCTTTATGTTTGTCTCCGCGAATATGACGTTTAATATTTTTATCAATTCTTGTTTGTCAAGTTTGTCCAAGCCGCAAGATAGTTGTGGAATGTTTATTTCAAAAATATCGTTTTTTATGAGGAAGTCTCGTAATTCTTTTATAGCGGATTTCAACATTTTTACGTTGGCGTTTTCGTAGTAATTTTGTTTGGTAATTAAGTGAATGATTTGTTTATTATTAGAATTTTGAATAATTATATTTGAATTTTCCTTTATATTTTCTTGACAATGTTTTTTACTATTGAATAATGAGTCGACTTGTTTAGCTAGTCCTTTGCCTAAATGACAGTCTTTTGAAATGCAATGTGCGAAAATGTTAGTTTGCGTTACGTCACCTTTGATATTTTGTATTGTGAAAGGTTCGCGAATTCGGCTTAGAAAATCTGCAATTTTATTTGTCTTGCCCTGAATGTATTCGATATCAAAATTATATTCACTGAGTTCTATTTTCCATCTCATCAACTTCTGGTTGGCATTTTTCATGTTAAAAAGCCATACAAGAGGACGATGATCGGTTCTTATTGTGAATTTTCTACCCCAAAGATAGTTATAGAAATTTTGAATGGCCCATACTATGGCTTTGAGTTCTTTCTCGACAGTGCTGTAATTACATTCTGCAGAGTTGAAAGTTTTAGAGGCATAACAAATAGGTTTTTCTATTCCGTCTTGTGTTTGTGAGAGGACCGCGCCCATAGCATAATCACTAGCGTCTGTTGTTAGTATGAATTTTTTGGTAAAGTCAGGGAATGTGAGGATGGGTGGATTTGACATGAGTTTTTTCGATTCCATAAAACATTCTTGATACTCTTTATTAGTTATATCAATTTTTGATCCTTTCTTTAAATTTTGTGTGAAAGGCTTTGTTAATTTTGAAAAATTGGGTATAAATCTTCTATACCATGATAATTTGCCTAGGAAACTTTTAATTTCTTTTACTGTTTTTGGAATAGTAATTTTGTCAATTGCTTCTACTTTTTTCTGGTTTGGCTTAAGGCCGTCTTTTGAAATGATAAATCCTAAATATTCTACTTCTGTTTTGAAGAATTCAGATTTATCAATTTGAATTTTGAGATTTGCTTTTCGCAGTTTATCAAAGACTTTTTGAATATTTGAAAGGTGTTCTTCTATGGTATTGCCAAAAATAATGATATCGTCTAAATAAACCAAACATATATCATTTACTAATTCACCAAGAGCTATATTCATCATACGTTGAAATGTAGCTGGTGCGTTGACGAGGCCAAAGGGCATACGAACATATTCGTAATGTCCAGATGGGGTGCTGAAGGCAGTTTTTTCTATGTCTGATTCTTGCATTTGAATTTGGTGGAAACCAGAGTGCAAATCTAATGTAGTAAAGAGTTTGGGTTTTCCAATTTTGTCTAGGAGAGTGTCGATGTTAGGGATAGGGAATTTATCTTCTTTACTTTTTTGCTTTAGTTTGCGAAAGTCAATTACAAGTCGAGTTTTTCTTTTTCTTGAAGCATCAGCTTTCTTAGGTACGATCCAAATAGGGAAATTGTACGGGGAATAAGATTTACGTATAACCTTTTTGGTTAACATCTTTTGAATGTGTTCTTCAATATCTGATTCGTAAACTTGTGGTAGTTTATAATTTTTTGTATGAATGGGGATTTCATCGGAAAGGATTATTTTATGTTTGAGTACGTTAGTATGGGAAAGTTTTTCACCTTCTTGTGGGAATAAGTCAATGTTTCTGTCTATTAGTTTATTTAATTGTTGTTTTGTTTTATAATCGAGATGGTCGTCTCTAATTTGTAATGCATTGAAATTTGTTTTTACTTTGTTGTTGAATTGATATGTTTTTCCTTTCAGGTTTAAAGTTTCTGATTTGAAATTTATTTTTACATCTAATTCTTTGAGAATTTTGATTCCAAAAAGTAGATTGCATTCACGATGGAAGTCATGGATGTAGAATTCAAATTCTATTCCTTTAATTTTTAACTTTACTAATTGTTTGAGCGTAATTTTGCCATTTGCAGTGCGTATTGTCATGGGTTGAATTTTTGGTTTGAGTTTTAGTTCAACTAATTTTTTGTTAATAAAATTTATGTCTGAGCCTGTGTCAATAAGAATGTGGTATTGGTCGTGAGTAATTGTTGGGATCTGTCCGGTGTCAGATGTCATTACGTATTTTGTTCTTCTTCTGTGGATTCGAGAAAATTTTCATTCTGTTCTTCGTATTCTATTTCGTTTTAATTTTCCTCATTGTCATCAATTTGTGTTTGAATATCCTCTAAGGGGTATTCGTGTTCGTTGTTTATTTCGAGATTATATTTTTGGCGAGTTGTTTGAGTTGACATGGGAATTACATTTGTATTTCGCGTTTGAATCGACATTGGTGTCGGTTTGAATGTTCTGTTAGTATTTTGATAATTTTGTAAATTTTGTCGTGCGATTAAATTTTTTCCAGGACCTTGTTGTTGTGGTGCCTGTGGTTGATTAAACCTTATTGGTTGGTTAGGACATTTCTGTCCGGGGAATTTCTGAGGTGGGGGTACAAATCTAAAGTTCTGCGCTTGTGCGGATGGTTTAGGAGTAGGATTGGGTTTTTGCATTGGTGAATTGTGCAACAGGAAGTTGAATTCGTTGTTAATTAAATATTCACACTCCTCAAGTGAAGTGGGATTTGCATTTATGAATGCGCCTTTTGTATTATAGGGTAAACAATCTATGAAGTGATGGACAATAATTTTTTGTATATGTGTTATTAAAAATTTTGTTTTGTCTTTACTCTTTTCTTGGGTTTCAATTTTCCCTTTGTAATTTTGAAAAATATTTTGAATTTCTTTTAAGAATTTATAAATGTTATTCTGTTGGGGTTTTGTTGTAATTATTTTATAGAATAATGTTTCAGGTTTTAGCCTGTCTTCGAAGTTTGAACTTAAGTATGTTTTTAATTCTGCCCAATCGGAAAATGTATTTTCAGATATTATTAATCTAGCATCTCCTACAAATTTTGTTTTTAAAATTCCAAAAGCATATTTTCTATTTATTTCTGTTAATGTGAAGCATTCAAGAACTTCTTTTGCTTCGTCGCATGCTTTTATGAAAGCATGTAAATGTTTTACGTTTCCATCATAAGGAGGAACGATTTTCATGTAATGGTCAATGTCTTGTAGACTGATTGTAGTCATTGTGACTGGGTTTTCTGAGTTTAAATTTATTTTGTTAAAACTATCAGAGATTAATTCTACTAGTATACGATCTGTGTCGAACTGTTGTCACTATTTTCTGGTGATGACATATATTTGTTATATCATTTATTTTATTTATTTGTCTCGTCGTATAAACCCGACCTGACTGGTTGTTTTATTATTTAACAATTTTGTTTTGTTAGTAATTTTATAAGTTTGTCTTGCAGTATAGTCCCTGCTTGACTGGACAATTTTATAAATGTAAAAGCTTTACAGAAAGACTTACAGTACAAATAGAAGGGTGATGGTTACGCTCATCGTAGCGGGAATTACTGGTGTGATTCTGCAGGCCTTCGGAACGTGATGACTGGGTGTAGTCTCAGCAAGTTCTCGATTTGTGGGCTGGTACTTGGAATGTGGGTCGCCGTGTTTCACTGGTTGTGGCAGCTGAACAGCAAGGCTCTCCGTGTGGATTCCGTTAGAGATGGACCGTATGAATAGGTCTCTGATGGGCTACTGTTTTAGCCGTAAGTTCGTTGAGTTGTTGATGCCAATTTTCAGAAAATTGATATTTTCAAAGGCTCGAAACGTTTCGACTTCACTGAATTGTTAAGGCCCTTTTGGCATCCTACCGACTGCGCCAATTAAATTTGTGTTCAACTTAATATTGAAAAAAAAACAAAAGTTTATTTTCATAAATTTATTTATTGAACTTACATTCTCTAAGTACAAAGAATCACTTATCGAGTCGATATGTAACGTGGAGAGTCGTTAATACAATAATGAACGCTTATCACTAGAATACATAGATTTTTATAACTACAATTCCAGAATAATCTGGTATATACTGGTTATAGCAGAAAAGTACAAGTGTTAACTGTTATCATGGCTGATAACAACTTAGTAGTTTTCCTATATGGTCAAACAAAGGAAATGGGTATAACATAATTTATATATATATATATATATATATATATATATATATATATATATATATATAATTAAGAATTGATAACCAAAAAAAAAGACAGATCGTCATTTTTTCGTCAATTAATTAACTGAAACACAGGTTCATAATAGCACTGAATAGAATAGTTCGTATATAAATATAAAAAGTAAAATAGTTACAGTTTGACTAAAATGACGTTAGCTTGTTTCTTAAACTTACCTCACGAATTTTAAATAAATTTCTTCAGTTAATAATTTATTTATTTATTGCATTAAGTACATTACAGGCAAGGCCCAAATAGTACATTTGACAAGTACATAAAGCTCATTTCGCTAAACAATTAACTATTGTCATGAATTAATAATAATAAAGTAAATTATAGCTTATAACTAAGATTAACATTACAATTTCATTTTGATATAACACAAAAAAATACAAAAAAAATACAAAAATTTTACAAAAAATTTTGCCCTATGGAAGTTCATGTTATATAAATTTAAAATATGAATGATGAATTTATCTGAATATTGTTAACAAAGTATTCAAAGTAATATTAAATATATTAAAGGTTAAGGATACTTCATTTAAGTTTCTGGACAATCTATTAATTAAGGAATACTGACCATATACAGTACGACTAAAGTTGATATTAAATATATGATGCGATCTTGATCTAAACTGTGGTATTTTGAAGTAAAATAAACTTATAAGTTCAGGGGCATCTATAAGGCCGTTAAGCACTTTAAAAGCAAATATAATCTCTGCTTTTTTTCTTCTTTCAGCTAAAGTTTTGAAACTCAACATTGTTAATCTCTCTATGTACGGATAGTTATCTTTATTTAATTTAAGTTTGTAAAAAATGAAATTTACTATCTTTTTCTGAATATTTTCGATTCTTTTAACACTGTTTTGGTAATATGGAGACCAAATAATACTGCAATATTCCAAGTTACTACGAATTAAAGAATTATACAATAATATAACTGAATTATGATTTTTTAGGTCTTTACAATGACGAAGAACAAATCCACAAAGTTTAAGAGTTTTTTTAACTATACAATCAATATGTAATTTAAAATTTAGATCAGCTTCAATCAGGATACCTAAATCTTTGATGACGTGTACTTTTTCAAGTCGAGTATTGTTTAATGTGTATTGGAAATCAATAAAAGTTTTTTGCCTTGAAAATATTATATATTTGCACTTTTTGGCATTAAGTTCCATATGATTTGTTTTACACCAGACTTCTAAAGCACATATATCAGCTTGTACCATAGCTGCATCAGCAAGAGTAGATATTCGGCAAAATAATTTAAGGTCGTCAGCAAACATTAAACATTTAACTTTTTAAAATATTTTTACTACGTCATTAATGTAAATAGAGAAGAGTATAGGGCCGAGGTGAGAGCCCTGAGGAATTCCAGATGGCACAGATATTCCATGCGAAATATGGTCTTTTATTTTTACATACTGAAGTCTATTTACAAGATATGATTTAAACCAATTTAATAAGTTGCCTGTGATGCCATTTGCCTTTAATTTATTTATCAATAAGGTGTGGTTAACTCGATCAAAGGCTTTTTTAAAGTCTGTGTAAATAGCATCGACTTGACCTCCTTCTATAAATGCTTGTTCAATATAGTTCACATATATGGCTAAGTTTGTGCTTGTAGACCTATTTTTCATAAAACCATGCTGTTCAATACAAATTACGTTTTTAAGTGTAAACATTAATTCGTCTGTCACAATTGATTCGATTATTTTAGCAATTATGTTTAAGCCTGATATTGGTCGATAGTTTTTTACATCGTTTTTATTCCCTGATTTGTAAATTGGTGTTATATAAGTTTTTTTCCAAGCGGCAGGGAAAATTCCTAAATTGAGGGATTTTTCAAATAACATATGTAATGGATAGGATAGCGTTGGACTACACATCTTTACAAATATAGGAGGAATGTAGTCCGGTCCTGCACTTTTGTTGACGTCTAAATTAATTAATCGATTAAACACAATATCTGGAGTAATTTGAATTTTATTTAGATTGCAGTTGTTATTTTCAAAATTTAAATTAGCATTAGTTGTAATATTACTACCATCTACATAAACAGATTTAAAATAATTTGCGAATAGGTCAGTGATAGATTGTGCATCGGAAGCCATATTATCGTTATAAACCATCATATTTGGAATATCTCCATAACTTTTCTTCGATTTAACTAGGTTCCAAAATGATTTAATATTGGAAATCAAATTATTTTCAATGTTATTAACGAAAGTGGAGTAATCTGATTTAATTGCATTTTTAGTTTTTAGTTTTAGTTCATTGTAGAGCCTTTTGACAGTAATTACATTTGATTTTTTCCATTTTTGGTAAGCTTTATTTTTGTTTTTAATTAGTTTTCTGGTAGAGGAAGTGAACCAGCACGGGTATTTATTGTTATTTAGGCTATATGTTTTGGGTATAAATTTTTCAATCGAGTAGTATAAAATGTCATAAAATATATCGGTACATTTGTCTATATCGTCATAGTTAAGTAATTGGTTCCAATTTATTGTACATAAAAAATCATTCAATTCATTATAATTTCCCTTTTTAAAATTATATTTCCAACAATTTCCAAATTTTAGATATTCATTTTTATCCACATAGGGTAATTCTATCTGAATTGGAGGGTGATGTAAATCACTAGCTAACAAATTTGATTCAGCTCTAGAAATATAAACAATGTCGTCTGTATTTACATACACTAAATCTAATTTCTTATTATTGTGGTTGTTTATAGAATTAAATTGATTAAGCCCTAAGAAATTGAAATTATCAGTTAAACATTCTATTCTAGAATCATTTAATGTAGAAGGCTCGTAATAATTGTCAGTGAGGATCCATTGAGTATCTGGTAAATTAAAGTCTCCAGTTATACACATCATAGCACTTGGATGACACTCAGCAATATTGTTGACAGTATTTGTAAAAGTATTAAAAATATCAATGTTACTTACAGGAGGTATGTACACACCACAAATTATCACTTCACTTTTACCACAGATCATTTTAACCCAGAGATCCTCGACTGATGAATCACTGTGTTGAATTTGAAAAGATTGATGACAGCTGTTGACTGCAATTACAACTCCGCCACCGCGTTGTTTACCACTGGATACGGCATCTCTGTCTCTTCTATACACTATGTAGTTTTTACAAAATAGTTCCTCGTCAAGTATAGATTCGTTCAGCCAAGATTCGGTTAGCACTATCACATCAAAGTTATAATTTAGAGATTCTTTATATAGTACGTCCGTCTTAGTGCGAAGACCACGAACATTTTGATAATAAATATTTAAGTGATTTATTGTATTTTTATTGATTACTTTTTTGATTGTTTATTTAAAGAGCTTTTATCAACAATAGTTGGTACACCGTGAACAAATTTTATTGTTTTTTCATTATTTCCTTCAATTTGATTTTTAAGATTTATAAACTGATTTGCAATATATTCGCGCTGGCTTTTAGTTTTATCAGAGGATATTTTTATATTTGGATATGCGAGCTTAGAGCTGTTTTTTAATAAATGTTTAGCATCCGCGGGGTCGTTGAATATTATTTTAACTGGTCTTATTTTATTTGTATTATATTGACCCACACGAAATATTTTGATATTATCATATTCTTTAACTTTTGATATCAAATTTGATACCGTATTAAAATCATCAGTTTTTCTACTATCGCGCGTTTCTTTATGATTCCTTTATGTTGAACAAGATCACATTATTAGCACGCACAATTCGTTCATTTACTTCATTTATTATATTTTCAGCATTTAAATCACTTTGATGACTTTTATCATTGATTGAATTAATAGCAGGTTCTTTTAAATAATTAATATCTTTTCTCAAAGATTCGATTTCGTTTTTTAGAGACGCGATTGTTACTTGCAAGTCACTTATGGCGTTAGTTTGCTGTTTTATAGTTTTACAACTTATGCACAAAAAGCTGATTACACGATTAATTTCTTTCATACACAAAATTTCCTGACGCTGAAGTCCTGAACAAGTAGTATGCAAATAATGGTTGCAAATATCACACTGAATTTCATTATGTGGCACTACCGGCAATTTACACACAATGCAGTTAACACTCATATTTGTTTAGCGAGGAGCGATCAAAAAACACGTCCGCACTCTACGAGTAGCATCAGATATATGAATAAATACTTAATCAAATTTTATTATCGTTACGTTCGGCTGATTTCAATTTTGAATTATTCTATTACTTCTTCTTTATCATAGCCTTCTCCCGTCTTACGTCTTCTCTTTCTCTTCTCCTCCGCCACTAGGTGCTCCATTCGCTTTCCAATGTAATCCTCGCCCCTCCGCCTACGTGACTAAAGCACCTTAGCCTGCTCTCCTGTACTTTTTTTCCCATCGGTACCATTAAGGTGGTACACCTTAATTGTTTCTTTAATGTACTAATCCTGATCTTGTCCTACCTTGTCACGCCCACCTAATCATCCTCATCTTCGCCACCTCCATCCTTCGTTCTTGGGCCTTCGTGAATGGCCACGTCTTCGCACCATGAAGCATTGCTCACCACCGTCTTATATACTTTCCTTTCATCTTACAGATCACTTTTTTGTCGCATAGGACCCCGCTCATATTCCTTCAGTTCATCCACCCACATATTCCTCTATGCTGTATCACTTCTTTAATCCGCCACCCTTCTCGACAACCGATTCAATGTACTTGAATATCTTTACCAATGGCAGCCTGTCATCCTGGAGCCGGACAAGCGTACGGGAACTATTTTATTATTTGAATTATTCTATCACTAATGTGAATAAATTAATTATGTTAATACGAGTAAATACAAACATACACGAATATCAATGTCATTTAAAGGACTTGCAGGCTCAATTTAAGCAAATTTCAGTAATTGATACATATTTTTTTCCTTATTTAAAATCTTTGACAAGTAAACTGCAATTAGTTGAGTCAACGAACTCTCAAAAAACAGATCGGATTTTGATGAATTTTTTAAAACAAATTTTATATTCAGCTATTCCAAGTCAAAAATATTCCAGCTGGGATGCTCAGTTATTTATATAGGGTTTTTGAAGGCCGCCATTGAGATTTCGGAAACTAAACGATACAACTATAATTGAATGGGTCAAATGGGTGTCCGTATTAGATGGGCTTTTGTTTTGCGAAAAATTCTCATAGGTTACTAGATAACGAGAGAAAACTGAATTTTGGTTTATATTATCATTTTGAAATTACTTCTAAACACAGCAATCGAGAAAAATGTTTCAGATAGAATAGTTAGGTATTTTTATTGTCTATCTAGTAACGTACAAAAATAATTTATTCATTGGTACATTTTTGAGATATACCACAAAATTACATTTTTCTAAACGAAATCCATATTTGATTTAGACTTAAGGAAATATAGTTTTTTTCTATTTCGATTAGTACTTACTAGTGGTGAGAACCGGTTCCGATTCCAAAATTACCCGGGTACCCGGTTATATGAATATGTAATTACCCGGTTCTCGGTTCCGATTTCGAAACTACCCGGTTCTCGGTTCTGGAACCGAAACTACCCGGTTCTGGAATCGAAACTACCCGGTTTTCAGTCCTTGAACCGAAACTACCCGGTTCTCGGTTCTGGAAACGAATTTCATCGGTTCTCGGTTCTGGAATCGAATCTCATCGGTTCTCGGTTCTGGAATCGAATATCATCGGTTTTCGGTACTGGAATCGAATCTCATCGGTTCTCGGTGCAGGAATCGAATATCATCGGTTCTCACTTCTGGAATCGAATCTCATCGGTTCTCTGTTCTGGAATCGAATCTCATCGGTTCGCAAATCGAATCTCATCGGTTCTCGGTACTGGAATCGAATCTCAACGGTTCTCGATTCTGGAATCGAAACGTATCGGTTCCCGGTTCTGGAACCGAGAAAGGGTGAATCTTGATTATGAAGCTAATAATATATACATTATTACAATCCGTGAATTAGATTTACGTATTATAAATCAATGTTATGATGAATAAGATAAGTATTTTGAAAGTTATTTTTTTTCAATTATTAAATAGGAACAGGTAAACAATTTAGGAAAGTTGGTATCAGATATTCTTATAAACTGATATAATGCAATTCTCTGAAGAACACGTGCAAAAAACAGGTACTTTTTCCCCGACTGCACGACCGGTGTCTTTGTTTAAATTTCTATAGGATTTGTCCTTTGTAGTCCCTTTCGGTTTCTTTTAATCTTAAAGTTAATTCAATTGGGCATTTTGAAATAACCAAATTTGAGAAATATTCGTTTTCCGGGAATAGACTGTGTCATATTTTGAGTCAGACCTCAACGTTTCGCCCGCATTCGTATGGGACATCTTCAGGAGCAAGGGGGATAGTACTGTCTTAAACAAGGTTACTTGACGTGTCAACCACGCTAGAGGCCGAGTTTAAGCAACAAGAGGGGAAGACTCAGTTTACAAGGTTACCCGACGTGTAAACCACGCTAGAGGCCAAATAAACCAAGTGACGAAAGGAAGGCCGAGAAGACAGTCATATACTAATCAAAGATACGGTAGGTGAGCAAAGCTAATGAAGACCAATGGGAATCGAATTCGTAATGGTAGATTGGGCGTTTCCGAGAATCACCGGTTTTCATATGTGGCTCAAGAAATAGACATCATCCCGATTGATGTTATAAGGATGTTTCCATAGATCAAAATGTAAAGATTAGAACAGAATGTATAAGTAGGTATAAGTGAAATTCTTGGAAATTTCTATTGCTTTTTCCCTTAAATTTTATGGCCCCTATTGTGATTACGTAGGTACCGTTATTTGAAAATATAATTAAAGGTCAAGTTATTGAAATAAACCATATTGAATGAATATTGAAAATATAATACGAAACTGAAATCTGCAAATATTTACTATATTATGTGGTTACATCTTTAGCATCCTCTTGCCTTTGGTGTAATAATATTTATACATCATTACAGATATTTTCAATTAAATTACATATTTTTTTTTTAATATCGTATAATAATATTTCTCAGAAAATATGTTTATTTCTCTAAAATGACGAGGCTAATTTATAATTATAATTGATTATTCCATAACTCGGATCCGACGTTCGATTTCACTACCCGAAACTGGAACCGAAAATCGATTACACTACTCGGAACCGAAGATCGGTTCCACTACCCAGAACTGAAACCGAACATCGGTTCCACTACTCGGAACCGAAGATCGGTTCCAGGAACCGGGTACCCGGATAGTTTTGGAACTGGGTACCCGGTTTTAGATTTTTCCGGTTCTTGACAGCACTAGTACTTACTTATGTTAACTTAAAAATATATAATTAAAATTACATTAAAGATCAAGTTTTACTGTATTTCAGATTAGAATAGACTGAGGAGTAAGATAGGGCTTACCATTCCAGCTTTCTTATTGGTCTAAAGGCAAACCAAGTTTATAATAGCATTATATAAAGTAGGTATATTATTTAATCCATTTTGACTTTATAATCTATTTAACAACTCTAAGTAACTGTTTATTTACTAAATAATTCGAGCTGTCAAGTATGTGATACATGAAACAAAACTAATTCGTAAGTTTTATATATGTAAAACAGGCAGCGCCACCAAATCTGTTCTTATCTGAAATACAGTATAGATACTAATGTAATAAGTTACTTAAGTAAAATAAAATACTATTTTTTGAAACGAATGAAACTCTTGACAAAAAATAAGAAATTTCGTGAAAATTATAGAAAAAACTAAAATTTGTATAGTAAAATATATATAAAATGCAATAACCTTTATACCAGTCGAAAGAGAAAAATAAGTATTTTGTTAAAATAAAAATCAAATATGCCTTCCGTTTAAAAAACGTAAGTTAGTGATATGTGCCGAAAATTTACCGATAATAAATTATTTTCGTAGGCCACTAGATAGAAAATAAAAATATGTATTAACACGTAATCAGCCTCGTCCCACGACTAAATATAATTCATCTCGAGCCACGTATAGGCGGCGGAGTAAAAAGTAAAAGCGAGCGTTAGAGACACGCAAGACCATCCAAGTGATTTGTAGCGAGAGTAATTCTCGTGAGACGAAGGAGGTCCGCAAGACCTTGTGGGGATCCGCATGATCCCCGAGACCCTCGAGGCCTCACACTAACGAGTAGTGTATCGCAACGTAAGGCCCGCATGACCTTGTGGGGATCCGCTTGATCCCCGAGACCCTCGAGACCTCACACTAACGAGTAGTGTATCGCAACGTAAGGTCCGCATGACCTTGTGGGGATCCGCTTGATCCCCGAGACCCTCGAGGCCTCACACTAACGAGTAGTGTATCGCAACGTAAGGTCCGCATGACCCTTGTGGGGATTCGCTTGATATCCGAGACCCTCGAGGCCTCACACTAACGAGTAGTGTATCGTAACGTAAGAATTTAATGCCAAACAAATGTAAATATCACCTGAAAGTAAATAAAGTTTAAGAATCTCACCTACTGTATGAGTAAACCCTTTTAAACACCAGAAATACAAGGCACAATCACTTCACTTCTTCTCTCTCCAAACACCGGCAATCAACGGCCGAAATATTGTGTCTATCACCTGAAATAGGGTTGTATAATCGTTCGGAACAACAATTAGCAAGTGCTATTATCATTTTTTTTTTCGACTAATTATAGTATAATTTTAAATTACATAATGTTCTATACGATTCCGCTAACATTCGGCCATCCTGAAATAGTCCTCGTCCTCGAGGACATGCGCTTAACCCGATTTATTCGTCTTGCGACGCCGATGATTCTCCCTCAGAACTTGACATACCGCCCTGTGGTTTCCATGGTCTAATACGGTCTACCGCAACGACATTCTTGTATCGTGCGCGTTTACTTCGCGTAGACCCTTTCATATCTTCAACAACGTATCTGTCATTTGGAAGTTTTCTTGTGATTTCGAACGGCCCTGCATACGATGCAGCTAGTTTTTTAGTTCCTTCTTCAATGATTTGTTTTTCGATTAGTACAATATCACCAGTTTTGTAGACGCGCGCACTACGCCTTCGTAGGTCGTACCGGTGTTTCTGTTTCAACTGATCTAACCGGATGTTTTTAGATACTTCCTCCCGTGTTTTTTTTTGCAAATTCTCTACGTACGGTTGCTTCTCCTGCACCTCGATGGTGAATGGTGAGCCAACCGGAGGTCGAGGTTTAAACCCAAATAGTAATTCACTCGCAGTTTTGTTTGTGCTTCTACACATGGTATTGTTCATTGAGAACTGCACACTCGAAACTTTTTCGTCCCAACGGTTTTCCATCTGACACGATGCAGCTAATGAGTTGAGTGCAGTTTGGTTGAATCGCTCGACCTGTCCGTTAGCGCGCTGCGTTGCGACAGCGTTCAATATGTGTTGGATGCCATGTTCCTTACAAAATGACTCAAATGATTTTGAAGTAAAACTGGTACCACGGTCCGATATTACACGTGTTGGTACTCCGTACGTTGTGAATATATTCTTAAATAAATCGATAACATATTTGGTTTTCGTATCTTTTACTGGTTTTAGTATCGTGTACTTAGTGAATGCATCCGTCACTACAATTAAATATACATTTCCCTTCGGGGAACGGGGAAATGGTCCTAGGTGATCTATATGAACACTGTGGAATGGAATTGGTAATTTTTCGATAGGGTGAAGCATTCCTTCCTTTTTGCCTCTCGGTTTTTTATTGTACAAGCATTATACGCAGCAGTCGATATATTTATTGATATACTAACGCATATTCGGAAACCAATATGTTTCGAATACTTTTTCACTCGTTTTATCTTTGGCAAAATGACCCAAATCGTCATGGCACCATTTCAGTATAGTTGATCGCTGCCCTCGTGGTATGTATATGCGTTCACCTTTGTTAGGTTTTCTATACACCCGCCCGTTCTTTAATGTATACTCCTTAAATACGTGTTTATCGTCCTCGTTTGCGTTAGATTTCGTTAGTATATCATAAATCCGTCGTATATTGTTATCGGTGAGTTGTCCAGCTAAAATCCAATAGCTGGATTCGATATGTAGTATCTGCTTCTCTATTTCAAGGCTATCATTTGAGGACGGATTGCGACTCAGCGCGTCAGCATGCTGCATTTGTGTTCCGGGGCGGTATTCCACAATGTAATTAAATTCAGATAATAATAGCCACCATATGGCGATCCTTGGAACAATATCGCGTTTCGTCTGTGCTGTTTTTAAAGCGTTGCAGTCAGTGACGATTTTAAATTCTTTAAGTCCGAGTAAGTAGACGCGAAATTTACGGACGGTTTCCACTACCGCTAAAGCTTCGAGTTCGTATGAATGGTACTTTTGTTCACAGTGTGTTGTTTGCCGGCTAAAATAAAGAACAGGGTGCAACATTCCATTTTGCTGTCGTTGGAGTAGAATACCCGCTAAGCCACGTTTGCATGCATCTGTGTGCACTTCCGTAAGTGCCTGCGGGTTGTACAACGCAAGCAAAGGTCGTGTAGTCAGGATCTCCTTCAGATTTTGATATGCGTTTTCTTGTTCGGTATTCCATTCCCATTCTTGATTCTTTTTTGTAAGTATATAGAGGGGACGTGCAATCATCGCAAATTTCTGAACGAATATCCTGAATTATCCCCTGATCAAGTAGTTCATTAATTATCTTCTTGGTTTCGTTACGTTCGTTTAAGGACATTCGATATGGTCGATATGTAACGATTTTATCTGAGTTAAGTGTGATTGTCAACTCCGTGGATTTTTCTTGTCAGAGTTCTTGCAGATTTTGTGCGAAACTGTCACGATACTTCTGGAGCAATTCGATTAGATTCGCCTTATTGGCGTCATTAATTGGTCCAGTTATGATTTCGTCCTCAGATAACGGTGTTAACTCCATTTTATTTATTTTTAATATCTCCGTATTTGCCCTTTCTGCAATTTCCTGTCGGCACGGCCATGCGCTAGCCATTTTAGTGCCTTTGTTTATAACGATGTCCTGATCGGAAGCGTTTATAAGAGGAATGAGGCTCGTATTTTGTTTGTCAATATGGATTAATGATTCCGGGACGTAGTTCTGTTGCGTTCCCTCTCCACGTATTGATGGTTCCACATATAAGTCGCCATTCATTTTCTCCTTAGTCTGAATAGGGACATATCCGACGTGGTGAGCCGGAATGACCACGGCTGATTTTGCCCACAGGCAAATATGATCCTTAAGTTGTAGTTGAATATCCGCAATTTTATCTTTCCTTTGGTCGAGAATACGAAGCGTGTCACTTGTTTTCATAACTAGCACATTTTTAGCCTCGGTAAATGGTTGCCCAATGAGTATGGTAATTTCCTGCACTGAGTCAGGTACAATATCTGCTTCGACATCGGCTTCAGCTTGGTCCACTTTTAACGTAAAAGTTGTTTTTCCAATGGTCTTTACGAGTCCGCCCCCAAATCCTTTTATGCAGGTAATTTTATTTGTATCAATTGGTAATTTTAACTCTTTCGCGTCAGCTTCTCTCACGGTGACACATCCACTGCCGAAATCAACATAGGCTCTTACCTGGGCTAGGTTTATAAAAGCGTCAACGTAAAACTTCTCGTTGGGTGAAATTACTGCGGATGTTAACATCAGGTTTGTCTTAGAAGTGGAAGGCTGTGCCTTACATGCGGTTTCACTGTGTCCGGTCTTATTGCAGTATCGACATCACTTAGGGCACTTTGAGGAGATATGTCCATTTTCTTTACATCTGTAGCATTGAATATCTCCACGTACAGGGTTAGAGGAGGACGACTTTCCTTCCTTATTAAAGTGTTTCAACATGGGTCGATGTTTAAATTCTTGGCGGTTTTTCCTTGTTGGCCATAGCTTCGGATTCTTGTTTTCCCTACAAGATTGCAAAAACATGAGAAGTGCTTCCGGCGAATTGTATCTTCCTGCACGTGCTGACATTTGGATTGCATCATCAGGTAATCCGCCAATGATGCAGGAAACCGCCTTTTCTCCCTCTATTTCACAACCATTTAGCAAAGAGAGTTTTTCATAGTAATATTTAGCGTACCACTCTTCTGGGCGTTTCCTTCTACGGAGCATCTCCTCCAACAAGATGCAGTAGTCTCTTTGAGAAGGGAATGCTTGAAGAAGTTGTTGCTTCCACTCACTCCATGTGAGCTGCACAGTACGGAGACCCTTGTACCATGTTGCTGCTAGTCCTCGCAATTTTCCTAATGCGTAATAGTTGATAGTTTCCTCACTCCAACCGAATACCTGTCCTAGTTCATCAATCTTCCTTAACCAACTAGAAATATCATTTCCTGGTTCTTCTGGATTAAATATGGGAACAGCTTCTCCGTGAATTGTAACAACAGATGGGTGCGAGGTAACGGTAGGTGACTGTCGACGTACGGTACCCGCAAGTTCCTTTACTATCGTCCCAAGTTGACAAATTTGTTCTTCTGAGCGTTGAGAAGTTGTATATGTATTTCTCGTGGGTAACTGTCTAACACTTCATATGATCCGCTTACCGATTCACGTTCCGTTGTTTGGATCCTTTCCGGAGTCGGGTATCGTCGATGCACCCGTGTGTGGTCGCTATCATAACAACGTTCTCTATCATGGCGAGAAAATGATAATGGAGACCGGTGGCGTACCGGTGACCAAATTGGCGACCGAGACCGGTGCCTACGTATGGGAGTATCCATTTCCCTAACAGATGGGCTGTAGGATCTTCGTGCTCGTCTGTCTTCGCTCATGTCAGGACTGCGCTGTCCTTTATCCCACTTCTGAAATATTAACACGTAATCAGCCTCGTCCCACGACTAAATATAATTCATCTCGAGCCACGTATAGGCGGCGGAGTAAAAAGTAAAAGCGAGCGTTAGAGATACGCAAGACCATCCAAGTGATTTGTAGCGAGAGTAATTCTCGTGAGACGAAGGAGGTCCGCAAGACCTTGTGGGGATCTACATGATCCCCGAGACCCTCGAGGCCCCACACTAACGAGTAGTGTATCGCAACGTAAGGCCCGCATGACCTTGTGGGGATCCGCTTGATCCCCGAGACCCTCGAGGCCTCACACTAACGAGTAGTGTATCGCAACGTAAGGTCCGCATGACCTTGTGGGGATCCGCTTGATCCCCGAGACCCTCGAGGCCTCACACTAACGAGTAGTGTATCGCAACGTAAGGTCCGCATGACCTTGTGGGGATCCGCTTGATCCCCGAGACCCTCGAGGCCTCACACTAACGAGTAGTGTAACGCAACGTAAGGTCCGCATGACCCTTGTGGGGATCCGCTTGATCCCCGAGACCCTCGAGGCCTCACACTAACGAGTAGTGTATCGTAACGTAAGAATTTAATGCCAAACAAATGTAAATATCACCTGAAAGTAAATAAAGTTTAAGAATCTCACCTACTGTATGAGTAAACCCTTTTAAACACCAGAAATACAAGGCACAATCACTTCACTTCTTCTCTCTCCAAACACCGGCAATCAACTGCCGAAATATTGTGTCTATCACCTGAAATAGGGTTGTATAATCGTTCGGAACAGCAATTAGCAAGTGCTATTATCACATTTTATTTTATTTTTTTCAACTAATTATAGTATAATTTTAAATTACATAATGTTCTATACGATCCCGCTAACATACGTAACTTTTTTATTTGAAACATTTTTCTCAGTTACTGATAGTTTAGAAATAATATCGACCAAATTAAGTTTTTTGCCATTACCTAGTAACCTATGACAATTTTTGGCAAAACAAAGGCTCATCTAAGATGGCTCCCCAAAGGCGTACCACTTTAACATATATGTAACTGACATCGTATCGCTTATAATTACCGAAATCCCAACGTTGGCCTGAAAAACG
Organism: Harpalus rubripes; assembly: GCA_963082715.1. NCBI lineage: Eukaryota > Metazoa > Arthropoda > Insecta > Coleoptera > Carabidae > Harpalus > Harpalus rubripes. Next base: position 41,107,903 of record OY720455.1, on the reverse strand, counting down.
CAGATACCCTGTATAAATAAAAGAAACATCAAAATCCGATCTGTTTTGAGGGATTAGATGTAAAAACCTTTATTGACTCGGCTAAAATACATTGAAATAATATCAGTGCTCATATCTTGATGATACTAATATTTTTGCCTCACGCCTATGCTAATAAGGATGTAAGAGAGGTATAAGAATTATGCTAATGTCCCTATAGAATCCTATTTGTAACTTCCGATATCTGTATATCTGTGTGTGTCAGATTTTTCACATTACGTGACGATTGTTACAACACATTCATCATGATATTAATATCATGTTCCTTTGAAAATATCTGACTTTTGCTAATAAAAAAAACGTGTATAAAAGTCTTATTTGATTTTCTTTCATTCGTTTCTCAGAATCATGACATCGTATATTACATTCAAATTTGCGATAATAAATAAGAAAGCAAAGATCAAAGCGAGCACGTAATTCGTTGTTAAATTGTCTGCCATATTTCTGAACAAAAGCTATCAGTTACTCTTTTTCCACTAACGTTAAATCTTACAGATGTTCGGACTCGTCTATTCTCACTATAATGTCGTGTATTAATCTTTTGATCTTATATTTTGCGGATTCACCACAAGGGTAGTCTAGATGCGTGATCATCAAGGCTTTTTATACTCGATCATCAATAACTATAATCCCTTCTCAAAAAACGGGCAACTTCGTCGCTTTTTGCGAGGTTTTAATTCCCTAGATAGATGTTATAACATCGTGGAAAAATTCTAATTAAAGTTGAGAATGTAATTAATTGTAACCATCCCTAAGACAAATTATTATAAACTGATGTCACTTGTTTAAAGTACTACCAATTTGTAGCTTCATATTAAAACTTACAAATAAGAACCAGCAGAAAAATATCCTAAATCTTTATTAATTTGTAAACCAATGTCACCAATTTGTAATCCGCCGTTGGGTTAATTAGAAATAATACTGAAAGTGAGATCTTGCCAGGCTGGAGGTATAATTTAATATTGGTCAAGTATTTAGAAATTATATGTATTTTCTAATAGTATATTAAAGAATGAGTTTTATAAAACATGTTTTTTCACACGCGTCAAAATTTAGGTAATGAACCCTGGCGAGTTTTCTAAATGACAACTGCGAAACATATATTTTGAGTTTCTAAAATATTTTGTAAAATCTGCTATATTAAACCAAGTGAAATTTGTGTGTGCAATGTTGCAATTGGTAACATCGGATTGTACCTTTATTTAATTATTTTACAACTCATGTCAATTCTTAATTATGAATATAAGTAAATGTAATCTAATACTAACATTTTAAATAAAAAAATTGCTTATCGAAATGAAGGTTCTTGCGATACGCAATTGGGTTTCGTAATGACTTCATTATGTACGCAAAATATATAAAAAAAATATTTTTTGCAAGTAGAAACAACAACTTTTTAATGAGTTATTTCTAAAGCTGTGAGATTTACTTGAATGTAAGAAATTTTTTCGATAAAATCTTCGAACACTGTTGTAAGTATTTTTTGTTGAAGTTTACATACAGACAAAGTTTCGCCACATGGTTATGGCAATGTTTAAGGCTAGTTACAAAGATAGGTATAAATAGTAGTAATATAATAATATAATAGATAATTAATAAACTTATCAAATAGAAGTTTAGTTACATTGAATTAAGTCACAAAAATTTGTTAAAATATAAAAAAAAGAAACATGTTTAAGAATTTGTTGTCAAATCTGTACAGGTTGGAGGGTCAACAGAGACTGCGAAAAAGGTTTTACAATTCAGCACACAAAAGTTAACAAAAAGGTACATGACATCTAATGAGAAAACTAGACACTGATTTTTGTAACCAGACTTGAAAATAGTTATAACCATGTGCCGAAACGTCGTCTATATGTAAACTTCAACTATAAATACTAACAACAACGATCAAAGCTTTTTTAAAAAAATAATCTTGACATTCAAAAACTATTAATATCTAATTGGCAATTAATCTACTGCAAATTTATAAAATTTTGCCATATCAATGTAGTTCATTATTTAATATAACGTATTAGTGTACCAAAAAATAAAGAATTAATTTACTTAGTTTTACTAAAATTTATTTTATCCAATACTTCGTGACTCTCCGGATGAAGAATGATTATACGAATACAGACACGTTGCGTGTAATATTGTAACAAGAGAGTACCTATATTTAGTCCGCGAGCCCCCGACCGTCGCGTGTGAACCGACGCCTATTAATAGAAGCATTCTAGAAGGAGAAGGAGCCTAGGCAGGCGATCAATAACAGTGCAGCGCGCGATAGGCGGGCGACGTGAGGTGGCTGGATAGGTAAACAAGAGGAGAGGTTAATTACCCTCGTATTGTTATATAGTTCAAGATGGCACGAGAACAGCCCAGAAGATGTTAAGAGCAACTATATAAGCGAGGTACGTGTATGCGAATACATTCATTCGCATAAGGTGGTAGTCCGTCAGAAGGACAGTTACATAAATAGACAGACATTTGTTATTAATTAATAAACATTTACTTTATTTAAAAATAATTGTCTAATATTTACACTTTACCCAAACCAATAAAAACATTACAATATATAACATAGAAATAATATAAATAATTATGTAATATTATCTCTTATCAGTACTTTCCAAATCCATTTGGGTTCTAAGTTTAAGTATAAGCGACTTCTTTCACTTCCCTACTCCTAGTTTATCCCAATGGATTAAATGAGCGGAATAGACCTAGAGCTGAAGTTCAAGGGGGGGAGGGGATTAAAAAATACTCATTTATCTTCAGACCAACAAAAGATATCGAACAAGGTGACTAAACCAACCATCACAAAAGAATTTTTCAATGAAACGTGTGACATGAAATAAAATATATATATATATATATATATATATATATATATATATATATATATATATATATATCCTTTCACGACCTTCAAAACAACTTACCTTCTTCCAACGGTGCCATAACATCACATCTATTTTTTTTAATATTGATCACGAAACCGATTGAAACTCATTATTTGGGAATTGCTTGACTCAGTGGCTAAATGCTTGGCTCAATGGTTAAAGTTTCAGCTCTAGTCATGAGTAGGTTAGGAATACCTGGTTCGAAATTCGGTAAAGAATGGATGTTTGCAAATTTAAACTTTCAAACCTCATTTCAATGTAAAACCTATCGCAGAGTATATTATTTAATCTAACATTCAATAACATGTACGAGTACACTTAGGTGATCGTTAATTGTAATTTACGTTGCAGGACCATTACTCAGAACTTTACGGGCTTGCACGGTACCTAACGAGCGAGGGAAGCGAGCTTGTTATCCATGCGAGCACGTAAATTTAGGGTAACGGTTGAGCATTGTACAATATTTTATGACATACAGAGCTCTGTAATAAAACGTTTCCGATTCAGTATAACGTATTAGTTATTTATAATATGAGTTTGCAATGTATCATATTAGTCACGAAAGAAAAAGTTTAGCCACTTAGCCCACAGGGCGAGTGGCTAATTTTCTTTAGTGACTTATATACATTGTACACGAGTGTAGTACAACGTTTTATCCAACACTTTGTTTAAAACTTCTTATATAATTTTTATATTTTCATTCATAGTTTGACACTGACAAGTCATTTGACTTACTATTTTAAATTACGTAGCCATTGAATGATTGTTATGGTATTACGTGATGTGTTTTGTTATATTGTTATTGAGAAAATTTACTCTGTAATAATTGTCTGTCAAGTGTGAATCATTTTAACGAAAAAAAAACCTTAAAATGGGTGAAAATGAGAATATTTCTCTAAAAGAATTACAAAAAGAAGCACAAGAAGCTTCTCAGAATTTAATACCGAAGAAGTACAAGGAAATCTATGATAGAGACTATAATGCATTTAACTTTTGAAAATAAAAAAGAGGCGTTAATGTCATAAATGAAGACTTTTCTTGGCATACGCCTTTAATGCTTAAATCTACTCTGAAAGTTTATAAAAATATTAATATATCGATACGGGAAACTAATTGTTTATTTAAAGAGCAAATCCCGTACTTATAGCCAAAAAATGCAAAATTTTTAGAAAAACAAAATATTGAAAAATTTTTAAAGGAAGCACCGGATAGTACTTTTTACCTTCCGTCACCTTTAGGTAAGGAAGGTATTGTCTTTGGTAAAAATTTTGGTGGTGAGTTTTTAATGAATAAGCACGTTTTAAGTTTCCTAGAAAACGGTTTTACTATGTTTACGATGATGTCTGTATGTTTATGTATATGTATATATATATACTGTGTGTCTATCTTAAAGGTGTACATAGGATATTAACATGGGAAATCAGTTTTTTGGAGTTTCCTGATCGCCTAATTATTTTAAGCAAAAACGTGTCAAATAAAGGTTTTAGGGCACAAAATTCTGCATCCATATCAATAAAACAGAATTACCTTTACTTGCTTTGTAACGACAGAATTTAAATATGAAAATGTCGAAAATTGCGTTGTAAATATAGACAGCCATGGAATTAGACAAAAAATAAATAAATGCATGACGTTTGATCTGTCACAACATTAGTTAACTTATTTGACGTTTCTGACAATCTGATTTTGTCTCTAGTTTTATTGTCTGAAATTATTAAATCATTAGTATTTATACTAATGAAGAACGTGTTTTCATAATTGCTAAATTCGTGACAAAATTTAAAAAGACTGCTAATGTGTCTTCAAAAAGTACACATTAGCCGCGTAAAATGGAAAACGTGCGTTACTGGAAGAAAGAATGCTAGGAATAAGTGTAAACCCCTTATGTAGTCTAGATTTATTGGAAATGAGTTGGGAATACATCACAGCATCATACATAATTTTGTTACGTAATATAGAATTTTTAATAAAATCATGTTATTTAAAGAAAACTGTATTTTTTAATTTTATTTATTAATCCAGTATAATATTTCTATTATTCTCATAATTAATAATGCTTTTTCAAATCAAATTGTCAAACAGGTTATTTACTTACGTTTTACGTTGTGACAGATAAAACGTCAAGCATTTATTTATTTTTTGTTCAATTCCATGGCTGTCGATATTTTCAACGTAATTTTCCACATTTTATATATATATATATATATATATATATATATATATATATATATATATATATATATATATATATATATATGTGTGTGTGTGTGTGTGTATAATGTTATTATAAATATTAAAGAACGTTGTATTCTCTATACGATTTGACTGCATTTTATACATCGTTTTACATGGATATGGAGTTATAAAATTATAGAAAAATTACATTTAATACATTAGCTAGCTTTGCTAGAAACAACTACTGCTACTATATTAAAAAAATTCTGATTGAAAGATGTCCATGTCAATTGACATATTCGTAGTATATTTGTGTTATAATTTTACTCGAAACAGGATCTTTTTGCTTAAAACTTTCTGTATGGAATTTGTATAAAATACATACAACTGTCGAAAGGTAATGTACATACAAGAAATTTAGAATATTTTGCAAGAACTTTCTGTATGGATTTTATAGAAGATACATAGGCATTTATGAAAATTCTGCCGGTAGATACCGCATCGACCGACTGTGTTCGAAATCACGAGTGGTAAAAGTTACCGTGTTCAAAAATTGTACAATATCTACCAGATTCATCTACCGGATTCATGAAGAATCTAATCTCAAAAAAGGTAGTGATGCAAAGCGAAGCGCGAGCGTTAAAATTGGAAATGTGGTTAAAGTATGACTGCTCAGTTTCATAACTACATCAAATTCCTGACCTGTTTCATATTTTCTATTTTTTTATAGGCTATGGATCTACCCTGTTTACCACTTGTGTTCTTAAAATATCGATTCCGGTAGCTATAACCAGATAGACAGCTGTTTAACGGTAACAGTTCACAGGTACAATTTTCGTAAATGCCTCACGGAAGGTAATGTGCTGGCCACATCAGATTTTTTAATGATAAAGAGATTTTATATTTTATACCTCCCGTCATATCGTATGCAAGGGAGGTAATGTAATCGCACCAAAAATTCGATGGTGAGTTTACAGTAAATTAGCACGAATTAGGGTCCCCACAACACGGTTTTACTATAATAACGATGTGTGTGTGTGTGTGTGTGTGTGTGTGTGTGTGTGTGTGTGTGTGTGTGTGTGTGTGTGTGTGTGTGTGTGTGTGTGTGTGTGTGTGTGTGTATGTGTGTGTATGTGTGTGTGTATGTGTGTGTATGTGTGTGCGCGTGCGTGCGTGCGTGCGTGCGTGTGTGTGTGACGATTTTTTCGTCCACGATAACTCTTACAATAAAATTTATTTTGTTTGTTTGTTTTTTTTTGTTTTTAATAAAAAATTATATTAAAATGTAATCCAAAACTTTCCAATTTTCGTGAAAAATATATTACGATATATTGAAAAACTTTTTAAATTCAGTATTTAAGACTTTTATACGAAAAATAACGACATATTAGATTTTGGCTAAAATTGATAAACCGAAAGTGATACTTTACTTGAAGCTCTGTACATATTTTCGTGAAAAATATATTGATATATTCCAAAACTTTCCATATTTGGTATTTAAGACTTTTAAATTAATGAGAACGACATATTAGATTTTTTCTAAAACTGATAAAACGGAAATAATATTTTACTTGAAGATGTGAACAGATTTTCGTGCAAAATATTTTGTTATATACTAAAATCTTTCAAATTTGGTATTTAAAACTTTTGTATTAATAAGAAGGACATTTTAGATTCTTTTTAAATTGATAAACCGGAAGTGATATTTTACTTGAAGCTCTGAACAGATTCTCGTGAAAAATATATTGATACAAACCAGAACATTTCAAATTTTGTTTTAAGACTTTTATAATGAGAACGACATATTAGCTTTTTTTCTAACATTGATAAACTAGAAGTAGTAGTTTACTGTAAGTTACAAACAGATTTTCTTGATATATTAAAACACGATCCAAAACTTGGTGTTTTAAACTCGTGTATAATTTGAAACATCATATTAGATTTTGATAAAACTTATATGATAAACCGGGAGTGGTATTTAATTTGGAGCTCTTAACAGATTGTCGAAGAAAAACAATAAAATATAACCCAAAATTACATATTACAGACTTTTCTATTTATTGTAAAAATAATCGGAAGTGATACTTTACTTAAAGTTCATTGCTATTTTAAACATAGAATAGACGGGACATTATATGCTGGCCACATCATTTTTTTTACCTCTCGCTAAGAGATGTATTGTATTTATGCTAAAAATCGCATATCCAGATTTTAGTGAATAAGCACGTCCCTAGAATCCGATTATAATATTTTTACGATGATGTCCGTGTCCGTGTGTGTGTGTGTGTGTGTGTGTGTGTGTGTGTGTGTGTGTGTGTGTGTGTGTGTGTTTGTGTGTGTGTGTGTGTGTGCGTGCGTGCGTGCGTACGTGCGTGCGTGTGTGTGTGTGTGTGTGGATGTGTGTGTGTGTGTGGATGTGTGTGTATGTGGATGTGTGTGTGTGTGTGTGCGGATGTTGGATTCACGATATCTCAAATACTATAAGACTTAAGATATTTTTAACTACGGATTCCTCAATCTAACAATAATGGAAAGAGTCGATTAAGTTTTGGTAACAATTGGACAACCGGAAGTAGTAGTCATCTAAATATTATTTATCGAAAATTTATGTAAATACTTATATTAAAGAATGTTAAATTCTTTATTCGATAATTATGAATTCATTATTATATTTTCTATAGATTTAGAGATAAAGAAATGCATATAAATTAATTTGATGTAAAAATTCTCAAACCAAACTACTTCAAGGCAAGAAATTCAATTGTTTGTAATTGTCACATAAATGTCACTGTCAAAAATATTTGTATGTCGCTGTCAAAAATATTTGTACATTATTATGAAGATTATGAAAATAAAAAAAAGTCAACAACGTAAAAGAATATACGTAAAAAAGAATGTAAGAGGAATTTGCGAAAAAATTACGAATATAAAGAAAAAGAAAATATCAGGATATTGAATATAAAGAAAATGTATGTATTGTACATAATTTATATTAAAATATCCCATAGATTTTGCAAATATATGTGAGAATTATTTTGTAGTGAGACATGAATATATGTATTTGTATTTAAAAATATTTTTCGTTTTATGCGTACAACCAGGTAAAATATCTGGCGAGAGGTTATGTGCTGGTCACATCATATTTTTTTGTTTTGCAATTGATATTAAATTTTTATATTTGTAGGTCGCATTATTATTGGAAATTTCAGGTGCTTGCCGGTGCATTGAATTAAAAAACAGGACAAAGGATTATATATATTACAATACGAGATACAAAAAATAAATGTGTCACATAGTTTCACTATGATTCAAGAGGGGTACGCCGTTAATGTTCTCAATCTATGCAGAAAATATGTACCTTGGCGACCTATCAATACTCCTCACCGCAGATTTTTTTGTAAAATGCACGAAGCAGTGCGTAGGAATAAACACTTTGTCTGAAATACCGTCAAACATAGCATCTTATGTGGACACAGATTAAGACGTTCATCGGCGATATTACTGGTTAATGGTGGAGGCGATATTTTAAGTCTTCAACGGCATGGCGGATGGCGATCGTCATCAGTTGTAGAGGGATACAATGAAGAAGCAGTGGCTAATAAAATTAATATAGCAAAAAAAAAACAGAGTTACAGCAATGGTACCCTCCAGTTCTGTTAATATTAGAAATGATTACACTGGTTCCTTTTCGTATTCAATAGATTCACTCTCCAAACTAATCAGGATACAAATAAAGCAGTATCTTTTAACATAAATGTAAACATAAATTTAAATAAATGACTGTTCTTAATGTTAAATTGTTTCCATAATAAACTAATTTTGTTAACTTGCTTTTTATTTATATTAAAAAAACCGCAATAATCAGTAATAATTCCTCCGTGACTTCTCAATTATTCTCTCACGGAGTGAATAATGTTGTATATTAGTTATTTCAAATAACCATAGTAGCAAGTATATTATTAGTCGGTGTTGGATGAAAAATATTACATTAAAATATTCTTAAAACGATAGTATCTGAATGAATAAATATCTGTGCAATCCATAGTCTGTAAATTAAAAGGACAGGTGATTATGTAAAGAAAAATTTGGAAGTTTTTTCATTTTTTAATTTTGTTTCGATCCAATAGTTTATTTTACAAATTTAAAATGACTATAGAAAAAAATAAAAAAAATTATTTATAGTATGCGGATTTTTTGAGAAAAACAAATTCTATAAAATTTAAGAATTTGATTATTAAAGATAGTATATTAAAGAACGAGTTTTATAAGACATGGCAAGTGCGAAAATCTTATAAAATGAACACTTTGTACTATTTTTTTAAATATTTTTTATGTTTTATATACTAAAATATTTTTTAAAAACTATATTAAATCGAGTTGATTTAGGGAATTTTGAATGTGTAATGTTGTAGATGATAACATTGAACTGACATTTATTAAATTATTTGAAAGTTCATGCCAATACTGATATATGAACATAAGTAAATGTCACCTAGTACCAACCTTCTAAAACAAAAAAATTGCATATCGAAAGAAAGCCTCTTTCCATACGCAATTGGATTTCGTATTGACTTTATTATGAACGCAAATTATAAATATGATTCTTTTTTTTCATATTATGTAAAAATATAATTAAAATTTTAACTCATTTAAAAGTTAAAAAAAATAAATAAATAAAAAATCAAGTACCTACAAAAAATATAACATATTTGTATTAAGAGATTATTATACTTCTCTTTTCAATAGGCACCAGCTCCTTTAATTTACAGAGTCGGAGTTCCACAGATCATATTTTTATCAATATAGTTGTAAAATGCGTCCTATTTTTATTTTTTTTGGAATTAAATGAATTTAAATTTGTAATTTGAAACATTATACATTAGATAGCTATGAATTATTTTAAGAAATAAAAAATATATTGTGTGTGACAAGTGTTTGTATGTTAACATAATAAAAACGTATTTGAAACTGAGCTAGATATCTTTATTTTTTTTTAAATATTTTTATTTTCTTAATGTGCATGCAGGATATGATTTATTGATATTTATTATTTCCTACAAAAATTTTAATAAATAAATACAAAACTGTTGAGTTTTATGTGGGTAATAAATTATAGATTTTGTAATCGGAGACACAATTTCTTACAAATTGATTGATTTGGTTTGGGTTCATGTTTTATTCACTTGTTATAATCATTCACGTTTGTTAGAAATTTGGTGCGTTGTACAGAATTTTACGATACATACAAGTCGTGACAAACATTTCTTGCTCTGATGCACTTGCTAAACTCTAACTTCAGTTTGGCAACCAGAATTTATTTACTGTTATAAATGTTTTTTCCACAATTCCAAGAGCTCCACAGAGATCGTTCATGCAGCTGAAAATATTTCGATCTATAAGGGGGCCAATTGGGCAATTTTTATTGATTATAAAGTAGACACTTTCAAGCATTTGGCGTCTGTTTTCATTTCAAAAATTGTTTCTGGTTTGTGAGCATAGACCTTGGACTTTCAAAACCCACAGGAAAAAATCATATTGCGTTAAGAAGCAAAATCTGGACCAGGCGGCCGGGAAAACGAAAATCTGTGATTTTCTTGCTGTATGGCATGTGGCACCATTCTGTTAAAACCACATTTCTTCACGGTCCATGTCGTCCAATTGATCCCACAAAAACATCAACCTTGCCCAAGGTCTCTCTACTATAAGTAGACCGATCTTGAACATTGCCAACTTAAATATAAAAAATCTGATGTGGCCAGCACATAACCTCTCGCCAAATATTTTACCTGGTTGTACGTATTAAACGAAAAATATTTTTAAATACAAATACATATAGTCATGTAAATATAAATATATCATCACGGCATATTATCCATTGCTGGGTGTGCCAATCTGCTTTGTTCGCAGATATCGGTAATGATGATGACATATTTGTACCGTGCGGGCGTTTACCAGGCGTCACCTCACGGGCACTCATTGCTGGCGTGGAGAGTGCACCACAGGGGTCAATTTTGTGCCATTTAAAATTCGAAATATGTCTCACTACAAAATAATTTTCATATATATTTGCAAAATCTATGGGATATTTTAATATAAATTATGTACAATACATACATTTTCTTTATATTCAATATCCTGAAATTTTCTTTTTCTACTTTCCTTTTCTTTCTCTTTATATTCGTCATTTTTTCGCAAATTCCTTTTATATTCTTTTTTACGTATATTCTTTTGCGTTGTTGACTTTTTTTTATTTTCATAATTTTCATAATAATGTACAAATATTTTTGACAGTGGCATACAAATATTTTTGACAGTGACATTTATGTGTCAATTAGAAACATTTGAATTTCTTGCCTTGTAGTAGTTTGATCTGAGATTTTTTACATCAAATTATTTTATATGCATTTCTTTATCTCTAAATCTATAGAAGATATAATAATGAATTTATATTTATCGAATAAAAAATTTAACGTTCTTTAATATAAGTACATAAATTTTCGATAAATAATATTTAGATGATTTTTTTCTTGTAACTACTACTTCCGGTTGTCCAATTGTTACCAAAATTTAATCAACTTTTCCCATTATTGTTGATTGAGGAATCCGTAGTTAAAAATGTCTTAAGTCTTATAGTATTTGAGAAATCGTGAATCCAACATCCACACACACATCCACACACATACACACATACACACACACACACACACACACACACACAAACATCCACACACACGCAAACATCCACACACACACACACACACACACACACACACACACACACACACACATACACATCCACACACACATCCACACACACATCCACACACACATACAGACATCATCGTAAAAATGTTATAATCGGATTCTAGGGACCTTAAAACATCCTTATTCACTAAAATCTGGATATGCGATTTTTAGCATGAATACAATACCTCTCTTAGCGAGAGGTAAAAAGCGGAGAATTTAAATCCGGCGTACACGATGGGCCACCTATATAACTATCTATATTAATCAAATGCATTTTTCACAAAACCGGTACAAACATCCAGCACTATATGTTTAAAATTATTGCCACTATGTGAATATTTTCACATAGTATATGTACGAGTACATATGATAAGATATTTTCACATACTTACATATTTAGGTTTATTTCGTTTAAGTTAGGTTAAGTTAAATTATTTTTTCCAATACATACAAAAATAGTATTTTATCTACTGAATCTAGTTAGTAAAAATAAATCTATTGCAATATTTTATCTATTAATGTAAAGTATAATTTTCTATTGTGTTATTAATTCAGAATTACTTAATTTTTTCTCTAATTCTAGCGGTTATAATTTTTTTTAAACCACTCTACAGGATTATATTCTAATTACAGAGAGATTTACATATATAAACATCCATGCCTAAGTAGGATTCGAACTCAGAACCCCTAGCGTACTCATGACTAAGAGCCATTGTTGTATCCATTGAGCCACCGGAGCCGACAAATATAATAATGAAATGAGAAAAATAAATCTTGGAATGTCTCCTCGGGGATGTTCGATTGCTTGCGTCTGCTCTGGAAGTTAAATATTTAGCCAGTAATCTATAAAACATTTTATCCCCAGGTCATTTACTCTCATTTGAACTGCAGAAAAACTGAAGCTTTCAGAGGGCTTTGAAATAAATTGTTTGTTTGTGCAAAGGATATTTTTAGTTTAGATTTATTTAATAAATAAATTAATACATCTATGAGCAATATAAATAACATGAAATTGTTATACTAAATATCGATATTAATTAGTTGTTGAGTCAGTTCTCTTTTAAATACTATTAAACCACTAATACATATAGAATTAATAGGAGAGTTAGAATGAGGATTAGTTTTAGAAAAATTGCAAATAAAAGTGACTGAATTTCTCGTATTACAAAGACGCACATAAAAATTTGATTGCGAGAGAATATTGGCACTATCTATGAAGTTATTTACAACTTTAAATATAAATAATATTTATTGTTCCAAATTGAGCAAAACAAGCAATCAGCTGTAGCCAAGGTCTGGCCAGGTATGAAACAAGCGGTAGTAACATTGTTTGCAAAACTTTTTTTGTATATTTTTAATATTATTTATGTGGTAATTGTAAAACGGAATCCAGAAAATACTGCAATATTCAAGCTTACTACGAACAAGAGATATATAAATATTTTGCAAACACTGTTTGTTGCGGAAATCGTATGACATATTCATAATAACGCCTAGTTTTTTACAAGCAGAGCACATCATTACATTCATATGAGGATTAAATATTCGATTATATATATCATCCATCAGTTTGTTGTCAAAAATAACATCAAGGTCTTTCTTATTATTTACTCTTTTGAGGATTTAGTTTTGCAAAACATAATTAAAATGACCTGTATTCATTTTTCTGGAGAATATCAACAATTCACATTTATTTCGATTGAAATATAATTTATTTTAATGTGACCAGCCATAAATTTTATCCAAATCTTCTTGTAATTCAGCACAATCGTTAATGTTAGATATAGCTTTGAACAATTTAAAACCATCGACATATAGAATATTTAAAAAAAGCAAAGAGCCCAAGATTGAACCTTGCGGAACTCCGATGTAGAATTGTAAGTACTAGATTTAAATCCATTAACAAACGCATATTGATTTCTATTATCTAAGTAAGATGAAATAAGATTTAACAAATTGACATCGAAACCAAGTTTTAATTTATGCACTAGAATTTTATGAGAAACCGTATTGGAAGCTTTAGAGATATCAGTGTAAACACAATCTACTTGATTTCTTTCTTCTAAATTATCAGAAACGAATTGAGTATACTTGTAGCAGTTGACCGACCTGGGACGGGACCAATATTATTATTATTATTATTATTATTATTATTATTTATTATTATTATTATTATTATTATTATTATTATTAGTATTATTATTTACTTTATTCACCTACGTTCAAGAACATCAAAGAGCATGAAAAAATACAATATATATATAGTTATTTTATTATTATTATTTATTATTATTATTATTACTGTTATTATCGAGAGGTGGTTCATCTTTGTCCCTGCACTGCGACCTTTCTGGTCTATTGTACCCTCCGCGTTTTACTTCTATTCTAGAAGTCCTGTTTGTTTTGAGAACTCCAGGATTTTCTTTAGACTGATGTCCTTTAGTGTCTCAGTACGCAATTTCTTTGCTCCTAAAAGACTATGTCTGCTTGCCATAAATGCTTCGCAGTGATATATTAGATGTTGAGGAGTTTCATCCTGTTCTCCACATCCTCTGCATGTTGGTTAAGGCCCAACCTGTGCAAATGTTTTTTTAATTGACAGTGTCCTGTTACCAGTCCTGTTATTAATCTAACATCTTGCTTGCTCATTAAGAGTAAGTTGTCAGTTCTTTTCTTGGATGGCTCTTTCAGGAAGAGCTTGGAGTGTCTCTGGCCTGATATGGCTGTCCAGTGCAGTTTGTGCTATTGCCTGAGCAATGTATTAATTTCCTGTTTAACTGTTTCCGCAGTTATTCCGCAGGCAGGTTCGGGTCCTATGAAAGGTATATTTGTCCCGTCTTTTGCAAGACGGTCGGCTACCCGGTTTCCTTCGACATCTGAGTGCCCGGGTACCCATATCAGTCTTAGTTTGTTACTCGCTCCTAAGGCATTCAATCTGTGGATGCAGTCCAGAATTAAACCTGAGCCTACCTCACACGAGTTTAAAGCTTTGTGTGCGGCTTGGTTGTCTGTTACTATGGAGATTCTTCTATTGTGGTAGTTATTCTCCAATAGTAATTGCACGCTGGTTAATATTGCGTGTACTTCTGCTTGGAATACTGTTGCATTTATCCTAGTCCAACCGATCGGTTGTGCCTTAGTCCCTTTGCCCCATGTATTCCAGCTCCGGTTCCGTTGGTTGTTTTGGAGCCGTTTGTATAGATGACTATGTCATCTTTTTCAACCGGACCTTGAGAATGTTCCCATGCATCCCTATCAGGAATTATTGTCTTGTAGGTTTTGTCGATGGTATACATCTTATTGATTCTATCAGACACCATCTGTAAAGTGGAGTGCTTGTTCATCTCTGTATAAATTTCAGAGTGTCCATTTCTGCATTTATCCTCTTTTGAGAAAACTTTCATCCTATATGCTCCGCTAATTGCCCTTGATTTTACCACTAAGTGTAGTGGGGGCAAGCTTAACAGAGTTTCCATTGCCGATGTTGGTGAGGTTGACATAGCTCCTGTTATCCCTAAGCAGACTAGCGTTTGTACCTTGCTAAGTGTCTCTTGGCAGTGCTTTGTTTTTGTTCTTTGCCACCAGGCCAGGCTGACGTATTCTATGACGGGTTTGATCATTACTGAATAAATCCAGTAAGTCATTCCCGGTGATAGGCCCCAAGTTTTTCCAAACATACGCCGGCAGGCCCACAAGGATCTTATGGCTGTGTTTGCTGTTCTTTCTACATGAGGTTTGAATGTCAGTCTTTTATCTAGTGTTACTTCTAGATATTTGACTTCTTCTTCTATCATGACTTCCTTTCCGTACAGATATAACTGTTTCAGTCCATCAAGTTTTAGCCTTCTTGTGAATGGTACAACTGTGGTTTTTGTCGGGTTTACAGACAATCCATCTTTGTTGCACCATTTTTCCACAAAATTTAGGGCCCCCTGCATCAATTCTAATACTGTTCCCTCAAATTTGCCTGTGACCAGTATAGTTACATCATCCGCGTAACCAATGGTTGTATATCCTACCTCGTTCAGTTCCCGTAGGAGTTCGTCCACAACGAGGCACCACAATAGAGGGGAGAGGACTCCGCCTTGCAGACATCCCCGCATGGCTTGTACCCCTACAGTCTGGTTGTTCGAGGAGGCATAAATTTCTCTTTTCTCTAGCATGTTAGAGATCCATCTACATACTGTAGGGTGTACTCCTTTTCTAACAGCTGCTCTATTTATCGATTGGAAGGAGGTGTTGTCAAACGCTCTCTCTATGTCCAAAAATGCTCCTAGAGCAACTTCTTTTCGTTGCAATGTTTTTTATGCTGGCGAACGACTTCGCAGATTGCCATTTCGCACGATTTTCCTGACAAATAGGCATACTGGTATTTGTGGAGAGGAAGTTTCCTCAGTACAGTATCCCTCATATGCCATTAGTCTCTCCAGCAGTTTTAGAAGGAAAGATGTTAAATTTATTGGCCGAAATTATTTCGCTTGGGCGTATGTATCTCGCCCTAGTTTGGGTATAAATACGACTTGAACTCCACATTATTGGTATGTATGCTAGTGCCAAACTGGCTCTAAACATGGTACACAATATGGGTGCCAAGTGATCTATTCCTTGCTGTAACATAGCAGGTACGATACCATCCTTTCCTGGAGACTTGAAGGGCAAGAACTTTCTGACTGCCCATTTAATTTTCTCTTGGTTAACCACTTGTTTGGCAAGTGTTCAGTCATCCTTAGTGGTCCTAGTGTATGATCCAACTAAGTTTTCCTGTTGTTTCCCTCTAGTTTGTCTAAGATTTACTGATTGGGGAAAATGTGTCTGCAGTGAATGCTCCATCGTTTCTTTTTCCCCTTCAGTATACTCTCCCGTCGGTTTTTTGAGAGAGCCAAGCAGTCCCTCTTTTTCCTTTGGGAGGGCTCTTTGGAGCCAACACTTTCTGGTATCTGTTCAAGTTCCTGGCAGTACTTCCTCCAAGAGTCTCTTTTAGCCTTCCTTATGGCTTTGTTATATTCGGTTAGTGACGTTCTATAAACGTCCCATTCCCCAGTTCGTTTTGCTCTGTTGAACAACGTTCGTGTTTCTGTTTTCAGACGGGATAGTCCCTCATGCCACCAAGGCACCTTTCTTGAGGTTCTTTTTTCCCGCTCTGGACAACTGGCCTCGAATGCTGTTTTTATCGCTTCACGGAGGTTGTTTTCCATGAGTTCTAGTTCTGCTGGATTTCCTCCTCTGGGCGGGCAGTTTTCCAGTTCAATTTCTAATTGTTCCCTGTATAGGTTCCAGTTAGTTCTTTTAGGGTCTCTGTACGGTACAGGAGATATGTTGTTCTACGTCGAATCGTATATATCTATGATCAGAGAGCGACGGCTCGTCTAATACATGCCAGTTTTTCACTGTGTCGCATGCGTACACAGTCCCTATGGTTATGTCAATTACCTCCCTTCTTGTTCTGGTTACGAAGGTCGGTTTATTACCTTTATTTGCTACTTCTAAATTATTCGTTAACAAATAGTCAAGAAGAGACTCACCCCTTTTGTTGGTATCAGTGCTGCCCCAGACAAGATGGTGTGAGTTGGCGTCGCACCCGACAAGAATTTGCCAGCCTTTTGTGTGGGCTCGCTCCACCAGTTTGCGAAGGCCTCGCGGTGGTGGATCGCCTGGTTGGTCATAAGGCAGGTACGCGGATCCGAGCACAAGCTCCCTCTCGCACCCTGACTCTGACGTCACCAGGCTTATTACCACAATGTCTCTGTAACATAAGTCCCATAGTGGCGAAATGTTTAAATTTTTTTAGCTGTAGGGGCAGAAGTATCAAAAATTATTATTCGCTCACTTCCCCTGAGACCCTTAATTGTGCCGTTATAAGTCCAAGGTTCTTGGATTAAGGCCATGTCAATGTCGTGTTTCGTCATGTAGGCACTGAGGGCATACGATGCCGCTTTACAGTGCTGTAAGTTAATTTGTATTATTTTCAGGAAGGCACTTACCTACTGAGTACTAGTGGAAGGTTGAGGGTTCTCCGATGTCCCCTCAAACTCCATCTTCTCCGTTTCGTCTTCGGCCCCGGCCTCATCCTCCTTCTTCTTGGCCAGGGCTTTGAACTGAACCCAAGAGAAGTTCAGGTACGGTCGGTGACCGTAGGCGTCCATTGCGTCCCAGGAAGTTTGGTCCATCAGGACAATCAGTTGTTGTCCCTTTAGATCCTCCTTATTGAAGCGTTGCCCCTTCCAACGGTGTCTCATCGCGTAACAACCCGCCTAACCAGTCCAGTGTGGCCTGGTCACAGCAGGTGATGCGCAGAGTCCCGTCCCGGTGCCTGCAGTCCGTGAACCTCGGATGAACCTCCCCAGTTTGCACTGAGTCGATCTTCTCCAAGATCCACATCTTTAGCTTCCCTGTCTGCTCCTCCGTCAGGGAAGTGCCCAGGTTCTGGTGCGTAATCGCCATCTTGAACCCGGTCATGGCGTCCTTGAGGGAACGGATCTGTCCTTGTCTAATAGCTATAGTTATATATTTGAAATATATCACCATATTTAAAACTATTTAACTATTTTCCAATATTTTACGAAGGTGTGTTTCCTAATACATAAATTATATAGTTTACTCAGAGCTTCCAAAAGTAATTCAGCACAGCCTTTAAATATAAAAATTTGAATATCATCTGGTCCCACTGATTTAGAAGTGTTTTCCGCTTTTATTGCATCAGAAACATATGCATAAGATAAATTGATTAAAGTTTACCCAGTATATTACATATTTATTTATGCAATGTTATTTTCAAAATAAGTCTATTGATTTTACAAAACAAAAACCACAAATAAAATTTATATAATATGAATACTTAATTCATTTGTTGTTAATAATAACTATGCGGAGCAGGAGGTTTGTTATACATCGTATTTCGTTTGTACATGTAGCTTTAATAGCATAAAAAGCATTTGAAATTCGCGAGTATTCAATTTTATTTTGCAATATTGATTATTTTATATACAAAAATATTCCATTAACACAAAAACTTGTGTACTTCCAAGATATCCAACTTTCATTGCCACTATCAGAAAATATATCCTTCTATAAACACCCTTCCTGGCTAATATCCCAACCAAAAATTATATTAGATATATCAAACTAACCCAAACATGAAACCCCACCTGAACTCTACCAATAAAGATCCGTGAAAGCAAATCACAAAGAAAAGTACACCAGTTCGTATACACGGACGGGTCGAAACATTTAGCAACTCGATTGAGCTGGAGCTGGTGTAGTAAACACTATGGAAAAATATCACCTTGCTTGCAGTCCTCGCAACCATCTTTACAGCAAAAAGTTACACTATAAATATATTGACAGAGCTCACAGAACAATAATTACAAATGAAGAAATATGTTATCTGCACTGAGTCCCTAAGCGTCCTACAGTCCTTAAAGGATCCGTAATCGAAAATTAAAATACATAGAAACCAATTTTCATGAAACCATAATCAACCAAGGACAAGAAGTTACGTTAACATGGATACCCTCACACACTGGAATTTTTGGAAATGATAAAGCTGATCAAGCAGCAAGAGGAAGTGTAATCAAAACCCCATCGACATCCCAGCACCAGCTCAAGATTTTATAAACGTCATAAAAGGAAAAAATAAGAAACCTATGGCAAAATATCTATAATAATACATCCAATAACAAACTTCGGGCAGATAAGAGAAGACATACAGCTGTGGCCCGCATCACCCAACCGAAAAACCCAAAAGATTCAAAATCGGACACATTCGTTTAACCCACTACATCTTGGCCAAGACGCAACCCAACACTTGTGGTTTATGCAAAACACCAATTGCAGTAGCACATAAAATTATTCATTGTAGTAAATACACATATATCGACAAACCTACCATAAATATAACCTACCGAAATTATATATATATATATATATATATATATATATATATATATATATATATATATATATATATATATAATCAATGTAAATAACTTATATAACGAGGGACTAGTGGCCAAAGCAGCCAAAATTTCTTTAATGTCTTAAATAAAAAGAAAACTAAATAAATTATATATAACTTGTATATGGTTGTGTTGTTGTGGAGAGCATTGAGTGAAATGGATGGTGTACATATTAGTGAAAGTATAATGCCTGCGTTAGCGTATGCGGATGATGTAGTTGTTTTAGGTGAAAATGAAGAGCAACTAGAAGAATAATAATTAAGAGAATACATGTATTTGGAAAAAGTATGAATCTGGAGTTTAATGTTGATAAATCCAAGGTGTTAGTATTTAAAAGGAGTAAATTGGTGACTGTGTGCAATGTGTTGGTGAATGAAGTGAAACTTGAGCAAGTGAATGAGTTTGTATATTTGGGAAGCATAATGTCAAGGCATGGTCGAATTGATAGAGAAATTGAAAGGAGAGTGAGTGCGGAGTGTATTGTAATGAGTGCTCTGGGTACGTTTCCTCGAAACGTACACGTATCTAGAAAAGCTCGGTTAAGTGCATAACGGAGTGCTAGTGCATGCTTTGATGTATGGAAGCAAATGTTGGGCATGGACGAGAAAGCATAAAAGAGAGAGTGACTGCCATGGAAATGAGGTATTTACGTGGTGCATGTGGATATGTAAGATGGGATCGTGTGGGGAATAATTTGGTGTATGAAGAATGTTGTTAAGAGAGTAAGAATGATCCAGTTGAGATGGTTTGGTCATGTGGGGAGAATGAAGAATGAACGACTTGTAAAGCGTATATATCTTGGTGAAGTTAAGGGTGTTCGATTGCGGGGCCGTCCAGTGTGTAAGTGGATGGATGTGATTGACAAGGTGCTCAAAGAGAGAAAGTTTCCGAGTGGGAAGAGAAGGAGAGCGTGTATGAATGCGATTATCAATGTAGCCGAGGCAAAAGAAGTGTGTTTAGACTGGAGTGTGTGGCGAAAAATAATTGTTTCGTAACTATTATTGTGATCCGGATGCGGTATTTCGCTATCGAAAATAAGTTAAAAGTAAGTAATATTTGTTGTATGATGTCAGGTTAGTAACAATGTTGTTTAAGAGAAAGTGATTATTTTTGTGGTTGATATTATTATTATTATTATTATTGTTATTATTATTGTTTCAGGTTTGTGCTAACCCGGCAAGTGGGAATTGCGTAATTTTATGTATGTATGTATACATATAATAAATAATTGCTTCATAGTGATAACTTTCGTAAAATATTACTTTTATAACTTATTCGTATTTAGCTATTGCTATTATACTATACTTATTTATGTCCTTACCTTTTCAACAATATTCGCCTGTACTTAATCTGGATTCGCCAAATTCATGTTCACTCTTAATTTGCTAACATAGAAGGTCGATATACAGCAGAATATCAGGATTATGGTTGTAGAGAAGTAAAATTCGTACGCAGTTAATACGTTCATGCTTGTTCGTGAATATGAAGGTTCACATGAAACCATCGCCGGGTGGTTCAAATAGTAGTCTTCTCCATGAAACATCAGCACTGAGACCACCAAGCTCAGGATATAACTGGGACATAACACTGGAAAGAAAAGATTATTTTATAATACAAAAAGATTTTTTATCTACAGAATTTCCGACTATAAAAAACCCAAGCAAGTATCTCAATTATTATTGATTTTAGCCTAGCGATATCAACAACAGTAGCTCAATATTATTATTTAATTCTGGTGTTCAAGTAATAAGTACTCAAATGTATTTTTTAAATATTTTATTCTGATAACATAGCTGTTTTGGTGAAAACGCGATGTTAAAATTCGAAATATTATTGAGTTATGAATTTTTGAATGTTTCAAATTCTCGCCACGGAACCGAGTTGGTTATGCTTCTCAAACAGTTAGTTCTAGGAGTATCTATATTGTCTGCATTAAGCATATGCTTATTTATTTTTGTTAATATTTCTTCCCTTATCAAACGAATTAGTTATGAATGCAGAAAGATAGAAAAATGTTAAAAATAAAATTTATTTCGATCTGTTTCATGATCATGAGTACATGAAACATTTTGAGAATGTTATATTTCATAATTTTCTTTTTACTAGTACTCATAATTTATAGTATGGTACCAAATTACGGGTCTGAACCTTCTTGTGGACTTCTGTAAGGCCATATAAAAAAGGAAATCAAAAACTAAGAGGGGTCAGCCATAGTCTCATATTGGAGAGACATCCCAGGCCGACTCGAAGAAATTAATTTCAACCTCGTCGAAAAATATCAAACAGCTATAAGCTCTCTACGAAAAGGACCTAAGAACTATGACAGGTATCTTTACTGGTTGTCCTCTTAAATATCTTATATGTAAGATTAGTATATATCTGAAAACAGTACTACGTCGAGTCTCCGAAGAGGATGAAGAAACTTCGGACCACATTGTATGTGAATGTCCATCTATGGTCATAAGGAGATTTAACTATCTAGGTAAAGGGTACCTTGCGGCAAATGAAATCGGGAGACTAAATCCTGTAGTAGTAATTGACTTCATAAGAATTCTATAACTACTTCCAGATAACTAAGATTGGGTCATATTACAACAGATCCTACTTCCTACAGGTAAATGTTACCTTATGAATATTTACAACTACTATTTCTTTGCACTGGTAAAATACCCCCATTGAAAGTTACTTTATTTACTCATAATTAAAAGTACCTGATATTTGCTATTGCGATTGGGCTTAACAATAATGAATTAATAATGAAATATGCCAAGATTGTTTGCATATTTAATATAAACTAACTTCTGGGCAATATTTGGCATTATAATAATCTTAATATCGTAAATTGTTGTTGTGAAATCTACGATCGTAGTGGATGGCCTACGAACTTGCGTTATCACCGTCTGTCAATTACCAGCAGTACCTACATCACAGCTGCGAATTGTAGGAATTAGGGAGTATTATACGAGCGAAACGAAGCTTAACTAATTAAAAGCTCTAATCCCGAACTCGACAAACCGTTTCTTACGCTTGTTTATGATATTACACCCTACTATCCCATTAAACTTCTACAGTTTCTCGATAAAATTTATTTAACACTCGCAGTTTAAAAGGAGATTCGTTTTATCTTCATCTTTAATAGAAAATTATTTATAATGCTAAATGACAATTTCATTGCAAAATTTATACATAAAATATTTAATCCATCAACAATAAATGGATAATATATTTTTGTACAAAGCATGTATCTTGCGTCATAGACATATCTTAATAAATACCTAAGTGATATTTTTATAGTTCTATACTCAGTGGCGCCTCGTGATATTTTGAATAGTCTTAGCGGGATTCGAAACAGAGATTCCCTGCGTATTCATGACTGAAAACCATAGCTTTAACCATTGAGCCAGTAGAGCCGACAATTTAAATTTATTTAATTAAATTACTGTAATAGATAATGATTTTTTTATTTAATTTACATAGTATATTTTATGATTAAGTAATTCTTAACAGATTAATTAAACGTATGTGTCATAGAAATTCATTTATTCATAATGGGGAGTTATATTAAAGTACGGTGTAGTTAATTAGATGTAATGATAGGCTCTAATTATTTCTATACAAAGAGAAACTTCGGACGTGCAGCGTCGTGATTATAAACCAATAATTATTCCTACAAAGCTCAGGTTAATTATGAGATACCGAAAGTTATTTAAATAAGATACCTGATATTTAAAAATATTTAATGATAACAGGCAAATATTTTAATATTATGGAAACACGGGAAATAAATGAGCAAACTTTCTTATGAAAATAATTTAATAGTTTTTTGTATATTAAGCCGCGAAATCTCTCTTTAACGTACAAACAGAAAAATTAGCGGATAATGTGTTCCCAAAAATTTTTGGAAGAAGGACAGATTTACTCCAAATGTATGTTTCTTGAAATGCTACATATCAGGGATGATTGCAACATCAATGCAAGAACCAATATACAGAAACTTAACAACTTGTAACTTGGTGTATTGGAGAAGTTCAAAAAGATAAAAGGAAATTTTAAGTAAAATTAAGTTCCAATATTACTATTTATTAGGTTAAAAAATATTACAGTACGCTGCGTTTTATAATTATTTATTTATAAAAACCTTTTTGATTATCGATTTCGGCTATGGATGGCCATCTTCAGATCGAAGCGTTAAAGCATTAAAATAATGTGGTCATGGTTAAAAGTAGTTGAAAAATTGATGAATTTTGAACTAATTTTAACCATGACAACATTATTTTAATGCTTTAACGCTTCGATCCGAAGATGGCCATCCATAGCCGAAATCGATCATCGAAAAGGGTTTTATAAATAAATAACTATAAAACGCAGCGTGCTGTAATAATTTTTAACCTAAACAAAAATTAAATATGCACTCTGAAGTGGAGATTTTCATCCAGATGTTTCAATATTACCTTTATATTTTATTTAAATTCATTCAAGCAGCACCATCACACAATCATTGGTGGGCAGTTGACCAATAGGAGCCCGTATCTATGATGTTACCGAAGAATCAACCGCAAGATATTTCCGGCTTGTTTCCAATTTATTCTGTTGTCGATTTTAAGAGAAGGATGTGTCTGTGCACATTTAATTTCTTGTACGATTGGTAAAAAACTAAACATTTAAATGTACGAATGTATTCCGTGTACATGAACTAAGTGTGACAATATCCATGTTTTTTGTATGTATTGTTTTGTGTATTACATGTTATGGACTCTGAAGAAGGTGCAAGTGTACACCGAAACGTCGATGTCGTAAGAATAATATTGTTTGACTGAGATCTCGAGTAATTGTTAACAGTTCATTTATAATATTAAAAACCTTACTTGACACGTTTAGCATGATTTCAGTCTCTAAAACGCGTCTGTGGTTCTGGTTGAGTGGGCCAGTCTCTGCTATATGTTCGAGAGGTTGATTCAGAGATTGAAATCTTGTGAAACGTATGATTTCTAAATTTTATTAGAACCGTTTCACCAAGTATCGCAATAATAACTGTACTTTGTACATTTAGTATGATTTGTAATTGTTTGACTAGCTTTTAGAAACCGTTGACTACTTACTGTGACGTCACTTGTCGCAAAGATAACACGGTTTATCCTCGTTACTGACATCAATTGCGAAACGGAAATAGAGCGATTTACAAAAACACTAGATGATACCGGCGGGTTTTGCAACCGCGACTCAATTTATATTTTAACCCCGTACAATACGATATTAGTGTTAAATCGAAAATATTTCAAACAATTCAGGAGTTGTGAGCCCAAAAAATGCATGTTTTCATATTTAGTCTCGGCCAAAAATGTAAAGTTAAAAATGGTTCAATATCACGAATCGGTTAAAGATAGAGTATTTATTTTTGTAAAAATTAATTTTAGGGAGTTTATTTGCATATTTCCGGTATAAAAGTGATAAAAAATTCCAGTTAATAACTCAAACCCAGGTTCAAAATTGTACATTTTTGGGGAAAATGTGAGGTTAAAATCGGTATATATCTTGATTTCGGTAAAACGTACACTGGTTATTCTTGCAAAAATAAACTCTGGAGCACGTATTCGACTCTAATAACTTTCGTGTCGGCGGACCTCTGATAGCCACAGACACGTCACCATCCACTTTATCGATAGACCTTTACTCACGCTGCAACTTTTATTAGGTTATTTTTCGCTATACCGTAGCGTTCTTGCGAAATCGGCCAAGGAAGCCAAAATTATTTACAAAAAACCACAATGTGCTCTGTTTAAGAGGAAAATGGATGTTATTGGTAATGAAACTTATATTTTTGCACTGCAGCATCAAAGGCCTTATCATTACAATTTATATATATATATATATATATATATATATATATATATATATATGTAGATCCAATGGTTTGCGTACCACTACGACTTTAATAAGAAAAGACGCGCCAATGTGGTATACAACCCGCAAAGCCTGCGCGGCACTTCCGGATGGCTACACCTTTTAATCGGTAGGGTTTGGTCCCAGCTACTCAATCTGACACATCAATGTTCTCTCGTGCACAGGGCGACTCTGTGCACCTACGCCTCCCTTTAGAAACTTCCATGTCGGCAGGCCTCTGATAGCCTCAGACACGCAACTGAGCCCTATATCGATAGCTCTTTCAATGCGCTACAACTTTTATTCGGGTTATTTTCCGGTATAGCGTAGAGTTCTTGCGGCATCGGCCAAGGAAAACAAAATGTTCTACAAAAAACCTGAATGTGCTAAATTCAAGAGATACATGAATACGTTATTTGTAACCAAACTCGACTTTTTCCAGTATCAAAGAGCTTATCAGTACAAGTAATATAAAAATAAAATCAGCTCTGTAGATCCATTGGTTTGCACACTACTGCCACTTTAAGAAAAAGTATACAATCCGCAATACACAGAGCCTGTGCAACTTTTTGGGTGGCTACACTTCTTAATCGGTAGAGTATTGTCTTCCGTGTCGGTGTGCCTCTGAAAAGCAGACACGCCGCTGATATCCCTTTGAACGCGCTACAATTTTCAGTCGGGTTATTTTCTGGTACGACGTAGCGTTCTTGCGCAATAGGCCAAGGAAGCCAAAATTTTCTTCAAAAAACACAATGTGCTAAATTCAACAGGTAAATGTATACGTTATATGTAAACAAACATTTTTTTGCATTGCTGCATCAAAGACCTTTCCATTTCAATTAATATAAATAAATCAACTCTGAATATTCAACGGTTTGCGTACCACGGCGACTTTTAGAAAACTGCGCCAATGAGGTATACAACATCCGGACTAATCATAATTTGTGACGTAGTCATTTTTCACTTAATATGTGACATAAAACAAAAGATTTAAACTTGATATTTTTTCTAGTGCCTCAACCTCTGGCTGGGGAGCTCCCAGTCATGGATTTAATTTAACACACGCAGGAACGAAATTATCACATAAATTGTTTGGATTTTTTAGCAGCCTTTTATCAACAGCCATTGTTTTTAATCCATAAACTTAATAATTGTTGTTTTTTTGCTGTTTGAAACAAATGAACTTAGGCATGTTATACATCGTTGAAAAGCAAAAAAATCTCTTTCGAATATGGCGTGCGTATAAAAGTTAAACCTTTCAAATCATAAAAAAAATTGAGCATCGCCATTCGACAAATATAAAAAGTAAAAAGTGCCTTAAAGACGTACAAAACAAAATCCAGTATTATTTATTACTTGTATGCAAAATAAAAAACTGCAAAATTCACATTTTCGCCTATATTTAGTAACTTTTGCCTTTTTTGCAAAGAACGAAACACCATAAACATGGTCTACTAAAGAGGCAACTTTTGTCTAATTTGACAGGCTTGGTATCTCTTATTTTTCTCGAGATTTCCATGTAGGAATAGTTATCCTGGACAAAATACAGGAAACTGCAAATTGACCTATATGCCAGAATAATTAACACAACATGTAAAAATTACGCGCTACAGACTTATTACTTTTACGTTTTTCCACATTTTTCCAATAATAAGTTAGAAATAATTATACTTGAATAAGCGATCAGTATTTTAATAGTTGGTAACAATTATTCCAAAGATTGCTCACAGAAAATAAAAAATTTGATGAATAAAAAATTCCTCACTTTTATCATGTTTTAGAGACATACATCCGTTATCCAAGAATCTTGCCCTAATAGCAAGGATATTATCCGGAGAGTGTTTATAAATAAAAACATTCCTCAAGCTGTTCTGCCTTTGATACTGTCGTCGTTCCGAAGGAACATTACAGGTACTGTCACAAAAAAAAATACAGGAAATTTTGTTGCCCAAACAATTTTGAACCATATTCATAGTGTCTAGAAAATAATATAAATTTTATAACAAACTCAGTCCACGTAGAGAGTTCCTACTATACACGAATATCTTATTGAGCAGGTCACAATCTAATACTATCGGTAAAAGGCGAAGATGAATTTGTAATTAAAAGGCTAATTAGAAAAATTTATATTACTTGATCAGCAAATTGAAAATATGAAGTTACATAGAATTAAGTTTCAATTCTAAAATATACCGGAAACATATTTTCCCTTACAAGGACCACACTATAAAACTAGTTACCTTAAAGACTCTTAGCAGTCCACATGGGGTTCAGACTGTATCATCAATAAATCTAAACCTGACTACAAGAATACAAGATAAAATAGATATACGGATTAGTGAACGAATAAAACCATCAGGCCTAATTAGACAACAATCTTTACTAGTTTTTCCCATTTTTCTGCAAAAAACCAGAATTGTACTCTGCGTCAATAATTATTCTCTGCATTCGTATCGTATCTGAATATCGTTTAAATGACCAAAGATATTTAATTCTAACATACTATATATCGAATTATCCAGTATGTTCTAAATCTATTAGTAGATGGATAAAGCTAGTATTGAAAAAGAGCCGTATAGTTACTAATATTTTTCCAGACCACCGTATAAGACACGCTTTCACCTTTGTAGCAAATAGAACAGGTGTTAATATAGAGGTAATTAAAAACACGACAGGTTCTACACAGAATTTTAAATATTCAATAAACTTTTATAATAAACCTGTAATTACCTAATAGTCAACTTTTGCAAATAAGTATAGAGAATGAATTTAAATTTTTGAGATTCATAATGGGCTATTCTTATACAAATCGGGTTAGTGCTTGTATGGGCTATATATATATATATATATATATATATATATATATATATATATATATATATATATATATATATATATATATATATATATATGTAAACTGTTTTAAATACGAGATGATTCAGCACGATTTCGAGCCTGTCACATTAAACATCTACATAGTAATTATATCGGAGGACAATCGAAGGAACATTTTAAGATTAACGGACTTATCTGTAAGGAAGGTTGATCGTAATTTTCCGAGCTTGTCCTCCGATATAATTACGAAACCCCACCTCATCCGAAGAATTCAAGAGCGAAATGCGTATCACAAATAACAAAATGAGTACCTTAATTAGCTGTGATGATGTTTTACGTCGGGTGTATTTTTAATTACATAGCTTTCAAATGTATCGACGGGTATGACATAACGCGACACTACATTGTAATTAGATCGGAGGACAAGATCGGAAAATTACGATCAACCTTCCATAGGTAAGTTGGGTTAATCTTACAGTTTTGTTTACATTAAGTGAAATCTTTGAGGTTCTGGTAATTCATGAAATTAATAATGAACTATTATTTTTGTTCCAGAAAATATGTCACGACATATATGTCTTTCTTTGATTATAAGTGGATTTCAGGAAGGCATTTGAACGAGTTCACCATTCCATACTTTTAAGAAAATGCAAACATTGGGAATTCATGGTTTATTACTGCGTTGGATCGAATCGTATGTAACTAACAGATCACAATTAATTTGCTGCAATGGTTTTAAGTCTCGTTCTATTTCAGTCAGTTCCGGTATACCGCTAGGGTCTCATTTAGACACTTTGCTTTTTATATTGTTTATAAACGATATATGAAGTTGCTTTGATAATTTTAAATTTTTGCTCTATGCAGATGGTCTTAAAAATTTTAAAGTTATTTCAAACAATAACGACAGATTACAACTTCAAAGTGACCTAAATAACTTACAAAACTATTGTAGTTTAAATAAACTCTCACTTAATGTATCCAAATATCATGTAATGAGCTTTACGGGAAATAAAAAAGTACTGAGCTACAATTATAGTATAGATCGAAGTCTATAAATAAAATAAAATAAATATATCACGGCATATTACCCATTGCTGGGTGTGCCAATCTGCTTTGTACGCGGATATCGGTAATGATGATGAAATATATTTGTACCGTGCAACATTAGAAACAAAAACTATTACCTACTAAGACTTGGGTGTCCTTTTTCATTCCAAATTTCTTTTAAATGATCATATAGTCACTTGTGTAAAACAATCATTTAAAATAATGGGATACATTTTACGTTGTTGTAAAAACTTTAAAAGTCCCAATTTTATCATATGTTTGTTTAACACTCTGGTGTGGTCAAAACTGGAATATTCACAAACTAATTGAAATTTGTATTCATTCTATGTAGAAAGTTTAATACTGAGTGTAATAACTGTGGATCAAGATTACATTTTAATATGCTTTCTTTGGAAAATGAAAAACTTTAGCATACATGATCTTCTTATACAAAACATGTAATAATTTGCTTTACGCGTCAACATTTATACAGGGTGTAAATGAAATAAGTACATTAAATTTTACAAGTAATGTAAGAGAGCAACAATACTTATTCATAAAAAATTTCATCTAATTTTTGAGTTCAAATTTTTTAAAGATTTGTTTAAAATTTGGTAACCGCCTATAGAAACATCGCTGCTGCCCTCTGCTGTCTGAAATGAAGTTTGATAAACAGCCTTGCAGATACAGAAATTAATAAATTATCAACGGAAAACATATTTATTATTAATAAATTCCTAATAGTACAATTTTTAAAATGAAGAAATTTAAATTTTGGATAACACAATTATAAAATTATGTATTAAACCAGGCTTCTAAACATCTGCGAATAGAGGAAGAGCAAGAGCATAGTTATGATGAGGTTATGAGATGATTTATCGTCGACAACTCATAATAGTTTAAATACGTTATTCAAAAATGTAAGTGCAAACTCCTGTCCATTTAAACGAGGTAAATGAATACCAATTAGTCGTTCATTTATTGTTCCCGCCCAAAAAAAAATTAATGAAAATTTTTACAGCATTTTCGTCTGTCGTGGTGTGTATTGTGCATAATAAATACACCTTCCCATGTAAATTCAATATCATTAATAAACAATTTAATTCATTCGCAAAACTAAGGTCTGGTATGTGCTGAAAACAAACATTTTGTACATGGTATAGAAATGACTGTTCCTTTTTGTTTGGTGTTAATGTAAAGAAAAAAACTATATGCAAATTAAATATGTTTAAATCGTATTGAATGAACTATGAATGGTACAACCACACGAGAGTTAATGCTCGGATTAAACACCGTGGATGAACCTGACAAGATTCGATAGCTGGTTCACACCACTGGACTTGGCCAATATAACCAGGACAATATTATGTTGTGAAACAAACGAAGTAGTGAACGTACGAACGAACACAAACGATCGAGGGACCAATCAGTTTACGAACTGACAACGTACTAAGCTTAATTGAAGCAAAAATAAAAACAACAAATGCAAATAAATTTTAAGATATGTATGGTATTAGCGTATTGAACAATAGCAACCTATACTACAATCAACTAAATATACAACCAAATAATATATGGTAGAAATTATTCAATTCAATTAATAAGTATATGAACAAACAAATCTAGCTAAAGTAATATCAGGAACCCTAAATGAACCTAATAACGACCAAACCAAAATACAAGACTGAAGAAATGTATTTATACTACGACACTACAACAATAGAGGCAATCCGATGATGTCACTCAAAAGAAACATTTTCAAAATTCACTCTGATTCACAACTGATTCCTGAGCAACACTGTTGGCTGTATAAAAACGGCGACGCAATAAGTTTCACGACTCAACAACAAGAACAAACTCAAATAAAGCTCGGTTCATCGACAAAAACGAATGATAATTCTAACAACAAATACTCGTCGTGCTAGGCAAGCAGAGTTAAATATTAATTGCAAATTAAACCAACGACGCGAGACAGCGGGCAAGCGTGTATTGTCTACGAGAGCCAACAAGTTACTGACGCGCGGTCGATGGTCGATGCGGCAGTTGGCGTCACTTGGGGTGGTTGGAAGGAAGTTTGCGCGCGCACCTGCGCCCGCAACCAAAATATCATTCTGCGTGAACTTGGCAAGCAAATTGAATTACTAACGAAATGAACTGCACGATCGAATAGTGCTTTGTTAGCGTTATTTAGTGCGTTTACAAAATTTATTATATAAATCACCATTACGTTATGAATAACGTTCGATTTATTTGCTGTCAACTTCATGCCAGCAAACAATTTTTAAATAAATTAATGAACTTAGGGTCATAAGTTAGTGCTTCGTTAGTGCTCTTTAGTGCCTTTACATATTTTATTTCAAAAATTACTATGGCGTCAAAAATAACGTTCGATTATTTGTTTGCCAAGTTCATACCAGCAAACAGTTTTTAAAATAAATGAATGACTTTTGGGTCATTGGTTAGTGCTTTGTTAGTGCTCTTTAATGCCACTAAAAATTTTATTGCAAAAATCGCTATGTCAAAAACAACGTTCGATCCATTTTCTGCCAAGTTCATATTAGCAAACAATTTATAAAATAAATTATTGAACTTGGGGTCGTTGGCTAGAACTTTGTTAGTGCTGTTTAATGCCCTTAAAAATTTATTGCAAAAATTACTATGACGTCAAAAACATTGTTCAATTATATTTCTGCCAAGTTCACATCAGCAGACAATTTTTAAAAAAATGAATCAGGGTCGTTGATTAGTGCTTTGTTAGTGCTCTTTAAGTACTCATAAAAAATGATTGCAAAAAGTACTATGATGTCAAAAATAACATTCAATTACTTTTCTGTCAAGTTCACGCCAACAAACAAGTTTTAAAATAAATTAATGAATTTGGGGTTGTTTTTTATGACTATTTTTGACGCCAATCGTTTTATTTAATTATTTACGATAATAACAAATTATTAAATTAAAAATTATTACTAAGGCAAATCACGTAAATTTTAATTTAAAATACATTTTGAAAAATGTGAAATTATATATCATGTAGACTTGTAGAGTGTCATAATTGTTAAGATTATAATTATAAAATACAGGAACACTGATTTACTTGAATTATTAGTTATTTTTATTTAAATTTGACATTGTAAACTGTCATTATTAACTACATAGCAACAACTATAAGTAACTGTTTATTTGCTAGTCATTTTTTTAAATCACTCTCTCAGAATTTTATATCCCTTTGTAACAAATAATACATTTAAAATATTGCACGAAAATAATACTCACCACAGTCTCAATGAGACAGATCAGCTAATTTTATTATTTTTCACGACACAATTGTTAGGAAATAAAGCTTGTTTATAATTTATAAATAAATGACTTGACGTCTGTTAAGGGCGATTGTCATGTACTGGCTACTAATTGATTAGTTTTTATTTTGTCAAAATTAAATATTATGGTTTTTATTATTATTTCGTTAAAATTGAATAAAATATTGTATAAACCACGTGAGTCAAGAATGTTTATTCACTCAATGAATTTAACCCACTCGCCCTACAGGCTCGCGGCTTAAACTTTCTTTACATGAATAAACAATATCTTAACTCACTTGGCGTATAAATACCTATTATTCAAACTCGTTTTTAGTGCTATTTAAATGTGAAAAATTGATGAGATCCACAAATAGATTAATTTTAGATTTTGCTGTCCTATCCTTTTTCTTATCAGTTCCTTCTTTGGGAATGGGACCATAAGTCATCTAATTCTAAATAAGCATAAGCTCTCATTGCAATTTTCCATGTACAAGAATTTTCTCTTCCTACGAGATTCTCGGTATTTTGAAGATATGCTATATTTTATTTAACTACAATATGTGTTTAGGTACAATAAACTCTGTGCCCTAAGCCCATAACCTGTTAAGAACACAGATTTACTTGAATTATTTTTATTCAAACTATATGTCTGACAATTCATCAATCATAATTATATTTATTATATCACTTATTTTTTTCATATACTACTATGTTTTCATATTTATATTTCATAGCTAAATATTATTATTATAAAAATTATATCTGTTCGTCGTTCATAACAACAATAATATTCATTTATTTTTTATAAATATAATTTAGAATTAGCAGACATACATTTTAAGAACATTAAGGTCCACTAAGAAAAAAATAACATGTTCGTGACGTCGCATCTATGTATATTTTTAAATTTCACGGGACTACGACTCTCATTAATAGGAATTTTTCACGGGATTTTCACCAATAGCGTTAGTTTTATTTATACTTTACGATGAAATATATATAAAAATATGGTGGAATCCCCTATGTATTATTGTCAGTGTTGTGACTGATCTAGTTCATTTGATCTAAAACACTTATCTAGTTCATTTA
Source organism: Harpalus rubripes (assembly GCA_963082715.1). Classification (NCBI taxonomy): domain Eukaryota; kingdom Metazoa; phylum Arthropoda; class Insecta; order Coleoptera; family Carabidae; genus Harpalus; species Harpalus rubripes. The sequence goes on along the minus strand of OY720455.1, from coordinate 41,073,952 downwards.
ATAAGGTTTTTTATCTGATCTAGATCCGTTTATGAACTCAGATCTTGATCTGGATCTAGATCTAAAAACTATAATCTATGATCTTAAAAAAATCAAATATATGGAAATATAAGGGAAACAGTTCAAGCCATGACAAATGAGAAAATAAATACCAAAATTTGAAACCAGAAAAACAAGTTAATTACTAAAAAAATTTAATTGCAACTGACAGGACTGTCAATTGCTAAAACATAATTTTTCATAACTATTGCTACTGCATGAAGTTATTAGAAAACTAGTTGGAACGACTCCAATTAAAGGGCTTAAAAAAAGCTAGAAGAAAACTTTTTATACAACATTGTAAAGATCAATTAATTTAGAACCATAATCCGCGACAATATACGGCATTCCCCATTTTAAAAATCAACGTAAAATATTTTTCCGCAAATTTAGTAGGCCATGGTAAAAAATTATGTATATGCTGAATTTTAGACCAAATAATATTAGACAACTCTTACATTTAACTTTTTCTTGTATCTTTAATATTTCAGAAGTTAAAAGCTGGACAATGAAAATCCAACAATCTTGTATATAAGATTTGTAAATTTTTTATAAATTCCTACCTACCTGCATTTAGTTATTTGTCTAGAAAACAGAAGCAGGAATTAATATTTTCGCAAAACTAGACAGATTTTAATATAAGTTGTTTCCTAACAACACCTGCGATGGCTTTAAAGTTTTTAGCGCCTCTCAAGATTATTTGAGCACTGAGATATTTTTACCTCCCGTCTAACTAATTTATGGGAGTCATATAAATCATGTAAAAATTTGCATATTGAATTTTATTTTTGATAATTTTATTCAGAAACCTCATGGTAATTTCCGTCTTTTAATTGTCTGACTATATTTTGTTTTTGTAGTTTTAATTTGAGGAAAAGCAGATATTAAGTTTAAGTTTCAAAAATAAATTAGGTACATATCTCTTTTTCTATCTAATTTCATATCTTCTTTATATTATTCCTTATATTTTGGATCTTTTACATACTGAAATATTAAAACAAACTGCTATATTAAATCCAGTTGATTTAGGGAAATTTGTGTGTGTAATGCTGTAGTTCATAACACTATTGGATTAAGATTTATTCAATTATTTGCAATTTCATGTCATTTCTGATTTAATAACATAAATGCTATCTATAAAAGCTCTTTCGATACGCAAAATCTTAAAAAAACTACAAATCTACTATGAAACCAGTGTTAAAAAGTGACAGACTCTTTAACATTTAACACTAGTGTTAAAAACGATTTAGTTACCCTGCTAATGACGAATGGAGCAACAAATTAACATTTTTGATGTATGTCAAAAAATACTAAAATTACAAATTTAAATTAAAAATCTGATGTGACCTACACATGACCTCCCGACAATTCCATGTTTGAAATAGCAATGAACTTTAAGTAAAGTATCACTTCCGGTTGATCGTTCGTAAACAAAATCTAATTTGTTGTTCCAATAAATAGAAAAGTCTGTAAAATCAAATTTTGGGTTATATTTTATTGTTTTTCCTCGAAAATCAGTTAAGAGCTCCAAATTAAGTACCACTTCCAGTGTATCATATATTTAACGTCAAAATCTAATGTTTTAAATTATACACATGTTTTAAATACCAAATTTGAGAAGTTTTAAATCATGTTTTACTATATTTTTTCAAGAAAATCTATTTATAGCTTCCTGTAAAGTAGTACTTCCGGTTTATCAATTTTAGAAAATATCTGAAATATCGATCTCATTAATATAAAAATCTTAAATACCAAATGGACAATTTTCACTGTCGATATGAGCATGCGCCACGACATTAGAAAGAGAGATCCGAACTGTAACATGAATTCAGTCGCAAGTGTCAAATTTTACTCTTATCATGGAACCTTGAGCTAACCTATCCATTGTATATTATTTTGACATTTGTGTGATTTTGTTATTATTAAGGTTATTATTTTGGTAAAATATAAAATGGGTGTGTATTGTTGTGTCCCTGGGTGTAAAAACAACTCAAAACATAACAAAAATGTTTCGTGGCATTTATTTCCCGCAAATAATAAAATAAAGAATGAATGGATAAGACGGATAAATCGAAGACATGAAAATGGATCATTGTGGCAACCAAAATATTTTCATCGAATATGTGGAGTGCATTTCAATAAATCTGGCAAAAAAAATATGTACAATAAGTATCCTGTATATTTCCCGAACGACACAGTAGATGTTAGTACGAAAGTAATTTATTGTAACAAAGATTTAGAATTGGGTTTAAATTTAAAACTAGAGGACATAAGTAATGAAATAACATTATTAACGTACGAAGCACAGAACACTAAAGTAAACGAAGATGAAAATAATGGTGAAACAACAGTATTTATAAATCAAAATATTGATCATTCTTATGCCATCAATGGGGATCATAGGGAGATTTTAAAAAGGTTTCATAAAATACAAGCCGAAAATGAGACCCTCAAAGAAGAAGTAATGAATTTAAAGGAAAGGGTATGTTTATTAATGTTAAATATTTACGCTTTATTTATTATATCTATTTATTTTTCAGCTTAAATTCGTAAAGGACGAGAATGAAGAAAATAAAAAACATTTTAAATTGACCTGTGATATGAATCTACTCGACTCAAAATATAGATATTTATATGAGAAGAAAAACAAAAAATCAAAGAAAACGATGAAGCACTGAGGTTTTATTCAGGTTTTGAAAATATCGCTCGTTTTGAAATATTATCAAATTTTATTAAACCAGGTTATGATTTAGTTCGAAGAATGAATTATAAAAATAAAGAACATTCTACTAGAGATTTCATAATAAATTTTGAAGACCAGTTATTTTTAGTGCTTGTACGGTTAAGATTAGGACTACTAGAAGAAGACATTGCATATAGATTTGATATATCTGTCTCTACATTTAGTAGGATTTGGTCATTTTGGATAGATTTATTATATAGTCAACTATCACAGGTCAACATTTGGCCCAGTAGAAATATAATAAACAAATATGTGCCATCTTCTTTTAAAAATGTATATCCAAATACACGAATTATTTTAGACTGTACAGAAATATTTATTGAAGTACCCTCTGACTTCAAAGTTCAAAGTAGTACATTTTCACAATACAAAAGTCATAATACAGCAAAAGGACTGTTAGGAATCTCTCCTAATGGATTTGTTACTTTCGTGTCAGATTTATATCCTGGTCGAATCACCGATAAAGAAATAATGAAAGATTGTGGATTATTAGAATATTTAGAAAGTGGGGATGGTGTGATGGCCGATCGTGGATTTACCATCGAAGAAATGTTAAGAAATATAAACGTCACTTTAAATATACCTCCGTTTTTAAGGAAAAGGCAATTTAATGAAGCAGAAGTAGCAGAAACAAGGGAAATTGCAACCCTTCGAGTTCATGTTGAACGAGTTATAAGACATGTTAAAACATTTCATATACTGCAAAATGTGTTTAAGAATTCAAATTTGGAAAATTTGTTGCTTTTTATTAAACTTTGTAAATGAACCATTATTAAATACCTAAACTAGAATAAAACCATTTTTGTTTTATTATAATTTTACCATTTTGTATACATGTTTATGCCACGGTATGCGGTATGGTGCGATATTTTTCTTATATCAGTTAAATTTACACTTTATCCACAGATAAAAAAGAATAAATTTACTATGGAGGTAAGTTTACTCTGCCCTTTATGAAACAGGAAGTAAATGATGTAAATATTAAAACAAAGAATAATAAAATTTATTTTCAGTCTTAAAGTAAATACAACAAAATATAATTTCATCTTACAACTAAAAAATAAAAATGAGTGGCAAAAACTTTTTACAAAAAAAATATCACAATTCTTTTAAATAAAATGTATATCACTATAAAATTTGTACTATTTATGTAGTCTTGTACAAGTAACTATAACATAAAATATAATTTCATCTTACAAACTAAAAAAAAAAAAAAAATACATGTGGCCAAAACTATTTACATAAAAAATTAATAAAATGTATAATACTATAACTTGTACTATTTATGTAGTGAGTAAAAAATAGCTAATTTAGGTAGCATTACAGAGCGCCACAAGTGCTCATTAAATTCAATCCTTTCTACATATACGCTACCACAGTCAACCACAAGATCACAATACTTATATCCAGTTATAGCTAACTGACCTATAATTTGAAAATAATGAGAACTACTTCGGTTTAAATAAATTTTCATATTTTCGTCCTGCTTAAGAAACGGAGCATGTTTGCCAGCTATCGCTTCTCTTAAACTTAAATTCAACTCCATTGCTTTCGCTAATGTTTTTAATTCTAATAAAATGAATTCTTCAATCTCCGAATCGTACACAATTCTGTCTGGTGATGCACCCAAAAAAGGAATACCTGGATTGATACAAAGCCCACACGGTATGATTTCAACATGTTTTTTTTGTTCCACATATTTCTGTACATTTTTTTCATTGTCCAACCCAAACTTCATATATTTGGACGAATAATATGTACCTTTAAAATTTTTTTTAACAAAATTGCAGTCAACAGGTTTTTTTCTTTGTATAATGTTATAAAAATTGGAAGCTGTTATTCTTTTTTGTCTCTCTAAGTACCAAATTGGATTATTACTTTGATTTATTGTATTTATTTGCAGTTGTCTTGCTTCTTCTAATGTTATTGAAAAACTAAGTAATTTAGTCATATTTAAATTGTATTCTTTAACTATTGATTCTAGATCTTCTGCCCATAATTCTTTGACTGGTACTGTCGAATGATATGAAACTTGTGTGTCACTGTATGCTCTTCTTTCTTTATTTGAAAAAAACGGTTCAAAATTGTTTTCTTCTATGGTGTCAGCAAACATGAGGGATATTTTTGCGTTTGTTAATTTTAAATGTTATTCTTTTAAGGAATTTGATGTCACTGGAACTTTTTTAATATTTTCTAATTTTTGTCTTCTCTTATGAATGTTCAACAACTCCTTTTCGACCGTGCTGGATCATATTTTATAAAATGTAATTCGCTAAAAACTTTTGTATTTTGATACATTGCAGATGTAGATCCAGTACCCCACTGTTTTACTCGATAAGTACAAAGTATATCTTCTGGAACAATGTTAATTTGTAATCTGCAGTCTAATAAAAAACCACAGCAAAACAAAAACATGTTTTCATTTTCCTGGTAACCCCGCAGGACATCCACATTTTGCATTTTCTATGTCTCCTGCATAGCTTATTATAGCATAAACATTATATTTTGTTTTCAATTTCATGCTGGCCTCTATCTGGCATTTTATACTAATATTCTTATTATTGAAACTTAACATTAAGTTACTTAACTTTTGATTTTTGTACATTCTGTATCCACTAACGTAACTTTTGTAATGTTTATTATCTGCGAAATTATTAATATGTCTTTCACAATATTCTTTGGGAAATCTTTGGAAATTTTTGGTCCACTCAACATTTTCTATTGTTTTCAGAGTTTCTCTGAGAAAAATCAAATTAACAAGTGGTAAATAAATTAATTTATTGTTCATTAAACTTACTTGATAATGTTTACACTCATCTTGCCGCCTATAAATTCACATAACCAAAAAGAAGAACCTTATGACGTTTAGGTCTACTATTTTTAGTTTACAAACTTCCGACAGATGTCTCATTTTCAGTGAAAATGGTCCATTTGAAAAGTTTTGGATTGTGCTCGTTCGTTCAGCAATTTTATTAAATGTTTAATTTCAGTGCAACAATATTTTATGTACAGTTACTTTAGTTTTTGTGACGAGACCATTTAAGCTCCCAAGTGTCTGCTGCACCTATTCAACTTATTCTTGGAAGGTCTAGTTTGGGTATTTTTCATAATCCATTGCAGGTGTTCAGTAGACATCTGGTCCAAATTCCACATTCTGCATTCGTACGCCGACCTTGAGCTATCTCGTCGCTCTGTGCTATCCCTCCTCTTCCACGCACCCTTCTGGTGGGGGTTCTTTTCTGATCTTTGATTGGAGGCGACATTATTGTAAAATTTCTCTTGCCTAGTTTTAAGTTAGTTAGTAACAGCTACTCAAACAGCTAACATCAACATTTGTTATTTATCCGTTCGTATAGTTTTAGTAAGATTTGTTATATCGTATGTTGTATTTAAAATAAAACCTTTAAAGGCAGTGAATATTTTAATTTTGAGAAAACTCGACACACCCTCAACAGATTGTATCAATTTATTTTTCACGAAAATCTGTTCAGAGTCTACCTCCGGTAGTACTTACTGCTTATCAATTGTATCCAAAATCAAATATGTTGTTTCCCTTCATTCAAAATTCGTAAATAGTAAATTTGACAAGCTTTGGAGTATATCATAATATATTTTTCACGAGAATCTGTTCAGAACTTCAAGTAAAGTATCACTTCTGGTTGACTAATTTTAGCCAAAATCTAATATGTTGTTTCCCATGGTATATAAGTGTTAAATACTAGAATTTAAAAGTTTTAGATTATATTTTAATATAGTTTTTCATTAAAAACTGTAAAGGGCTTCAAGTATAGTATCACTTCCATTTATCCAATTTTACCCAAAATCTAACCAACTCATTTTATGAATGCAGAAAGCTTAAATACGGAAAATAGATATATTTTGAAGTTTGTTATAAGAGTTATCGTGGACGAAAAAAATCGTCACATACACACACACACACACACACACGCACACACACACACACACACACACACACACACACACACACACACACATTATAGTAAAATAGTAAAAACGTAATGTGTAGACCCTAATTCGTGCTTATTTACTGAAAACTCACTATCAAATTTTTGGCACCACGAGGGGTGAAAATAGTGTTCGTAGAAAAAGAATGTATAATATACGTGTCAAAAGAGTTTTTATTTTGTTCTCACAAAATAAAATACCACTTTTAATACTTAAATCATAAATAACTACTATCGCAACAAAATTTTAATATGCTTTGATACTATTTAAAACATAAGTATTGTTTTGAAGTCAATTTTGGATGCTGCGTATTCTTACTGTAAACAAAATTACTCTCCTGTATTTAGAACAAAATTGCAATTGCAACGATGTGGTGTCATCGTGCCAATTTTGCAGAGTACAGACAGACTATAGTAGAATACCTCCATCAAGTTTTACATGACGTATTACAAAAATAAGACGTGCCCTTGAATGGTTAATTTACATAATTACATAATAATTAGAAAAAAATATTTTCACAAATAAAGAATAATGTAATAAAAAAATTCATTTTTCTTCAGTATAAAGTGTTTTAATATATATATATATATATATATATATATATATATATATATATATATATATATATATATATACATAACTTGTAATATCTCATTCCTGTCTCCAGGATGAAAAGAGGAATCATTTAAATTTTTACATTACGTTTCGATAAACGATATAGTCAATCTTTAGGAATTCATAAAAGTAGTACACAAATGTATCATCATGGCATTTTGCCCACTGACGAGTGTGCTAATCTACTTTGCATGCAGATTTCAGTAATAATGACATATTAATACAATGCGGGCCTTTACCAGGCCTCATCTCACTGGCACTCATCACTGACGTGGAGAGGGACTCATATGTATAAGATTTGTTGTTTACTTACTACTCGTGTAAAGCTTTGCAAAGATATCGGATTTCATATGTAACCATATCGGAATTTCATTGAAACCGTTTCTTTTGTTCATACGGCGATTTCCACCATTGTTTCAAGGATTGACAAAAACGTCGGATCAAGTATTTTGGCAAACCAAGAAAATATTTTGAAATACATTGAGTGATATTTACATATTTATAAATAGATACCTTTTCCTTAAATTAAATATGCACACTGTATTTTTACCTTCCGTCGCCTTTAGGTAAAGAAGGTATTGTCTTTGGTCAAAAAATTCGATGATGAGTTCTTAATCGATAAGCAGGTGCACTTGACATAAGTGTGTATATCTTATAATTTTACTGGAAATATAGGATCTTTCGTTAGAAATTTTCCGTATGGAATTTGTATAAAACACATACAAAAGCGGGAAGGTAATGTACAATAAATAGAATCTTTAGCGAGGAAATTTCTGTATAAAATTTGTACAAAATACACAGAACTGACGGAAAATAATGTGCTGGCCACATCAGATTTTTTTTATTATACATCATATTTATTTGCAAGAATTTTTTAGATAGAATATATAATATATATATATATATATATATATATATATATATATATATATATATATATATATATATATATATAAAATAGTTATAGAAGTGCCAAGAAGTATGTGTTATATATTTTATTTTTTTACTAGAGACAAGCGAAGATTAATTACGAATCTACAATACTTCAATTATATGAAACACGCACACACACACACGCGTACGCAAGCACAGAATTTACTGACCACAATGTTTATGCAAAAAAAATTAAAGAGTAATAATTCAAACAAATTATTAATTGCGTAGGCTTGATTCTGACTAGCTATACGGCCTTCCATAACTCTAGTATACTAAAAATGGCATTGTATACCTAGGGGTAGTGGTAGCAATTTGCGGTTGTACAATTAAAATGCAATGGGATCATACAAAAAAAATATTGATTTTTTTCTCATAAATGAAAACTTTACTTAATATTATGCATAATTCATCAAATACATATATTTAACCTCCCATCATAAACAAATCTAGTTAAAAATACTTGCCATTTATTTTATAAATTTTACATTAATATTTACTTCAATTTAAATCTACTAAAGTGGTATAAATATTTATTTATATACTATATTATTTTATAAAAATTTCAATAGCTCTGACTTAAATATTTGTTTACAATTGTCACACATTACGTCGTATTTCATTTATTTCTAGTTTTTATAACTTGTAACATTTTTATAACTTGTAACTATATTTCAATATAACTTGTATATTATATATGTAAAAAATGTTATTAACAAGAATGTAATATATTTTCTAGCGTCGGTCTGATGATGGACTATCGTCCAAAATTGATCGCCACTTGAATAAATAAATAAATAAATAATACATTCTGCATCATCACACAACAGGTGTATTTCATTTTAACCCTTTACATATATTTAATATTATTATACTTTTCCTTACGTACTTACATAACAAAAATGTTTCGTGGTATTTATTTCCCGCAAATAATAAAATAAAGAATGAATGGATAAGACGGATAAATCGAAGACATGAAAATGGATCATTGTGGCAACCAAAATATTTTCATCGAATATGTGGAGTGCATTTCAATAAATCTGGCAAAAAAAATATGTACAATAAGTATCCTGTATATTTCCCGAACGACACAGTAGATGTTAGTACGAAAGTAATTTATTGTAACAAAGATTTAGAATTGGGTTTAAATTTAAAAATAGGGGACATAAGTAATGAAATAACATTATTAACATACGAAGCACAGAACACTAAAGTAAACGAAGGTGAAAATAATGGTGAAACAACAGTATTTATAGATCAAAATATTGATCATTCTTATGCCATCATTGGGGATCATAGGGAGATTTTAAAAAGGTTTCATAAAATACAAGCCGAAAATGAGACCCTCAAAGAAGAAGTAATGAATTTAAAGGAAAGGGTATGTTTATTAATGTTAAATATTTACGCTTTATTTATTATATCTATTTATTTTTCAGCTTAAATTCGTAAAGGACGAGAATGAAGAAAATAAAAAACATTTTAAATTGACCTGTGATATGAATCTACTCGACTCAAAATATAGATATTTATATGAGAAGAAAAACAAAAAATCAAAGAAAACGATGAAGCACTGAGGTTTTATACAGGTTTTGAAAATATCGCTCGTTTTGAAATATTATCAAATTTTATTAAACCAGGTTATGATTTAGTTCGAAGAATGAATTATAAAAATAAAGAACATTCTACTAGAGATTTCATAATAAATTTTGAAGACCAGTTATTTTTAGTGCTTGTATGGTTAAGATTAGGACTACTAGAAGATGACATTGCATATAGATTTGATATATCTGTCTCTACATTTAGTAGGATTTGGTCATTTTGGATAGATTTATTATATAGTCAACTGTCACAGGTCAACATTTGGCCCAGTAGAAATATAATAAACAAATATATGCCATCTTCTTTTAAAAATGTATATCCAAATACACGAATTATTTTAGACTGAAATATAAATATAAATATAAACGTCACTTTAAATATACCTCCGTTTTTAAGGAAAAAGCAATTTAATGAAGCAGAAGTAGCAGAAACAAGGGAAATTGCAACCCTTCGAGTTTATGTTGAACGAGTTATAAGACATGTTAAAACATTTCATATACTGCAAAACTACTTCGGTTTAAATAAATTTTCATATTTTCGTCCTGCTTAAGAAACGGAGCATGTTTGCCAGCTATCGCTTCTCTTAAACTTAAATTCAACTCCATTGCTTTCGCTAATGTTTTTAATTCTAATAAAATGAATTCTTCAATCTCCGAATCGTACACAATTCTGTCTGGTGATGCACCCAAAAAAGGAATACCTGGATTGATACAAAGCCCACACGGTATGATTTCAACATGTTTTTTTTGTTCCACATATTTCTGTACATTTTTTTTATTGTCCAACCCAAACTTCATATATTTGGACGAATAATATGTACCTTTAAAATTTTTTTTAACAAAATTGCAGTCAACAGGTTTTTTTCTTTGTATAATGTTATAAAAATTGGAAGCTGTTATTCTTTTTTGTCTCTCTAAGTACCAAATTGGATTATTACTTTGATTTATTGTATTTATTTGCAGTTGTCTTGCTTCTTCTAATGTTATTGAAAAACTAAGTAATTTAGTCATATTTAAATTGTATTCTTTAACTATTGATTCTAGATCTTCTGCCCATAATTCTTTGACTGGTACTGTCGAATGATATGAAACTTGTGTGTCACTGTATGCTCTTCTTTCTTTATTTGAAAAAAACGGTTCAAAATTGTTTTCTTCTATGGTGTCAGCAAACATGAGGGATATTTTTGCGTTTGTTAATTTTAAATGTTATTCTTTTAAGGAATTTGATGTCACTGGAACTTTTTTAATATTTTCTAATTTTTGTCTTCTCTTATGAATGTTCAACAACTCCTTTTCGACCGTGCTGGATCATATTTTATAAAATGTAATTCGCTAAAAACTTTTGTATTTTGATACATTGCAGATGTAGATCCAGTACCCCACTGTTTTACTCGATAAGTACAAAGTATATCTTCTGGAACAATGTTAATTTGTAATCTGCAGTCTAATAAAAAACCACAGCAAAACAAAAACATGTTTTCATTTTCCTGGTAACCCCGCAGGACATCCACATTTTGCATTTTCTATGTCTCCTGCATAGCTTATTATAGCATAAACATTATATTTTGTTTTCAATTTCATGCTGGCCTCTATCTGGCATTTTATACTAATATTCTTATTATTGAAACTTAACATTAAGTTACTTAACTTTTGATTTTTGTACATTCTGTATCCACTAACGTAACTTTTGTAATGTTTATTATCTGCGAAATTATTAATATGTCTTTCACAATATTCTTTGGGAAATCTTTGGAAATTTTTGGTCCACTCAACATTTTCTATTGTTTTCAGAGTTTCTCTGAGAAAAATCAAATTAACAAGTGGTAAATAAATTAATTTATTGTTCATTAAACTTACTTGATAATGTTTACACTCATCTTGCCGCCTATAAATTCACATAACCAAAAAGAAGAACCTTATGACGTTTAGGTCTACTATTTTTAGTTTACAAACTTCCGACAGATGTCTCATTTTCAGTGAAAATGATCCATTTGAAAAGTTTTGGATTGTGCTCGTTCGTTCAGCAATTTTATTAAATGTTTAATTTCAGTGCAACAATATTTTATGTACAGTTACTTTAGTTTTTGTGACGAGACCATTTAAGCTCCCAAGTGTCTGCTGCACCTATTCAACTTATTCTTGGAAGGTCTAGTTTGGGTATTTTTCATAATCCATTGCAGGTGTTCAGTAGACATCTGGTCCAAATTCCACATTCTGCATTCGTACGCCGATCTTGAGCTATCTCGTCGCTCTGTGCTATCCCTCCTCTTCCACGCACCCTTCTGGTGGGGGTTCTTTTCTGATCTTTGATTGGAGGCGACATTATTGTAAAATTTCTCTTGCCTAGTTTTAAGTTAGTTAGTAACAGCTACTCAAACAGCTAACATCAACATTTGTTATTTATCCGTTCGTATAGTTTTAGTAAGATTTGTTATATCGTATGTTGTATTTAAAATAAAACCTTTAAAGGCAGTGAATATTTTAATTTTGAGAAAACTCGACACACCCTCAACAGATTGTATCAATTTATTTTTCACGAAAATCTGTTCAGAGTCTACCTCCGGTAGTACTTACTGCTTATCAATTGTATCCAAAATCAAATATGTTGTTTCCCTTCATTCAAAATTCGTAAATAGTAAATTTGACAAGCTTTGGAGTATATCATAATATATTTTTCACGAGAATCTGTTCAGAACTTCAAGTAAAGTATCACTTCTGGTTGACTAATTTTAGCCAAAATCTAATATGTTGTTTCCCATGGTATATAAGTGTTAAATACTAGAATTTAAAAGTTTTAGATTATATTTTAATATAGTTTTTCATTAAAAACTGTAAAGGGCTTCAAGTATAGTATCACTTCCATTTATCCAATTTTACCCAAAATCTAACCAACTCATTTTATGAATGCAGAAAGCTTAAATACGGAAAATAGATATATTTTGAAGTTTGTTATAAGAGTTATCGTGGACGAAAAAAATCGTCACATACACACACACACACACACATTATAGTAAAATAGTAAAAACGTAATGTGTAGACCCTAATTCGTGCTTATTTACTGAAAACTCACTATCAAATTTTTGGCACCACGAGGGGTGAAAATAGTGTTCGTAGAAAAAGAATGTATAATATACGTGTCAAAAGAGTTTTTATTTTGTTCTCACAAAATAAAATACCACTTTTAATACTTAAATCATAAATAACTACTATCGCAACAAAATTTTAATATGCTTTGATACTATTTAAAACATAAGTATTGTTTTGAAGTCAATTTTGGATGCTGCGTATTCTTACTGTAAACAAAATTACTCTCCTGTATTTAGAACAAAATTGCAATTGCAACGATGTGGTGTCATCGTGCCAATTTTGCAGAGTACAGACAGACTATAGTAGAATACCTCCATCAAGTTTTACATGACGTGTTACAAAAATAAGACGTGCCCTTGAATGGTTAATTTACATAATTACATAATAATTAGAAAAAAATATTTTCACAAATAAAGAATAATGTAATAAAAAAATTCATTTTTCTTCAGTATAAAGTGTTTTAATATATATATATATATATATATATATATATATATATATATATATATATATATATATATATATATATATACACATAACTTGTAATATCTCATTCCTGTCTCCAGGATGAAAAGAGGAATCATTTAAATTTTTACATTACGTTTCGATAAACGATATAGTCAATCTTTAGGAATTCATAAAAGTAGTACACAAATGTATCATCATGGCATTTTGCCCACTGACGAGTGTGCTAATCTACTTTGCATGCAGATTTCAGTAATAATGACATATTAATACAATGCGGGCCTTTACCAGGCCTCATCTCACTGGCACTCATCACTGACGTGGAGAGGGACTCATATGTATAAGATTTGTTGTTTACTTACTACTCGTGTAAAGCTTTGCAAAGATATCGGATTTCATATGTAACCATATCGGAATTTCATTGAAACCGTTTCTTTTGTTCATACGGCGATTTCCACCTTTTTTCAAGGATTGACAAAAACGTCGGATCAAGTATTTTGGCAAACCAAGAAAATATTTTGAAATACATTGAGTGATATTTACATATTTATAAATAGATACCTTTTCCTTAAATTAAATATGCACACTGTATTTTTACCTTCCGTCGCCTTTAGGTAAGGAAGGTATTGTCTTTGGTCAAAAAATTCGATGATGAGTTCTTAATCGATAAGCAGGTGCACTTGACATAAGTGTGTATATCTTATAATTTTACTGGAAATATAGGATCTTTCGTTAGAAATTTTCCGTATGGAATTTGTATAAAACACATACAAAAGCGGGAAGGTAATGTACAAGAAATAGAATCTTTAGCGAGGAAATTTCTGTATAAAATTTGTACAAAATACACAGAACTGACGGAAAATAATGTGGTGGCCACATCAGATTTTTTTTATTATACATCATATTTATTTGCAAGAATTTTTTAGATAGAATATATATAATATATATATATAAAATAGTTATAGAAGTGCCAAGAAGTATGTGTTATATATTTTATTTTTTTACTAGAGACAAGCGAAGATTAATTACGAATCTACAATACTTCAATTATATGAAACACGCACACACACGCGTACGCAAGCACAGAATTTACTGACCACAATGATTATGCAAAAAAATTAAAGAGTAATAATTCAAACAAATTATTAATTGCGTAGGCTTGATTCTGACTAGCTATACGGCCTTCCATAACTCTAGTATACTAAAAATGGCATTGTATACCTAGGGGTAGTGGTAGCAATTTGCGGTTGTACAATTAAAATGCAATGGGATCATACAAACAAAATATTGATTTTTTTCTCATAAATGAAAACTTTACTTAATATTATGCATAATTTATCAAATACATATATTTAACCTCCCATCATAAACAAATCTAGTTAAAAATACTTGCCATTTATTTTATAAATTTTACATTAATATTTACTTCAATTTAAATCTACTAAAGTGGTATAAATATTTATTTATATACTATATTATTTTATAAAAATTTCAATAGCTCTGACTTAAATATTTATAAATATTTGTTTACAATTGTCACACATTACGTCGTATTTCATTTATTTCTAGTTTTTATAACTTGTAACATTTTTATAACTTGTAACTATATTTCAATATAACTTGTATATTATATATGTAAAAAATGTTATTAACAAAAATGTAATATATTTTCTAGCGTCGGTCTGATGATGGACTATCGTCCAAAATTGATCGCCACTTGAATAAATAAATAAATAATACATTCTGCATCATCACACAACAGGTGTATTTCATTTTAACCCTTTACATATATTTAATATTATTATACTTTTCCTTACGTACTTTGTGACGTCATAACTTTGTACACAAGTAGAATGATAGTCACTGACACGAGTACTATACATGAATGTCAGACCTTTTTCATATTAAAATTATTTGGTATTGGAGTTACAATCGCAATCAAAAAATTATATTTGTATTCTTTGGACAATTAAATCTACGTATTCAATGGAAACAAGGTAGGTTAAATAGGTCGTTGTTGTGCATATTCTATACATAAATACCCAAATAAATTTAAAAATCACGTTATTTTAATGTTGTCTACCCTGTGTTTGTACATACACATCTGGGTTAATTCTCGCCCGGGCTGTCTTGTCGTTGGAAATGATCGATGTAGCATTTCCGATCGATGACTAAGGTCACCGATGTGGTCAGTTCTTATTCACGGTGAATGTTGTAACTGCTAGTTGTGTGTTAGATAAGGAAAGAACAAGAAGCAGAGATAAAGAAAAGGATTGTCGATTGTCTGGACTTCTTCCAAACAGGACCGGAGGACTACTAGGGCACGCCTTTAATGTTTCGCAGGAATTCTAGAAACCAAGAATATCAGCATGAGATGTTGCAAAGGGAAATACTGTTTTAATATATTTGTTGCGAAATTTCCTGGTACTTATTTATTTTTGAAATGAAATTTAAATTCAACAGCTCATAAAATATAATCACTAACCATTATAGTTTCTCATTATAATATTAAAAATTAAACATTACCTCGTAATAATATAGTTATTTGCAATAGGGCTGTTGCAAGAATTTATGAATTCTAAGCACTACATTTTAAGACATTATTCTTTACAGAGCCTCAAATATGAAAATATAACGAAATATCCATTAGATACTATATTTTACAATTAATTATTGAAATTTGTGTAATATTGAATGTGACGTCGGAAAACATTCAGTTTAATAAACTATCGCAAATTTTTATTTATATAAATAACGTAAACTGTATTCCTATTGACTATGAATAACGTACCGTATGTGAAACCGACTCAATATTTTCTATTTTCAAAATTATGTAATTTGAAATGAAAAACAATGGAACGAAAATATACAAAGTGAAATAAAATCACTAGAGAAAAATGAAACTTGGTTTTTAAGCGATTTACCTTCAGGTAAGAAAGCACTTGATACTAAATGGATTGTCAAAATAAAATATTACTCCGATAGAACAGTTGATAAATACAAGACTAGACTTGTAGTAAAAGGATTTAGTCAAACCGAGGGACTCGACTATACTGAAACATTTGCTCCGGTAGCAAGAATGACTGCTTTCAGAACAATACTTGCAGTAGGAAATAAGCAAAATATGTTTATCCATCAAATGGATGTTAAAACAGCTTTTCTGCAAGGGAATATAAATGAAGGAAATATATATATATATATATATATATATATATATATATATATATATATAAATACCTCATGGTTGCACTGAAAATTTAAATAATGAAAACAAAGTACGCAGATTAAAAAGGCCCCTTTATGGTTTAAAGCAAGCCCTTTGATGCTGCAATCTACGTTTCAATCAGTATTTACAAAAACTTGGATTCAAGAAATCAGAATCTGATCACTGTTTGCACATAAAATCGGAAATACCTCTTAAAATTTGTTTATTACACTTTGTAGATGATTGCATTTGATTTTCGAGACCAGCTCGTTTTGTTCTTTTTCCAAATTGAGTTGTAACTTTTTATTAAATTTCATTTGTCGCGAAAACCTGTATCTCGAAATAAATTTCATACCCTAGACCCAGCCGCCGCTTTACTTTCTCAACTAACCGGTGCAAATTTTATGAATGTACACGTACAAGTAGGAAGAGTTTGCTTATTTTTGTAAACAATATTACATTCTGTATTACTGTGTAATTTATGTTGTGCAAGACGTAATATTGGCAACGACGAAAAGAGATTTCAATAAGATTGAAAGTTGAATTAAAAAACTACGACGTCTGTAAGCTCAATACAACAGTTTAATATCAACAAACCACGTACATGGAATATGTATGTACAACTAAAGTATTACTGTTTAGCAAACGATCAGCAGTAAAGAAACATGAAATACATCTGACAGTCATCGGGCCAACATTTGGCATATTACAATCTCTAATATCACCTGCAGAACCAGACACAAAATCATACGATGATCAGAAAACACTTCATGCCACAAACTTCAAGGATATACAAAAGTTTCTTATTTTGTAACAGAACACAGCAAAAGAAGAATCAATAGCATCCTATGTGACAAAATTACGCCGTTTAGCTGAAGAATGTGAATTCGACACTACCATAAATGATCGTTTGTTAAACCAGTTTGTAGCTGGATTACGTGATGATAATATTCAAAGACGATAGTTATGTCACTCGCAGGAGAAGCCGCTGCAATTACATGCACTGCTCGAAACAAAGAATGTAGTTACAGGCTCAACAATGAATCATGTACAAGGCAATGCAAGAAAAAATTACGATAAACAGTCTTCAGCGCAGCAAGGACCACACACAAAGACATGTGCTTGCTGTGGAGGTACACATAATCGTGACGGATGTAAATTCCGCAACGCAGAATGTAACTTTTGTCATCAAAAGGGACACATAGAAAGACTGCGTCATGCTAAGAAAAGGGCAATAAGAAGCACCTGGAAACCAAAGCAACTGACATCAAACAAATCAAAAACCAATCAAGTTAACAATGAAGAATCACAAAACGCATACGACGACTCCTACATATGTAACATCATACCTACAATAGGGAAGATTAAAATTACAGTGAACATAGAGGGTCTCAACCGTGAAATGGAGGTCGAGTAGGGTTCCGATTATTCCATAATTTCGTTTGCGACATACCTAAGTTTTTGGCCAACAATTGAACCTCTACATAACAACTTGCGTGATTATCAAAAAAATCAAATCAAGATAAAGGGAACATGCAAAGTAAATGTCCCCTAAAAGAACTACAGAAGGCAACTATGGCTTATAGTAGCTGAAGGTAGTTTAACTAATTTTCTATGACTAGAATGGTTTCAACCATTGGGTATAGAACTCACTGGAATAAATGGAGTACAACAATCAATTACAATAGATGCAATCCTTCGGCAGTACAAAGAAGTTTTTGATGAGAAATTGGGAAGTTACAGCGGACCACCAGTCTTCATTCCACTTGATCGGAAGGTAACTCCTATCCGTTTAGAAGCACGTAATGTTCCTTTAGCACTGCGACCGCGCATCGATTTAGAAATTAAACGATTATCGAAAGAAGACGTCCTACAAACGATATCCAATCCTAAGTGGTCCACTTATGTAGTCCCTGTAATCAAACCAAATGGGGCTATTCGAATGTGTGGGGACTACAAAGTCACCATTAACAAGGCGCATCCATACCCAAATCTTGCACTAAATCATCTTTTGTCAAATATAACAGGAGGAGGATGTAACAAGACGAAATTCAGCGGCATTATATTTATTTATTTATATACAAATACACTGTCCAACAGGGGGAAACCTATTGACTAGACAGGAAAGAAGACACATTAAAATAAGTTAAAAATATAAAGTGAAAAATACAAAAAATATAAAAATTAAACAAATACAAGGAGAAAAATTAATAAAAGATGGAGTCTAAGGTTAAATTTAACTAAAACTAATATAATTACCCCTTAACCTTAAAATTAATTTTAATAAAAACTAGGTACGTATTTCGAGAACTAAGTTCTCATCATCAGTAATACAACAAGTGAAAAGTTAAACAGAGTAGTCAAGATTACTCAACATGTCAACCATGCCAGAGGTCCTAACAACTCTGAAAAACAAGGGAGAGAACTGGGATTATATAGGGATGGGAGTCACAGGTGAATGATTACCTATAAACTAAGATAATTTCCGTCCAATAATGAGTCATTAAATATTAAATCGTCCAATAAAATTTAACTTTGTAATAAATTGAAAAGTTTTGAGTTTGGTATGGGACCGAGATCTGCGTTCATCAAATTATTTTTATATTTATTTATTATTAAACTCTCGTATGCATCTAAATATCTATCATTATTAATATGTTTTAAAAGTTTAATATTAGAATTGTTAACTTTGTGATTATTAATGAACATATGTTGAGCTACGCTAGATTTTTCTGGATTACCGCTTTTTAGATGATAAAAATGTTCTTTAAACCGAGTGTCAATTTGTCTTTTAGTTTGACCGATGTAAACTTTATTACAATCATTACAACTAATTTTATAAATACCGGATTTTTTGTTAGTATCTATTTTATCTTTAGGATTACCTAATAACGATTTAATGGTATTATTTGATTTGTAAGTTACTGTTAAATTATGATTTTTAAAAATTTTGTTTAAACTTTTGGAAAAAGTTAAAGACATTACATTAGATAAAAACGAAATAATGGTTTCTTTTGACGTCAGTTCTTTATTTCCAAGTGTACCTATCCCGGAAACTTTAGAATATTTGAAAACATTTTTAGAAAATAACGACTTAGAGGATTCAAAAATTAATGAGTATTTAAAACTTACTGAACTTTGTATGAAGCAAAATTACTTTCAAGTAAATAATAAATATTACCACTAAAATGAAGGCACAGTTATGGGAAATAGTTTATCACCATTTTTAGCTAATTTATTTATGAGTAATTTCGAAATTGAGTTTAAGAAAAAACAATTATTTTCCTAGATTTTGGATTAGATATGTAGATGATATTTTTGCCATAGTTAATACCAATAAATGCGATTTGAAAAAGTTTCTGGACAGTTTAAATTCAGTTTTCCCATCAATTAAATTTACAATCGAAAAAGAAACCAATGAACAGTTACCTTTTTTGGACGTACTGGTTATTAGAAACAAGAACAAATTAGATTTTGATATCTATAGAAAATCCACGAACACTAATAGATTTATAACGGCTGACACAAATCATTTTTGGCAACATAAATTAGCTTTGTTTAATTTCTTAATAAACAGATTAACTAAATTTCCTTTAAACAAAAAACGATTTAAAACTGAACTAAACTATATTAAAGAAATAGCTAAGTATAACGGCTTCCCGGTTAAAACTATCGATAAATTAGTTAATAAATTTAAAAATCGCCAATCCATTTCTAATTTTACAACGCTAACGCCATCTAATAATAAAAATAATAATAAATACATAACACTACCGTACGATAAAGCTTCCAAAAGTTTAAACAAAATTTTTAAAAATCATAATTTAACAGTAACTTACTAATCAAATAATATCATTAAATCGTTATTAGGTAATCCTACAGATAAAATAGATACTAACAAAAAATCCGGTATTTATAAAATTAGTTGTAATGATTGTAATAAAGTTTACATCGGTTAAACTAAAAGACAAATTGACACTCGGTTTAAAGAACATTTTTATCATCTAAAAAGCGGTAATCCAGAAAAATTTAGTGTAGCTCAACATATGTTCATTAATAATCACAAAGTTAACAATTCTAATATTAAACTTTTAAAACATATTAATAATGATAGATATTTAGATGCATACGAGAGTTTAATAATAAATAAATATAAAAATAATTTGATGAACGCAGATCTCGGCCCCATACCAAACTCAAAACTTTTCAATTTATTACAAAGTTAAATTTTATTGGACGATTTAATATTTAATGACTCATTATTGGACGGAAATTATCTTAGTTTATAGGTAATCATTCACCTGTGACTCCCATCCCTATATAATCCCAGTTCTCTCCCTTGTTTTTCAGAGTTCTTAGGACCTCTGGCATGGTTGACATGTTGAGTAATCTTGACTACTCTGTTTAACTTTTCACTTGTTGTATTACTGATGATGAGAACTTAGTTCTCGAAATACGTATCTAGTTTTTATTAAAATTAATTTTAAGGTTAAGGGGTAATTATATTAGTTTTAGTTAAATACAAGGAGAGTTAAAAAAATTACAGGAAGACCATCATGTAACAATGGCCAGAATTTGTTTCAAAAAATATTTAGGATCATGTAGGAAGACATCAACATTGGCAAATTTCAAATCGTAAGTTGAACTCATGCGGTAAACTGGTGATGCTGAGAAAATGTTAGTACGGGGAGTTGGGAGGTAGAAAGTTCGGGAATAGCGAGTTTGTACGGAAGGTGCGTGGAATGATAGCATGCTAAGGCAATTAGGATCATCTATTGTACCATGAATCAGTTTACACAGATAATGCATAGAGTTAATATCACGACGTACACTAAGGGTGTGGAAATTAAATAATTTAAGCAATTCTCTATAAGAAACTGTTCTATTAGGGTAAATATTATTGCTTTTAAAATATAAATATTTTAGGAACTTTTTTTTAATATTCTCAATATGGTCCTGATAAACTTCATAAAGGGGACTCCAGATAATTGCACAATATTCTAATTTAGATCTGACGAATGCGAAATAAAGGGTTAAAATTGAAGAAATGTTACGGAAGTAACGCGCGTTTCGAATTAAAAAACCAAGCATTTGGTTTGCTGACTTATGTATAAGAATAATATGACTAGAAAACCAAAGCTTCGGATCAAATGTGACGCCGAGATCTTTGATTGTATAGGCCCGAGAAAAACGAGTTTAGTTTAAAATATAATTATAACAAACAATTGAATTACTTCGCGAGTACGACATTATATAACACTTATAAAGGTTCAGAGTAAGTTTATTGAGTTCACACCATTTAGCGAGGTTATTAAGATCTTGTTGAAGTAAGAGACAATCAGCTAGTGATGAGATAGGTAGAAATATTTTTAAGTCATCAGCAAATAAAAGTTTGTTACATTTCAAAATATCAGTTACGTCGTTAATGAATAAAATAAATAAAAGAGGACCTAAATTAGAACCCTGCGGAATACCTGATGAAGCAACGAAGGAAGATGATTTATGCCCAAGGAACTGAACAAAGAGTTGTCGGATGCTAAGGTAGGAGGAAAGGAGGGCTATTAAGGAATTTGATAAGCAGACAAAATTAAGTTTATTTAATAAAATGTGATCGATTCAATCGAATGCTTTTGTGAAGTTCACTTGCCCTTTTTTATCCAAAGGAGAGGATACAACATGGGTAAAATACATTAAATCACTGCTAGTTGATCTTGTTTACATGTTGCAGGTGAGATATTTGATTTTTTATTTTTGACTATTTCATTCATAAATTTATAAGCCAATCCAAATTCAGCCTAGTTACCAAGTTTTATTTCGACAAAACACCGTCACAAAAATTTTATCGCACCCTTTAAGCCAATAAGATGCCGTATTTTTACAAGTGAGTTTTGATAAGCGAAAAATTTTTGAAGGTTAGATACATATTGTTTACATACCTGTCAAAGTGTGTATATTTTCACTGTTAGCAATTTTTATTAAAAACAACAGCGCGTGGGATATTAGAATTTGATTCCGCGCTGTCACATATTTTGGTAACAGCGCATGGGATATTAGAATTTGATCCTGTGTTGTTACATAATTTGGTAGCAATGTGTGGGATATTAGAATTTGATTCCGCCCTGTTACAAGGATATTATGCCAAGATAGACATGTCACAAGCTTATCTGTCGATGAGTCTGCAGCCGAAGCTCAAACAATAATCACACATCGGGGTGCAAATATAGTGAAACGTCTACAATTTGGAGATAGTATTGCACCAGGGATATTTCAAAATGTCATGGATGAACTACTACGAAATATACCCGGTGTAACGCTATATTTTGACGACATACTTATCAGCGTTACGGGAATGCTCCAACTCACAGAAATAGTGAAACAAGTCCTGCAAAGATTTTAAGAAAGAGAACTACACGCAAATCGAGATAAATGTATTTTTAGTGTTACATTTGTATAATTCTAGGATATTGAGTCGATAAAAAAAGGTATCCATCCTGCTGAATCCAAGGTAAAAGCAATTAAGAATGCACCAGCTCCAAAAAACAAATAAGATAAGCTTCTGGGTCTTTTAAAACATCCAAACCAACTCCAGATATCATCTCTCCACGGATGTTGTCCGGGACCTAAGATTGCAAATGCTGATGCACTAAGTCGTCTACCTTGCCCATTCCCAGACGTTCCTGTCCCAGAATCCTCAGGCGTTTTCTTCACTGAAACTCTTAATCACCACTCACTGCATCTGATCTGGGTAAACTAATAAAAAAGATCAAGTTTTATCTACAGTTTATACCTGGGTGGAAGGGGATAGTCTGCCAAAACAATTAAAGGTTTCGAGGCATTCTCTACTAAACAACATGAGATTTCTATTAATACAGATTGTTTATTATGGGGACATCATGTGATTATAGCAAATGATGCACGTAAACAAGTATTGATAAATCTGCTACCCGAAATTCGTATTTCAAGAATATTTACATATATATATATATATATATATATATATATATATATATATATATATATATATATATACCGGGACGACAAAGTGACTTGGCATATAGGCAAATCTAAAAAGGATAACAGGTAACATTGACTTGTCAACTGTGACATTTCACACCAGTCTGGTTCTCATTTTTTTATGTTATTCTTGAATACTTATTCTGTTAATTCAAAATATGTATAATTTATTTAAAAGACAAGATTTGTCTTAATTATTTATAATTTAGCTATGGTGGTAATGTTCATTCTACCTTTTTCCGAAGATTACAATATTTTGACTTGTGTGAAGATAACCTCTCTATTGATGCAGTCGTCCTCGGTAAACAAAGCAACCTGAATAAATAAATGGAATTGTTTTTGAGGAGTTTAATTGTTACACATACTTTCTTTCATTTATTTTCAGATCAAACTCGTTTCCGCGAGTCTCCTCCGCAAACGTCGAATTTAGCTTCGTTGCTCCAAATTACACTGTGCCATTGTCTTTGACTCCAGGTCCGGTGTTCTCGAGCCCATTTCACATCTATTACGTTTCTGTAATCTGGTTACTAATGGCTTTTCTTTTGCCTATTGAAAAAAATATATAACCTATTAACAAATTGTAGAAAAAAGGTGGTTGAATATTGTTACCTTATAGAACTTGTATCCTATATTTTGAATAGTTCTCTTCGTTGTAGACATCGAAACTTTATTTCGTATGCTCTCCCTCCATAGCACAGTTATTTCTTTAGTATTTCACCGCCAGTTTGTTTTTACAATTCTACGTAAAGCACGCTTATTTGCTTTCGTAATAGTAGATGGTCGGCCGGGTTTGATTTTTATTTCGACTCCGCCTGTTCTTTTATATAAATTAATGATATCTTGCACTGTAGATCGAGGAACAGAATGCGAAACAGATATTCGACGAGCCGAAATTCCTTTCTATGGGAATTAATGATAGATAAGCGCAAATCTTTACTTAGAGATTTACCACCAGACATTATGCTTGAAAAACTACTAATAACTAACCAATAACCACCGATAACTAATTTTGACAGCTATTTTGTTGATTTGTGCAATATTTTAATGACTAGTATGATATGTGGCCGAACTATTATGACATATCAGTTGGACCATACTTTCTGTTATATGAATTTAGTTTATTAGGCGATTTTAATAAAGTGCCCAGTTTTCGTAAATTTAAAATCTATATTTTAATACAGATGAAAAAGATTTGTAGAAATTCCTTACCATTTGTCTAGGTGTAATGATTTGTTAAGGAGTCTAATACAAAATGTAAGCCGGCCGAAATATTATGGGCCTGGGCTCGTATATATATATATATATATATATATATATATATATATATATATATATATATATATATATATATTACCTGTCATAACATTCATGGGGTCTCGTGGCCGTGTGCCTGAGTGTCAGTTCGCGAATCTGGGGAACCGGGTTCGATCCCGACCGACGCCAAATATTTCCAATTTTAAATGGCACAAAATTGACCCCTGTGGTGCCCGTGAGGTGACGCCTGGTAAGCGCCCGCACGGTGCAAATATTTCATCATTACCGATATCTGTGTACAATGCAGATTGGCACACCCAGCAATGGGTAATAAGCCGTGATGATATATTTATATTTATTTATTTATTTATAACATTCATAACCAAAACATTCAAACAGTATAACGCATTTGTTACGTTGTCCGACCGCTAGGGCGGCGCTCGTTTCGCTGGACGACAAAGTCACTTGGCGTATAGGCAAATCTAAAAAAGGATAACAGATAACATTGACTTGTCAACTGTGACATTTCATACCAGTCTGGTTCTCATTTCTTATACGTTATTCTTGAATCCTTATTCTATTAATTCATAATATGTATAAGGGCCGGTTGTACAATTACAGTTTAAACTATGTTTATTGCAAAACCATGGTAACGCGCAAACATCTTGTTGTACATCAGCGGTTTAGTGTTTACACTTAGTTTAAACCACTGCTCGTGATCGACCGTTTAAACTACAGGTAAACTTAGTTTAACTTTAAACTGCCGATATCTTAATCTGCAGTTTAAACTGTAATTGTACAACCGGCCCTAATTCATTTAAATGTTATAAAATCATCCATATCTCTTTTTATACTGAAAATATTTCAATCTAAATAACAACATTAAAATGTCAAATGACATTTGTAACGTTCTTCTTAATATTGTAATAAATGAATAGACAGTTGCTTAGATTCTGACTTGCGTGATGTGTGATTCGTGGATTTCATATCTACCCCAAATTGGTTATGACATTATACACGTTCATTTAACTAGTATTGCCTACATTTCCATTTTGCAGATTATAACGAAATGATAAGGTTTTCATGTGGGAGTAGAAAAAACAGCAAATGCAAATCAGTTACCAAATGCGGTAATAAAAAAAGTTTCATTTTTATAGTTCAAACATACATCTTTGTTTGCTTTTATTGTATTATAAAATTAGGTACAAGTTTCAACAGGATTTGTCTTAATTATTAATAATTTAGCTATGGTAGTAATATTCATTCTACTTCTTTCCGAAGATTACATTACTTTGTCGTCCTCGGCAAACAAAGCAACCTGAATAAGTAAATGAAATTGTTTTTTATTTATTATTTTTAAATTTTCTTATATTATTTTCCAAATATGATTTTAGTATTGCATACTAGCCTAACCTCGGCTTCGCCGAGTTTACCCTAGGGCTCCGCCGATAGTGTTTTATGATAGACTATACGTACATCCAATCTGTCTACGCACAATTTAAAACCAAAGTGCTAACGCCAGTAGTCTTGTCAGATACCTAAATTCTCTCAAACGATTTAACTTTATGCATAAAACAAAAGCCAATGAACGTGTCAGCAATTTTGACACATGTATCTAACAGTCCTTAATTAGACCTCTCTCATTTGATACCAAACACGACATATTTCTAACATATTTATGCCCAAAACAAAAGCCGACTGAGATGTCTAATTGTTAACACTTCCATATCAGCAGACAAAATTTTAGTTGATCCCAATCACGACAGGCAGAAAACTTTTCATTTAATACCGAACAAAATATATTTCTGACAAACAACAAGAAATGTTTTGTCAAGGACTATCATGGAGAAATGTCAAAAAACGACAGCTCAGTCGGCTACCGCTTTCTTGCAAAAAGTTGTCAATAATATTTCAGAAGTATAATCAAAAAATGCAGTTAAATATAATTTTTCGACATACCTACATACCAGGTGGCACTCCAAATCCGTTACATAGGCATTTAACATGGAAAAACAGTTTTACCTCGCGCATTGCTTTCCAAATTATTTTTGAAAAAATACTTCAAATAAAAGTTGTAGATCATGAAATTCTGCATTTGAATCAAGAAAAAAATTAATTGTGCATGCTTTGTAACGGCAGAAATTGCAAATGAAAATATCGAAAATCACGTCAAAAATAGTAATAGCCATAAAATTAAAACAAA
The DNA here is from genome assembly GCA_963082715.1 of Harpalus rubripes. NCBI lineage: Eukaryota > Metazoa > Arthropoda > Insecta > Coleoptera > Carabidae > Harpalus > Harpalus rubripes. The sequence continues at coordinate 41,046,830 of OY720455.1, read as the reverse complement.
CAACATAACAAATGTAATTTTTTATGTGATTAAAAGTCTCAATATTTGACAGTTAAAACATCAATCATTTGTTTGTCTGTTTGTTTTAATTCCATGGCTAGTGCTATTAAACTAAAATTTTCATATTTAATTTCTAGAGTTACTAAACATAGGAAATGGATTTTGTTTATTAATATGAAAGTAGAATTTTATGCTCTACAACTTTTATTTGAATAATTTTTTTCTATAATAATTTGGGGGACAACGCGTTACGGAAAACTGTTTTACCATGTTAAATGCTTATGTATACAAAGTGATTGGTAGGAACTGATAAAAACATATATTGAAATGAACAAATGCTGCGCGTTTTATGCGAGCAAACAGGACAAAATGTCTTAATTACAGGATAAATACAGTGTGTTAAAAAAATTCGGAGTAGGCTATGTACAAAGAGACGTATGTCAATTAATTAAATGTCAATTTCACTTAAAATATTGTCAAAAATGTTTTGCAAAGAAATCAAAGCTTTTCAAATTAGAAAACGGCGAATGTCGATAAACTGTATCCTTTGACAACTTGACTTTTGAATTGAATATTGATCAGACACACGTTTCTCTGTTCATAGCCTACTCTGAGTTAGGATTTTTTTTGAACACACTGCATAAACATAATATTAATAACACGTCTATGAGTACACAATACTAAATTTTAAGGTAAAAATAAATCAAACAAAACTCAAAAATGTGATATTTTAATTCCAAAGTAAACAATTAGTTACAAAATGTAGAAAAGTAAGTAGTTACATTACATTAATAAAGTTTGGATTGTTATTAAAGGGGAAAAATGCAAGACTCATAGGTATACAAGATTACTTTTGTGGCTTATGCTGTATGATTATAGCCCAGTTGCATAAAATATTGTTAACTTTAATCACATTGTTAACTTTGACAAGACTTCTTTTCCATTGTATTTTTGATACGTATCCACGGTTACATTGTGCATATGATCAGCTAACAACGTTTTATGGCCCTATGTAATTATAAAGATTTTTTACTAATTGGCAATAAAAGAATTTTAAAATAGATAATTCTGAACGTAATATAACAAAATGAAATGCAGATTAAAATCTGTACCCTTTTAAGATAGATATTGAATTATGGTGCACTCTCCACGCCAGCAATGAGTGCCCGTGAGGTGACGCCTGGTAAACGCACGCACGGTACAAATATGTCATCATCATTACCGATATCTGCGTACAAAGCAGATTGGCACACCCAGCAATCGGTAATATGCCGTGATGATATATTTATTTATTTATTGAATTATGTTTAATGTGAAATAATTTTAAACGTAATGTAAGAAAATGAATTGCAAAAAAAACAGATTAAAACATACCATCTAAAATTATTGAATTGTCTTGTTCCAAACATTAGGACATGATTTTCCTGTAGGATTTTTGGTGTATCCAATGAGTAACACATTTCTGGCTGGATTCGATGAAGAACAACTAACTAACGCGTATGTCTTTCTCAGCCTGACATTTTGTTAAATCTATTTACAAAATAAAATATATAAATGAACAATAAACATGACTTAAAATCATTACATATACTTCGTTCTACGATGTCTTCCGATGCCATTTCTCCACTGCTCTCTATCTTGCCATATATCTTCATTTAATTCCCTCTCTCTCTCTCTCTCTCTCTCTCTCTCTTATTCCTTCTTGGACTCCTGCTACCCAACTTCTTCTAGGTCTCTTTTATTTTTGCCGGTAGATGTATACTGTAGTATTTGTTTAGGAAGCCTCTCATTACGCATTCGCTGTATGTATGTTTATTTCTAGACCTCAGCTACGGTGTTCTTCTATAAATTTTCGTATCATGTATTCACTATCGTTGTAGTCTTGTGCAATAAGTATTTGATCATCTGCAAAGCATAAACTGTAAATTGTTTGAACTTCCAAGGGTATACCCATATTTTTGCAATTCTTCTTCCACGTTTACAGTGCTTTTTTATATATACCTACCTACATTCTTTTCTTCAATTTTACATAGTTAAATATTTTTAGTATTGAAAAGAACAACCGGTACGACATTCATAATTTTTTGTCATTAACATATCAAATATGACAAATGACAATGTTTGTTTTTAATTTTGTATGTATAATCTTCGACCGATTCCTGCTCTTCTTATCCTTTTCGTCGAGTTTCCTTATTCATTTTCCAAAATTCTAATTACAAAATAAAATATATAATACATTAATATAAAACATAGCTTAAAATCATTTTATATACCTACCTCGTTTAATGCATAATCTTTTCTTCAATTTCACATATTATTTAAGCATTTTTTTGCATTTGACATTGACATACCATATGACATGAACGCGTTTATCTGCTTAAATTTTTCAATGAAAACTATGATTGTTACTGTGACCTATTGTTTTTGTTCCTACATTTCTCGTCCATTTCGTCGTTTAATAACCTCGAACATTTTCAACAATCTATTTACAAAATAAATTATAAAATAAGAATAAACATATCTTACATTCATAGCGTACCTTACGTCGTTTAATTCTCACATTCTTTTCTTCAATTTTAAACCGATTATTTTCTGTAGTTCAAATTTGTCATTAACATATCAAATGTGACAGAAGACAGTATTTATCTTTTTAATTTTATACATGTATTCTTCGTTCGATTGTGAAACTCTCCTAGTCTTTATCAACGTTTTCGTAGTTTTTAGTAACTTGTGACATTTCGTAAAATCTATTTACAAAATAAAATCTAAATTAACAATAAATATTGCTTAAATTCATTACGTATACCTACCTCGTTTAATTCATATTCTTTTCTTCAATTTTACACAATATATTTATTTATATTTAGCATTGAAATATGGTCGACAACCCATACGACATTAATAATTTGTCATTATTGACATTGACATCATGCCAAATTTTACACATGACAGCATTTTTATCTTCTAAATTTTTACATGTATTCTACGATCCATTGTTTAATTTTACGTTTAATAATTTTTTACTCGAAAACTATGCATCCTACAGAAATTCGTCCCATTAGAAGGGCCCTGAAGCCAATCATTTCCTACAGTTTGTTACAACGTTCATGAAAATCGGTTGCACCGTTTAAGCTGTAGCCTTGTCTAAAGTTGGGCGATCGTCGTGATTAAAGAATAGAACTATAGATAGTGAATCTGATCATTTAGTATTAGGATTCACATTTTACAATCATTAAACATTAGAAAATATATTTCTTTAGTGAAATATCGTGTAGATATAAATTTAATATAGATTTGTTTTATAAGGATCAAGTTACATTAACGAGTCGAACGTATATGTAACCTAATGTAGAGTTTACCAACGTGAAATGGGCCATCAAAAAAGTTATTAAAGAGTTTATACTAAATATCAAATCGAGAATTATGCACCTATTTTGCAATTTTATGCAGTAGGTGTGGTTATGAGGAAATTTTCAGTACAAGAAAGAGACAAATTTTCGTTGCACTCGTTCAATTATACTGATATATATATATATATATATATATATATATATATATATATATATATATATATATATATATATATATATATATATATATATATATATATGTTTAGTTTTAAATTTCTCTGTTTATTTTTATCATTAATTCTGACTGTAAGACCCATAGAAGTTTACAAAACTTCGTGAATTATATTAGTACATACTTCTTTCAGAAATATAACATGTGATTTCTCAGCGATGACACCTTTGAAAACCTAGTTAATCTCACTCTGTGTTCGTATCCGTTGCGAAATGGAGTCTCCAATAAAGTTGGAAAAGTAGAAAATAAAATTAGATTGAACCGCGTCGACAACGGACAGAGGCTGACGAAGTTGTAGACATCACGCCGAGGACAGGCGCAATACAGTCTGCTGCACCCTGCATCTTACAACTTCAGCGCCTTTTAATTGGATTTGCTAAGTGCTATTTTAAATCGAGAGAACAAAGCGGATGCAATAAAAACTTTTGATGTCAACTAATTAGGTTTCTGGAGCATGCTTAAAGTTGTAAATATTGAGGAGTACTAATTTATAAAGTAAAGCGTTTTCCATTTATGTATTTAGTTTTGCACTCAGTGCAGGCAATGACGTCATGCCCGGCACTATTTGTTGTTACAACACGTTCGCAGAGCATTTTAAATAAAATATGTTGCAAAATTTCAGTGCAAGTTTATTAGCTGCCACTTTCACTACAGATGATATGTAGCTATGGATATCACTACACAAGATTCGTTTCCAATAATTCTTCTATTATTAAGAAAATTACATCCATTGTACTTAATAGTCACTATACAACTCAACATACGAATTTAACAGACTGCACTGGCAAGAACTGATGATCGTATTAAGTGCAAGAATATGCGCACTCAGTAAGTATATATTGCTGAAAATGTGTTCAATTAAGTTACATCTGACAATTTAGTATTAATATTTTTAAATATTTCGCCAGTTTAAGTCGGTAAACAGTGGTGCGAGATAATTTGGAGTTATGTAATTCTACTTATACTGGACGGCGGCAAAAAAATATTGAATTATATGCTATTGTCTATTGATTCTTTTGTTACATATTTTAATATACCTATAATTTATATTTTAAATCTTGTAGCCCGTGTTTTAAAGATAAACCCGATTCCTTCGTTCTACGTGTTTAAATATGTTAGGTATACTCGTAAAATTTATAAATAAATCTGACTGTCAAAAATCAAATAAATTTAAGTTAATAGTAAGTAGTGCACGAAGTTTAAAATAATATAGTACTCATAATAAATTGGATTCAATTGAAATATATCTATGCAATGCATATCAAATAAATTTGCAAGGTTTTTCATAAAATATGAATTTATATAGAATATAAACTGAAATGGCAGAAGGTATATTGCTGGTCACATTATTTTTACCTTTCGTCACCTTTAGATAAGAAATGTATTGTATTTGGTCAAGAAACTATGTGGCGAGCTTTTGATGAATAAGCACGTTTTAGAGTCCCTGGAATAAGATTTTACTATTTTTACGATGATGTCTGTATATATATATATATATATATATATATATATATATATATATATATATATATATATATATATATATATATATATATATGTATGTGTGTGTATATGTGTGTGACGCTTTTTTCGGATCTGATAACTCAAATACTACATTTAAAAAAATTATAATTCCTTCGTATTCCTTTTCTTACATCCATGTGAAGTAATGTTTACATTTGGTTATAATTGCTCAACCGGAAGTACCCTCATTTTAAGATTTTAACAGTTTTTCTTGAAAAAATACTGTTTTGTCATATTTAATGTTATTATAAATATTAAAGAATATTGTATTCTTTATAATATGATTTAATTACATTTAATATTTTACATTTAATGGATACAAAGATAAAAAAATATATAGAAATTAAATTTCGTAAAGCAGTTAGCTATGCTATAACCATGGAAACCGCTACTATATTAAGAAAATGCTGATTGTCATGTCAGTGTCAAGTTTGTGTTATAAATTTTCCGGAAATATAGAACCTCTTAGGCACATGAAACTTTCTGTGTGGAATTTGTACAAAATACATAGAACTGACAGAAGGTAATGTACTTGAAATATTCAATCTTATGAAAGAAACTTTCTGTATGGAATCTGTACAAAATATATGGAACTCACGACAGGTAATGTACTGGCCACATCAGATTTTTTTGTATCGTGACGGCAAATAAATTTTGTTAAAATATACATTTTTGTGCACTATCCCTCGAGTATCATTGGAGGTCTGGTGCACACTACTCACACATCCGCACTCATTAGCACCAGTGGCGCTCAATATTTGCATTCACACCTGCTCTCATTTATTTTTCTTACGACCCACGATCCTCGCTTACAACTTTTCAGCTCCTGGGACAGCTCTATGTGTGTAGTAATCGAGCATCTTCGAAAGGTAGGTACCGATTACGTCACAATATACGTAATAGAATATTAAACTATAATTGTTACAATGACCCTTCTTGTAATACGCCTAAGTTTTCGTAGTCAAGTCTTAGGCAAGTTTTCATACTATTTTTTCTATTTCACTTTAATTTACTTTTATTTTTTATATAAAAAATTCTTTATAGTTTCAATTGTCTACACTACACGATAAAAGTCAAGACACTTCACTTGCATTAATTTACCAGACTGCGAATTTTTCATCTAATCTTTTCGTTATTTGACTATACAAAAAAATTCCTCTTCAATATAAAAAATTGAAAATTGTATTTGTAAAATGATAGTGAAAAGTTAATTGACACATCTCTGTCAATATCTATTAGATACCCGTAGCATTAGAGCTGTGAAATTTTTTCCCCTGTTTTATTTGAAACAATCTATCAATGATTCACATTTAATGAACTCACCTTAGAGAAAATTGCTTCTTTTTGCTGTTTGGAAAGCAAAAAGTTAAATGAAGTTTATATTGAATTTTCCACAAGTAATATTTCTTTCTCGTTTGGGGAAAATTTTAAAAATATTATGTTACCTTATTAAAAGCTAATCATTTCATGACTCACCTACATATTTTTTACAACAAAATATGAAATTTTGCTGAATAACAAAATTAATTTCAATTATCTAATTCGAGGAATTTGTAATTTCTTGCCAATCGATTGTGTCTCTGATGAGTGATGATTATAGTTCAAATTCTAAGGACATAAATTATTTCAAGTAATGCACTTTCCATACCAATATTTAATTCACGGATACTAATAGGGTAGTGCGGTACAGATTGACGTTTGGTAAAGTAGTCACTCTACAGCAAAAAAAAACACGCTCAAATATTGGTGAAAATTCGTGAAAAAATTTATTTTATGTCTCCATCCGGTATAAATAGTTTTACAAAGAAGAATATGCTGGCGTGCCGTAAGCCATAATGACATAAACCTCTATATGACATTCATTATGGTACTGTTTGCCATAACGGATCTACAATAGTACTCAGCAGCATATGCCTATAATATATACTACGTAAATTACCTCAGCAAAATTTGTATATTGTCTATGCCCATGTATCTAGACTAAATTTATTTTTAATTATTTTCTTAACACGTTTTCCGGGAGGTATAGGACGCTTAGGTACTCCTATGATACCTCACAACCTTCTTCATTTAAACGGCGAGTATATCGTCGGATGCCACGCTTTCATAACATTTGAATGGTTAAACGGTCTCAATTTTACAGCATTTTTAATTAAAAATAAATAATAATGATTATTCATATTGAAATATATCTTTATATGGACAAAATACATACGAATATATCCAAAAACTACAAAAATTATTTACTTTTAACCATGTGAGCAGTAAAAAACCAAGGCACACAATAGTTTTTTTTACAACCGTTTCACTACCATTTCTATCGTGGACGTTGCTGAGCGATATATAAAGTTGTAGCACAATGAAATGGTCACTGGGACACTGATATCACCAGCGCGAGCGTTTTATGTGATCAGATATGAGTCATCATATTAACACCACGGGCTCCATAAAAGAAAAAAAATTACGAACAAACGACAAAACATATATGTGATGCTACAAACAAAATTGTAAAAAAACACATTTGAAAAGCCACATTGTTAAAAAAAATTTGATGTGTCCAGCACATTACCTTCCGCCAGTTCTATATATTTTATACAAATTCCATACAGACAATTTCTTGTGAAAGATTCTATATTTCCAGTACATTACCTTCCCTTAGGCCTTTATGCAGGGTGTAATCATATTTCGGGGAAAAAATTAAAGGGCATATACTACCCGTCGTACTGATCATGGAACAAAAAGAATTTTTCAAAAATTCTCATATATAATATCATAAGTGGTAAATTTTTGCTGGAAAAATTTTCAGATTGTTACGAGAGCCGGTTGCCTAGCAATTTATTGAGTGACATTGACAAAAAAATCACGAGTTGTCAAACGAGTGATTTTTGATTAATGTCACGAGATAAATTGGCAACAGGCTCGAGTAAAGCAATTGGAAAATTTTTCCAGAATAAAATTTAACCACGAATGGTATTCGGATGAGTATTTCGCAAATAAAAATCAGGTAATCATTTATATACTTTTTTATAGACAAAAAACTTGTAATTTTTATTGTGTTTCAGTTTGCTTTTTCAACGTTTTAAATAGATTCCTGTCCGAATCGACTCGTTTTTAATAAAAAGTGGTAATAGTGAAATTATACAGACTTTGACAGGTATGTAAACAAAATATTTCTAAAACGTCAAAAAAATTTCGCTTATCAAAACTCACTTACTTGTAAAAATACGACATCTTATTGGCTTAAAGGGTGCGAAAAAGTTTTTGTGACAGTGTTTTGCCGAAGTGAAACTTGGTAACTAGGTAGAATCCTGAATTTGGATTGGTTTATATATTTATGAGTGAAATAGTCAAAAAAATATTGCGTCGTATTTAGAGTAATAATTTTTTCTACCACTCGTTGATAGATATTCTTAATAATTTTATTCAAATCTACTAAAGCAGGTAATTGTTTACACAACATGTAATAATGGTTTGATATTATGTAATTAATAATTTAATTTAATTCGATGGGGATAGGGCATTCTTTCGTAGAAATTACTGTTAATTATCAATCTTTGCTGGTTTAGTGTTCTGATTGTGCAATGAATTGCAGTTTAGTGTATTGTTTGTGAAAATAAATGCATTGTACCGGGATAGTGAGTTAGTAGACATGCTGTTAATTTATGGAGAAACAGGACAAAATTCTTTACTGGCACAACGTCTGTATCATTAGCGCTCGAAGAATACCTCGACAGTTAGGAGGAGTATCTCATTATTCAGTATGGCAAATTTTGAGAAATCATAACTTCCACTCATTTCATTTTCAACGAGTTCACAGCCCGTGAACCTTACTCGTAAATGATGGTCAGGTTCTATTAGCCCAATAGAACCTGACCATCATTTACGAGTAAGGTTTTGCGATTGGTTTTTACAACAACATGCTCAAAAACCTAATTTTCCTCATACATAATATTTTCTGATGAGGCAACTTTTACGAGAGGAAATTCATAATATTCATAATTCACATTATAGGAGCCAACACAATCCACATGTATCACGAGGTAGTTTCCAGCATCGCTTTTCAATAAATGTTTGGGCAGGTATTGTAAATGGGATGTTACTTGGGCCGTACGTTCCACCAAATGACTGGTGATAATTATTTATTATTTTTTGCAAAATATACTCCCACAGTTACTTGAGCATGTGCCTCTTAATGTGCGCCAACGGGCATGGATTCAGCACGATGGTGCGCCATGGCACTTTGCTCGAAATGTGCGAGAACTCTTGAATTAAGTTTCTCAGGGCAGGTGGATTGGTCGCGGTGGTCCTGTAGCTTGGCCTGCAAGATCACCTGATCTAAATATGCTGGATTTATATTCCTGGGGCCATTTTAAGTCTACGATCTACAATAACCAAAATACGCCGGAAAACGTGGAAGAGTTTAGGCAGCGTATCGAAAATTCTGCGGAAACAATAAGGCAACAAAATTCATATCAAGCTTGCACTGCATCATTTATTCAACGTGCTGCAATGAATGGTGCAATTTTTGATCAATATTTACAATAATTGTACTTAGAGTCATCAGGTATGTGTTTAGTAATTTAGAAAATTATCTTAAAATTACATACAAAACTATTATTATCTCTAAATTGAATGAACATTACGTAATGTTACTGTGATAATTAATTTCATTTAACACTTTTTTCAATAAAGTAGTCTACTCTAATGGTATTAAAAATGTCCACTGGGTAAACTACCTATAATTTTGCGAATTTTTGGAAAATTCTTTTTGTTCCATGATCAGTACGGCGGGTAGTATATGTCCTTTCATTTTTTCCCGAAGTGTGATTACACCCTGCATTTTGTACAAATTCCATACAGAAAGTTCCTTAGAAATGATTATATATTTGCAGTAAAATTATAACACAAACATATTATGTCAGTCGCACTTGTCTCACATCTGTCTATCAGATTTTTTAAAATTATGGCTGTTTCCAATGTTATTGCATAGCTGGCTGATTTATTATATTTTTTTTTTATAATTTGTTAATTCAATATCCATTGAATATAAAGTATAAAATGTAATCAAATCGTATAGAGAATAAAATATTCTTTAATATTTATAATTACTTTAAATATGAAAAAATGATATTCAACAGCGTTTTTTCAAGAAAAACTGATCAAATCTTCAAATGATGGTACTTCCGGTCAACCAATTATAATCAAAATCTGATCAGCTCTTCATATGGATGTAACGAAGAGGAATACGAAAGAATTACAATTTTTTAAATTGTCGCGTTGGAGTTATCGACTGAGAAATAATCGTCACACACACATACATATGTAAAGTATCTATGGAGGGAATTTAAACACACAGACATACAGACATCATCGCAAAAATAGTAAAATCTTATTCCAGGGACTCAACGTGCTTATTCATTAAAAATTTACCATCGAATTTTTTGACCAAAAACAACACCTTCCTTACCTAAAGCAAGGTATGACGAAAGGTAAAAAGTCAGTTGGACATACAGTGAGACTTAAGGTGTACATAGGAGATTAACATTAGAAATCAGTTTTTTGCAAATTCCTGCTCGCTTAATTATTTTAAGCAAAATTGCGTCAAATAACAAATTTAGGGCATAAAATTCTGTAGCTAAATCAATAAACAGAATAACTTTTACATGCTTTATAGATATGTAAAATAAATAAATGCTTGACGGTTTATCTGTCACAACGTAAGTTAATTTATTTGACGTGTCTGACAATTTGATTTTATCTCTAGTTTTATTGTCTGAAATTATTAAAAAATATTTATACTAATGAAGAGCGTGTTTTCACAATTGCTAAATTCGTAACAAAATTTGAAAAGACTGCTAATGTATCTTCAATAAATACGCGAGAGAAGATCATGTTTTGCTGGAAGCTTGTTGGGAATGATAAGCGTAGACTTTCGTGTAGGCCCCTTTGCTAGTACTACATGTATTGGAAATAAAAATTTATATTATTTACACAAAACTGCATGCCGAAATTGCTATTCCAATTTACAAACCCAAGAAATACAATCCCTTCAAAAATAAGCCATGGTGGGTCTCTGAATGCAAAGGAGCTGAAGAGAAGAAAAAAAGAAGCATATAAGAAATATCTTGAACAAAGTAATGTAGATAATCTTATTAACTGCCAAAAAATAACGGCACAAGCACGTCATAATGTCAGGAATAAGCGAAAGTAAAACTGGATAAAATACTGTGAATCAATAAACAAATACACACATACTGAAGAAATCTGGAACAAAATTAAATCTCTAAAAAGACACCACAATCCTAAGCAGTCTCTATATCTATCATCTACATTCATGTATGAATTTCCAATCAAATTAACACCTCCATCTGTAGAATTACCGCATAGTATACCCATCAATAGAGAATCACATCTACATCCACTCCTAAAGCCATTTCTTTACAAGGAACTTAACCACGCTCTTAAAGAAAACATAAACACAGCACGTGGAATATACAACATGCACTACATTATGTTGGCCAAGATGCCTGATACAACAAATATATATATATATATATATATATATATATATATATATATATATATATATATATATATATATATATATATATTAACCAGAATATTCAACATCTTTGAATCTGGAATACTCCTTGGCAATCACATTTAGTGACACCAATTTTGAAACCTAAAAAGGATCCTATTAATGTTGACTCATGTCGACCTATAGCACTTACATCTTGTGTACTCAAAACTTACAAACGCGTATCAAGACCAGGGCCCTGATTCTGTAACTTGCGTGAGCATTTACGACACCAATACTAACACAAATTAGTCACATGTATACAGTATGTCATCTATTAGAGATCTGAAGAAGTACTAGTCATGACGTCACACATTGCGAGACACGCAAATATAGTTGCGTGACCTACAGAGGTCCTATTTCTTACTTGCGTGACTATCTATTTCACTTTAATTCTGTAGTTGTCTCGTATTGCTGTCTTTTTGCGCGTATTGTTGTTGTTTTATTTTTATTGTTATATTTCCTTTTTTGTTGTTATTTCAAGTTTCTTGTTATTTTTAATTTGTTTTTATTTTTATCGCTTCTTTTTAGTGATTAAATAATTCACAAAGGTAAGTATATCATAATCTGATGTTATCAATTTACCTTATTATTTAGAATATATTATATTATTTGGGTTTATTATTAAACTAACGGATAGACGTTATGATGATTTCAAACCTAATACCAACATTAAACTCAGCGATTTAAAAATCTAACGCACAAAATTTTCTATAAAAGGAACTAGGAGTAAACACTGACGTCAAAAAATATGCTCACGCAAATCTAGTCACGCAAGTGCTAACGCAAGTTTCAGAATCATGGTCCAGACTACAATTCTGGGTAGAATCAAATTTCTTATATCCACTAACGATGAATGGATTTAGGAAAGGAAGAGGGTGTATGGATATCCTGTACTTATTAACAAATGACATACAAAACACTTTCTCGGAAAACAAATATCTCATAGCTGCATTTATAGATATTTAAGGTGCATATGATAATGTAAGCTTACCCATATTAGCCGAAAAATTAGCAACCTTTGGCATATCTAACGCTATGATATGAGCAGCACAACAACAATATTATTGTTATACGACATACGTCCAAAGGCCTCCCTCAAGGGGATGAACTAATTCCACTTCCATTTAATATTTATTGTCTAGACTTATTCTCAAGTCTTCCAAATTTGATAACAGTCTTAAACTATGTGGACGATTTTTGTATCTACACTTCCTCCAAACAGCTATACAATTGTCAAAATTAATTGCACCAAACATTTACAATTTTGCAACAATGGTTATTTCAAAATGGTTTATAACTTTCCTCAAATAAGACCCAAGAATGTATATTTACTCGTCATAGATTAAACAACTTAACCAACGCTGTACTTCTGGGAGGACTTAATATTCAAATCACAGCTAAGATAATTTTTTTAGGAATAATGTTTGACTCTAAACTTACATGGGCACGTCACATCGAATACATGCTAACAAAATGTGAAAAAGCAATTAACATGCTCAAAGCAATAAATGGTCTCAAATGGGGAGCCTATCCAAGCATATCTATCCTATTCTATAGGGCATTTGTCATATCAATAATAAATTATGGAAGTTTAGCTTATGGCTGTGCATAAGCGCATTTAAATCCATTCCTACACACTGCCTGTTGAATGATTGTGCAAGAATACCATTAAAAATTCATCCTATGCAACTTGCCATTAAATTTGGTATCTCCTGAATTAAGATTAACGACCATCCTATAACCCAAAGAATTGTCACATTAACAACAGAGTATCTTACACTGTAATATCTCTGGATATTATTTAGGAAAAGGGAGCGTTGAAATAAAAGCATCACTTCATTTAACTTATTTATTTAAATCCCCGAGACGTACATACACACACTGTTTCTTTGAGCACTTGAATACGACTGACTCCTGACTGTCATACAACTTACAGTTTGTTAATTAAACAAGCTAAAACTGACAATACGCCACACCTTCCCTTTTAAATTTATAACTTAATAAGCAAATCGCTGTGGCGGTGCTCTATTTCGTTTTGGCCTACTATTACAATTTTGTTCATTTACATTATCAGTATTAATTATTTGTTTATTTTCGACATTATTTAGATCATGATTTTCTGTACTAATATCTGTATCATTAGTGATCTCAGCACAGCACTCTACTGGATTATCCATTATTTTATTTGGAAATAGGAGATCAATATGACTTTCAAAATTACTTTCATCACCTTTATACTCTAAGATTTGATTTAAATGGCGTTTCCAGAAGACATCTGTGCTACAATTCAAAAATGGTTGAACTATAAACGTTATCCTACTGATACATTTAATAACTTTGCTCTTTATCCAAGTTGGTTTATTTGGTACTTCATAATTTCGAGCTAACACAATCTGATTTACTTCAAATCTTACATTTCTCTTCCCTCTCGCATTTATTATTTGCCGTTCTTGTACTTTTTCAACTTTATTTTGAACGTTTGTATTTACTTTATTATTTATTTGAGTAGTAGGATTTAATAAATCAAATCGTGTTCTTAAATTTCTATTAAACAATAATGCTGCGGGTGTTTGGCCCGTTTTACAGTGAACAGAATTTCTGTAATCGAACAAAAAAATATTTAATTTATCTAAAATATTAGTATTACAATTTTGTGGCTTGATTAAAAAACTTTTAATTGTTTTAACACTATTTTCTGCAGCTCCATTAGTTGCTGGATGATAAGGACTGCTAGTTATATGAGAAATTCCGTTCAATTTACAAAATGTTTTAAATATTTCACTTGTGAATTGAGTATCATTGTCCGTTACTATAATTTTTGGTAAACCAAATCTCGCAAAACATTCGTGTAATTTTTCTATTACTGTTTGAGAATTAGTATGTTTTGTGTAAAATACTTCCACCCATTTACTATGTGAATCAACTAAAATCAAATAGGTTTTACCATTGAACGGCCCTAAAAAATCTAAATGAATTCTTTCCCATGGTTGACTTGTAAATGGCCAAGGTGTTAATTGACATTTTTCAGGAGACACTCTACTTTTATGACATTTCTCACAACTTGCAATTAATTTTTCTAAATCCTTGTCCATTTTTGGCCACCATACATAAGATCTTGCAATAGATTTGGTTTTTACAATACCTAAATGCGATTTATGAAGTTCCTTCAATACATTTTGACGTAAGGACAATGGTATTACAGTACGATAGCCCCATAAAATAATGTCATCTTTTACATGTAATTCATTTCGTTTATTCCAATACTATTTTAATTCTAAATCATTTTTACACGAATCTGGCCATTCTGATTTTAGATATTCTCTGATTTTGTTTAATAATTTGTCGGTATTAATTTCCGTTTTGATAATTTCCTGATTAATGGCTATATCACTAGATTCAAAATAATTTAAAAATGTAAATTCTTTATCTATAGTTTCATTTAATTTATCAGGTATTGGTAACCTTGAAAAACAATCTGATATATTTTTATTTGATGTAACAAATTCGATATCATAATTATAACATGATAAAAGCCATGCATATCTTTGCAGTCTATTTGCAGACATTACTGGAATACCGTTTTCTTCCCGAAAATCGCTAATAATGGTTTGTGGTCAGTAACTAATATAAACTTTTTTCCAAATAGATATTGATCAAATTTCTTTACCCCATAAACAATACACAGAGCTTCCCTTTCAATTTGCGAGTATTTTTGTTCGGCATTGTTTAATGTTCTGGATGCAAAAGCAATGGGACGTTCAATATTATTTTCAAAAACATGAACAACTACAGCCCCTAATCCATATTGCGAAGCATCCACATTAAGTTTAACCTTTAATTCTGGATTATAATGAGTTAAAACATCTTTAGAAATTATTTTATTTTTAATTTCCTTAAAACTTTCATTACATTTACTAGACCACGACCAGTTTTTTTCACTCTTTAACAATTCATATAACGGTTGTAAAATTATTGACATATTTGGAACAAATTTCCTGTAATAATTTACAAGTCCAAGAAAAGATTTTAGTTGAGTTACATTTGTTGGCGCTGGTGCATCTACAATTGCCTTGACTTTTTCCGGTGATTTATGTAATCCAGATTCATCAATAATATATCCCAAATATGAGACAGAGTTTTAAAAAAAATTACACTTTTCCTTTTTAATCTTTAAGCCAGAATCTTGTAATCGTTTTAAAACTTCTTCTAGTCTTTGAATATGTTCACTTGTATTGCGCCCGGTTACTAATATATCATCAAGATAACAGACTACGCCACTGATTCCTTGCAATACTCGCTCCATGATTCGCTGAAACGTAGCGGGAGCCGACGACAAACCGAATGGTAACCGATTGTAAACGAACAAACCTTTGTGAGTACTAATTGTCGTGTATTTTTTTGATTGTTCATTTAATAAAATTTGCTGGTACGCAAACGATAAGTCAATCTTTGAAAATTGTTTCCCGCCTTGTAGCTGCGCAAACAAATCTTCGATTCGCGGAAGGGGATATCGATCCACTTCTAAATATGGATTTACACTAATTTTGTAGTCACCACAAATTCGAATTGAGCCATCTGATTTCATTACTGGTACGATGGGCGTTCCCCAATCGCTATACGTTACAGGACTTAATATTTTTAAATTTACTAATTTCGAAAGTTCATCTTCAACCTTCTCTTTAAGTACATAAGGCAAGGGCCTTGGCTTATAAAATTTTGGTTGCACATCCGATTTAACATTAATATCAATTTTACATTTATTAAATGTGCCAATACCATCAGAGAACACATACTGATATTTATTATATAATTTGTCAACAATTGGGTCATTTATTGACAATGAATTAATTTCCTTTACCCCTAATGAGAATTTTTCCATAAAATCTCTTCCAAGTAAGGGATGACCCCCTCCATTTACTACATAAAAATTTAAATTTTCCTCTTTATTCTTATATTTAACCAGTATTTTAATTTTTCCCACTGGCTTAACTTTACTGCCAGTATAATTTAATAAATTAATATTGGTACTAGTTAACTGCATATTTTTAAAATTGTGTGCCCAAATATTTTTTGACATTACAGATACAGCCGCACCCGTATCTAATTCCATTTTAAACAATTTATTTTGTACATAAACATCTAACAAAATAGGTTGATTGCCAATTACACTTAAATTAAACATTGGTGCATTTTCTTCTGTTTCCACATAATGATGTCGTTTTTCATTAGCTTTTTCCCTTTTGTCAATTTTCACTTTATCACAAACACTACTCAAATGACCCTGTACACCACACGCGTGACACTTATACGTACGATAACGGCACCGTGCTCCTGCGTGGTTTCTCTTGCCGCAGACGTTGCACACGCTGATTCTGCTACCTCCATGCGCGCCACCGCTGTACCCTGAAGTTTGGCGCTCGCGCTGTTGTTGATGCCCTGAACTCCTGGGTTGCTGTTGCTGCCGATGCCCAATTTTGTACACTGGTTCAGTCTTAATATCACTTGACATTGTCCCCACTGCCCTCACTGGGTCTAGATCGAAATGGTGTTTAACCGAAGCGATAGCTTGGGCTGCGGTTAACGCCTTTTCAAATGTTAATTCCTTTGATTCTAGAAATAACTTATCCAAAATTGGTCCTTTTTCGATACCCATTATAAATTTATCACGTAGGGCTTCGTCTAACATTTCACCGAACTCACAATGCGTTGCAAGTCTACGCACTCTCGCGGCCCAATCAGCATACGATTCACTCGAGTCTTTTTGTGCATTGTAAAACTTGTATCTTTCAACAAACACTGACCTTGTTGGCGTACTTGTCATGGTTTTGACAAGATCTTGAAACTTTACACTTTCGGGTTCCTTCGGCACACATAAGTCCGTTAGCAATTTAAACGTATTTTCAGTTAAACTGTTTAAAAAAATTGCACGTTTTTTTATATCATCTTCTATATTATTCGCTACAAAAAACTGGTTGAACTGTTTCTGATGAATTGTCCAATTATTTATATTTGAATCAAATTCCTTAACACACCCGATTATACCATGTGTTCCCGCCGTTTTCTCCATTTTTACACTTTAAATTTTATTTTAATTTTCCTCGTCGCCACTGTAATATCTCTGGATATTATTTAGGAAAAGGGAGCGTTGAAATAAAAGCATCACTTCATTTAACTTATTTATTTAAATCCCCGAGACGTACACACACACACACTGTTTCTTTGAGCACTTGAATACGACTGACTCCTGACTGTCGTACAACTTACAGTTTGTTAATTAAACAAGCTAAAACTGACAATACGCCACATACACAAATATTGGAATCTAAGAAGTACACCTCCTGTTATTCAGATGTATATTAAGTACACTTCTGAAAATAAGCTCTTTGCACAACAATTTTTTTTATTTTGCTACCTATAGCATTACCTCTACTCGTTAAACAATGATAATATTTAAGACAACTTAAATCTGATCGAAGAGAATCTACTGATTGAGACAATTGAGAAAAAAATTAAACATATTCTTCCCTGATCATTACACAGTCTACACAGACGCCTCCAAAAGTAAAACAGACACTGGAGCAGCAATATATGATCATCCCACACGGAAATATTAAAAAAAAAATATAAATTACCATCATACACATCCATCTTTCATGCAAAGTTATTTGCAATACTACAAGCAATAAAATATATAATATTAGAATCTGTATTAATAAATTAAATTATGTAATCTTTTTGGATAGTCAAAGCGCAATTAAAATGCTGAAATCTATATTATGGTATATGAGGTATTCAAAAACATAAAAACGTCTCACCTAAATTTTTACATTAATTTATTTATTTATTCGTGTCAAACTAGAGTATATAGAAGTATGTAGATATTGACATCAGAAAGTATAAAATATAAAGTCATTAACTGATATTTCTTCATATATTCTCTACTTGCTACTTGGCTACTACTAGGTCGTAGTTACAGAATTCTACTGGTTAAAAAATAGTACCCAGGGTCACGATGAAGACGCTTCTGTTTGACTCGTTTTCCATATACCATTTTATTTTAGACAGCTGTCAATTTTGTCTTTTTCATCATCAAATTTCATTTTCTAATACTTTACATAAAATTTTGAGATCACGATGAATATTGCACACCTAAAACACGCAATTTTTAGTAACAAATTGATTTATATTACTCATGATATATAAAAAATTAATTTTAAAACTGGAACGAAGAGTGGTTGAGAGTTCTTTGTTGGCATTGTAAATAAAAAAAATTAAATTTAAAATTAGCGTGGGTTAAAGTTCATTCAAAAATTAAAGGACATGAAACTGATTCACTAGCCAAAAAAGCAGCAAAAGATGACGAGCAAATAAACATTTCTATATCTTTAGAAGAATATGTTTCAATTAATAAAAAATATGTGGGAATAAGAGCATAAAAATTAAGCGACATTAAAGGAAAATATTATTACCAAATTCAACCAAATATTTTTAATAAACCTTGGTTTAATAAATTCAATCTAAATAGAAAAGCAATTTCTTCAATCTGTAGACTACGATTCAACCACCACCAAGTTACCTATGTAAACTCAAAATCATCGATTCGGAAATATGGAGTTACACTGGTATTGAAGCCGATATAGACCACTTTTTTCGGATGTCTGTATTGTAGGGATGAGCAAGAAAAAATGTTGGAAGATCTAATTCAAGAGAGAGTTGCATTTCCTACAAAATCCAGCACATCTGAGGGAAAAAGTAGAATAACAAAATTAATTGTAACATTTATCAAGGCAATCAACTTGGATATTTAAAATCATAAAAAGACATTGCTCCTGATCAATTAGTAAAAAAGTCTAAATCAATTGAAAAAACAAAACTGTATTTTCTTAACTTTATTAATCTAATATTTCTATTATTTTCGTAATTAACGATATTTGTTCAAATCAAAATGTCAGACACGTCATATAAGTTATCTTATGTTGTGACATCTGACATACAACGTCAAGCATCTAATTATTTTTTTTAATTCCATGGCTGGCGATAATTTAATTTTCAACGTACTTTTTGACATTTTCATATTTAATTTCTGTCGTTACAAAGCACATAAAAGTAATTATGTTTATTGAGTTAGATGCAGAATTTTATGCTCTAAAACTTTTATTTGATACGTTTTTGCTTAAAATAATTAAGCAAGCAGGAAATTACAAAAAACTGATTTTCCATGTTAATTTTCTATGTACACCTTAGACAGACACACGGTATTATGAATAAAGGTAATAATACAAAGAAAAATTGTCCAAAAGGATCGGATTTTCATTTCTCACACCGGGGTTCAAGGTGTTAAAACAGAATAAAAATATTACTGATTCTTGTTTATCTGCTTGAAAGTATAATATAATTTTGCTAAAATTCTCGTATTCTTTAGTGTCCCATTTTTATTTATTTTCATTAACTCTGATTATTAAAATTAATATGAAATAATCTTCATTTTGTTAGACTTCCATTGCGCATGGGCAATAATATAAAGTTTACATTGTTTACATTCTCTACGCCACTGTTTCTCAAAGGGTGTGCCGCGAAAATATTTATATCTGCGAAATCTTACAAAACGTAGGAATTTCAACATTCAATTCTCACTAACATGAAAAATTAGACTGGAAAATCGGGAGAACGAACTCAGAGTTGGTCCCTCCGATATTAGGCCTAATATTGAAGAAATAACAAAACATTAACAGTCACATATTAACTGACGATCACTTGAAATAACGCATCAGTTTCTACCACATCTTCAAATTAAGTTTATTCGGACACTAGAAACGTATATTTTGACACAAAATTCTTTTTTTCTGTGAAATTGGATGTATAAATATTCCCATAAAGTTTTACGGGACAGATACTACTCGTATATATATATATAAAAAAAAAAAATAACAGGACGGAAGTTAAAATACGAGTAATTAGGTACAACGTACAGGTATCATTGAAACTATTTTTCGTTCATTTAGTTAGTTTATTTTTTACTATCGTACGTGTGCCGCTATATTTTTTTTCTTTGGCAAGTGTGGCGTGAGTTTAAAGTCTGAGAAACACTGCTCTATGAAATTGCATTGTCTAAATTTAACATCATTGTTTATACACACGGTTTACATGTGTTAGTAAAATATTATAGATTAAGGCGTAGACGCACATCCCTGGATTTTAGTCACATAATGAGCTATGTAGCTATGGCAACAAGGTACTTGTATAGGTACGAGTAAATCATAAACAACATTGCTGATTTTTAAATTTAAATTTGTTGGTACAAAGCAAATAAAATATTTTGTATGTAATATTGTTCCTAATCAATCATTATGGTATAGACGTGAAGATTATTATACGAGACAAGCCGAGTTTAATATCACGGCGTGACAAAAATAAATATTATATTTGTCTAAATCGTCTAGAAACACGCTGTATTACAGATTTGTGATTATTTTTTGATAAAACATATAAGCAACCATACCACCCTTAAACAAATAAAGTCAAAAATTTTAATGCTAAACTTTACCAATCTAAATAAATTGCCATTATATAGAACTTGATTTTCTCCAGTTTAATAAGATACCGTCAACAAAAACATATTATAAATAATAATCACAACAATTAAAAAATGTAACGATTAAACACAATTCTTGCTACAATTTTTTTTATAGGGATGTTAGTTTTTAAGTTGCTACTATTGCGATATAAGAGTTACTACTAACTTGGTTAAATTAGCAAAGAATCTGTATTTTACAAGTGGGTCTCAATTTTTTTAAATTTTAAATGGAAACATATACTTTTTATTTGCTAATTCAATAGAGCTCTTTATTCTGAATCCAAAGATATATAATTTACATAACCTTACATAACAAAATTTTTAATTAATTCTCCCCAAATTTATGATATTAAGAAGAGTGCCATGACTCAAGAAAGTGAATATTTTGTTTATTGCTACTTCTGTCAAATGAGAAGTTATCCTCTTCATATCATTTTTAATAAAAATTGATTAATTAAATATACTCACTTTTTTCAGTCTTGGCACTCTTATTAATATCATAGTTTGGGGGTATTATTTCGAAATTTTATATTTTTTTTCTCAAAAATGTAAGGTTATGAAAATTATATATCGTTGGATTCGGAATAAAGAGCTCTAGTGAATGAGCAAATAAGAAGTATATGTTTCCATTTAAAATAAAAAAGTTGTTATCCATATTTTGAGAAGCACTGGCTTGAAATTCTTTTCAGTTTATCATTGAAACACCCATGCAAAATAGATATTTTTTGCTAATCTTCGTATCTCTTATAGTTCTCGAGATTGCAATGGCCACTTAAAAATGAACATCCAGTATACCTACATATATCTGATGGTAACATTTCAGTAAATGCGGATAAAAAATAATAAAAACATAGTACCTTCCAATTCGTTGTTCTCTGTATTATTCTCATTAAATTATTTAATGTAGCATGTTGAATTTGTCGACAACCACACACAAAAGAATCGTAATGGATGCTTTGCTAACAAAAGCTCTGATTTGTGCTGTTTTTTTCCTTTCACGAGATTATTGAAGAATACATGAAAACAAATAAGATAATAATGAATAAACAGGCCAAATATTACTAAAATTATTAACCACTGCAAAGTTTTCGGTAATATAACATAATATTTCGTAGTTGAAAGCAACCCACATTGTGCTTGAACACTGTAGAAGACAAAGGGATTCAAAACGTTCTAAGAGTACTGAAACCTGGCGTTACGTTTTGATATGAGGTGTTGCCGGCTAAGATCAGAGTTACTGCGGCAAAACAATTTATCATTTTTATTTGTCTAAAATCAAGAAAACTCTGTATCAATATATTGTAATCATAGCTAGCAGCATGTAAAAAAAGAATGGATGCAACAATTAAAATACCTTAACGATATATATAACAAAAAATATATAAACAAAAAGTCGGTATCGAACCAAAGTGGGGTTCAGACGTGTTTTCATTTTACTCCTGAATTTTCATATATTTTCATTTCTGCATTCTTCTTCGATCAATATAATGTCTTCAAATCAAAATTAAACATTATTTTTCCCTATTCTGGCATTTTCTTTGTAGTTGGGGACAAAATTACATTTCAGATTTAACTGTAAGTGAATAGTGTTGTGCTTCAAGAACTCGTTGGTTCAAAGAACAACGGGTCACATTCAGTTCTCTGAGCGGCCAACCATTCGCGCAGCTCCCGCTGCACTCATCGTCTCCACTACCCTTCTTCTACAAGAGAATCACCCAGCCTCACAGCGAAGTGAGGCCTGAATCACGTCGCCCCCCTGATCACCGCTTCAAGCAGCAGACAGCTTCCACATTGGGACTCTGTCGTCAGGATCATCCAAATCCTGCATTCCGTCCTCCAAACCCGCTTCCAGCAGCCCGTCTTCCTTAGAGTCTCCTATCTCCTAAAAGCCAAGGTCAGTAGTCTGATTTTTACTCTGCGGCGCCTCATATCAACGCGCAATCCTTATAACCTATTATACAGTCCACCTTGTATCTCCTGCACATAATTTGGTCCTTCGAGCCGGATTTTCCACGATCAATTTTCCAAAATGGAAACCGAATTAAAAACGTTGAAGGCCCTAGCAAAGGGCTACGAATCCCGCATTGTAAAAATACACGATCTAGCAAAAAAATGCACTCCAGCGGACACGCGTGCAAATGAACGCTTCTTGGACGAATCCCAAGAAGTGGATTTATTAAGAGAGGAGTTTAAAAATGCCTCTATTCGAATAAATGACCTTGAGCTTTCTGTCGACAATACTTTCGAGCCAACCTTCGAAACATTAATGACTATAGAAATGTATTTCTCTAAAATCAAAAGAACGCGAAGTGAGCTGTTATTGTCGGCCCCCAAGGCACAGGCTGCAAAATCTAGTACCGCGATTAACAAAAGTCATAAACTTCCCGCCATTGACTTGCCATCGTTTGATGGGAGGGTAGAAATGTGGCCGTTATTTTACCAGCCATTCAAGTCAAACGTACATGACAACGACGCGCTTACAAACGAGCAAAAAATTAGCTATCTTATAGGTAAACTAACGGGTAACGCACTAGAAATAACGGGGGGGGGGGGGGATATTGCCCACACCCGAAAATTATAGCATCATTTGGGACGGCTTGGTAAAACAATACCAAGATGAAAGAACAATGGCTAAGCAATATTTAGACACCATTTTCAATATAAAATGTAGTTCAAAAAGCCCTAGCCATTTGACGACCTTTGTCAATAAATTCTCAGCCTCAGTAGAGGCTCTTAAGCAACTTAAAATTCCAGACATTCTGGATTTTGTACTTTTAAACTGCGCACCCAAAAAAGTGGATCCAGAAATAGTATTACTGTTTGATACGATATTCCGAGCAACGGAATTTCCTTATTGCAAAAGCTTCTTGGATTTTGTAAGAGATCAAGCTAAAATTTTAGAGCGGTCAGCCACAAAGGGCCCGTCAAAGGTGGTGAATAATCAACCGCCAAAATTAAATAATCAACGAACATTTTTAGCAGCTAATGAAAAAGCTAATCAGAAAAAACTCTGTATTTTATGTAACAGTGCGGAACATTCCAATCTGTATTTTTGCGAAAAATTCCGTAAAATGTCAGTACAAGACAGATTCGGATTTATAAAATCGAAAAATGCATGCTATAATTGCCTAACCATTGTTCATTCTACAAAAAATTGTACATCACGCTATAGATGTCGGGAATGTAACAAGAAACACAACACACTTGCATTTTTCATCTTTTAATAAACCTCTACCCAAACAAATAGAGGAATCGGAGAAAATTGACACTTCATGTCATATTTCTACAAACAATCATGGTTATGTTTTGTTGTCGACAGCACAAGTTTATACAACGGACATAAATAAAAGAAAAGTAACGATTAGATGCCTGTTAGATAACGGGTCGCAAAATAATCTCATAACAAAGGATTGTTGTGAAAAATTAAATTTATCAATCACGCCACTCGAAAACTCAAAAATTCGGGGAATCGGGATGACAAGCCACCCAGTTTATGGGCATGTAAACATTGAAATAGAATCTAGAGTGTCGCCACATAAATATATTATAAACGCTTTTGTAGTAGATTGTATAACTGATAACTTACCTTCGTGTAAACTAGATTCTTCAAAAATTCAATCCTTCAGATCTATCCTTTTGGCCGATAATACGTGGAATATACCCGGAAAAATCGACGTAATTTTGGGGGCTCAAATATACCCTTCGTTGATGTTATCAGGAATAGGAACGTCGCCAGTTGCCTATGACACAACACTAGGTTATATACTGATCGGAGAAGTAAACAGTAAAACTAAACCTTCTGAATCCTTCTCATCATTCTCTGCATTTGCTCAAAACAATTTGGTGTCATGTTTACATAAGTTTTGGGAGCTGGAAGAAGTTCCATCACACAAAATATTGAGCCCTGAAAACGCCGAATGTGAAAAAATATTTACTACCACTACTAAACGTTTAGATAATGGTCGGTATAGAGTAAGCTTACCATTTGAAAGGGACCCCAATCTGCTGGGAAATTCTCGTTTAATAGCCGAACGTCGGCTGTCTCACTTAGAGAAACGTTTTAGTCTGTCAACAGACTTACAATGTCAATACAATGACATAATAAATGAATATTTACAAAAAGGTTATCTGTCAGAAGTGACGGCAAATGATGACGGATACTTCATTCCACATCACGCGGTCATCCGCGAAGATAAAGCTACAACGAAAGTTAGAATAGTGCTGGACGCTAGCGCCAAAACTCAATCCGGACTATCTTTGAACGATTTATTATACTCTGGCCCAAATCTGCAAGCAGATCTGTTTAACTTATTATTAAACTTTAGATTATTTCCAATTGCTTTGACTGCTGACATAAAACAAATGTACTTGCAAATATCAGTGTCCGAACAACATAGAAAATATCAGCAAATTCTATACAGATTTGTTACTTCTGAGTCAATTAAAAGTTTTAAGTTTTCTCCCTTTGATAAATTATCAAAGGGAGAAAACTTAAAAATTTTAGGAATTGTTTGGAAGCCTAACACTGACACCTTCCCATTCCAAACGTCAAAATTTGACACTTCACACTGCACAAAAAGAACTATACTGTCAACTGTCGCAAGATTATTTGACGTGCTCAGCTTAGTTTCACCGGTAATATTGTACGCCAAATTACTAATAAAGGAATTATGGCAAGCCGGTATAGACTGGGACACTACACCTCCGGTTAACATAACCTCCAAATTTACTAAACTCATGTCAGAATTCAACTGTTTAGAGAAATTATCGATCCCTAGACATATAGGCATTTCGGAAAACTGCCAAGTAAATCTGGTTGCCTTCTGCGACGCCAGTATTGTTGCATACGGGTGCGCCATCTATTTGCAGGTAATAGAGTCAAATAACGTCATAGTCAGATTATTATGTTCAAAATCAAAGGTAGCTCCCATGAAGCTTGTCACTTTGGCCAGGCTCGAACTATGCGCAGCACTACTTATGGCAAAACTAGTAAACCATGTTAAAAATTATATAATTAAAAAATACCCAATCGAAGGAGTATATGCCTTCTCCGACTCCATGATCGAATTATCATGGATAAAATCATCTCGACACAAATGGACAACATTTGTTAGTAACCGAATAGCACAGATACAAGAAAATCTAGATTCAAAATGTTTTTATCATGTGGCAGGGAAAGAAAATCCAAGCGATTTAATATCCAGAGGAATGCTCCCAGCTCAGTTAATAAAATGTCATTTATGGTGGAATGGCCCCGATTGGTTGCAATCAACAATCGAAAATTGGCCCATCCATCAATTGAATCCTTTATCGGTTGATCAGTTACCGGAAGTTAATTCAAAAACATTTAACATCACTACATCTATGAAACATCATCCCATTCTACACACTGTTGCAAAGAAAATATCCTCATGGAGTAAATTGCTAAGAGTAACAAGTTATATCTTAAAGTTCGGAAGGAAGTTGTTTTTTAAAAATTACATATCCGCATCGGACTTAAATACAGCGGAAATATACGTTTTGAAAGCTTTACAATCAATATATTTCCTTGAAACAATGAATTCATTACAAAGGGGACAGTTAATAAAGGACAAGCAAATTTTAAAACTTGCTCCATTTATAGACAAAACCGGGATATTAAGAGTGGGTGGAAGATTATCTAATTCAGATTTACCCTTTGAGGTCAAACATCCAATTTTACTACCAAAATCTGACCACATTGTAGAGTTAATTGTAAACTACTATCACATTTCGAACTGTCACGCCGGAACCGATTTATTATTAGCAATAATTCGCCAAAAATATTGGATTATTGCAGGCAGGAACACAATCAAAAAAATGTTATATCAGTGTAACAAATGTTTCAAGACAAAACCAATCAGTACACAACCAAAAATGGGGGATTTACCGCACTATCGCGTAACCGAATCAAAACCCTTTGTCCACGCAGGTGTAGATTACGCGGGCCCAATCAAATTCATAAATTCAAGACATAAAGGTCAACATGCAAAAAAGGCATACATTTGTATTTTCATTTGCCTAACTATCAAGGCAATTCACATTGAAGTAGTGGCGGACTTAACAGTAAACTCTTTTATTAACGCATTTAAGCGATTTGTAGCCCGACGAGGCCCCGTTTCACATTTATATTCGGACAATAGCACTACTTTTATAGGGGCTAGGAACAAGTTCAATGAATTGTATAAGTTTGTGCAGTCAACCACATTTCATGAAAAATTGTCAAATGAGTTATCAATGAGCGGAATAGAGTGGAAAACTATACCAAACTATACTCCTAACTTCGGAGGAATATGGGAAATTTCAATAAAAAATTGCAAAAAACACTTATTCAGGGTCATAGGCAAACAACTATTGAGCTATGAAGAACTGATAACATTATTAACTCAAATAGAAGCAGTTTTAAATTCACGCCCCTTATGTGTACAAGGCGCAGAACCTAATCCAGAAGTACTAACACCGGCACATTTTCTGCTTCAAACCCCATTGACACGATTGCCAATCGCGGAACCACTCAGAACACAGCCTACTTTGGTATACCGCAAATATTTACTAGATACACTCATAAAATCATATTGGGAAAAATGGCAACTTGAATATTTAACCACTTTACAATCACGTCAAAAATGGCTAACATCAACCAACACAACACAAATAGGGCAAGTAGTCATAATCAAAGAAAAACGATTACCACCCTTACAATGGCCATTAGGAATCATCAGAAAATTATACTTAGGAAATGACGGAACAGCTCGCGTCGCGTTGGTCAAAACCGAAAAGAGTATAATTAAACGGCCAATCAATAAGTTGTGTCCATTGCCAACTCAATAGAAAGCTCAATGGTTGTCAATTTCAATTATTGTTTTTTCATTAATTTTTAATTGTCACTTTGACACAATGTCACTTTGACACAATGTCACTTTAATACAATGTCACTTTGACATTTCAGATTGACTTAATGTCACTTGTTAATTGTCGCTCGATGCATTGTCGAGTCGATCATTTGTTTCGTTTGTTCTTATTTTTCTTAGCAACTGTTAGTTGCAGTGCATATTTTGTTAAATCAAGTTAACACACATCACACAGGTGCAAATTCTTGGCGCCCCGGGAATATGTTACGTTTTGATATGAGGTGTTGCCGGCTAAGATCAGAGTTACTGCGGCAAAACAATTTATCATTTTTATTTGTCTAAAATCAAGAAAACTCTGTATCAATATATTGTAATCATAGCTAGCAGCATGTAAAAAAGAATGGATGCAACAATTAAAATACCTTAACGATATATATAACAAAAAATATATAAACAAAAAGTCGGTATCGAACCAAAGTGGGGTTCAGACGTGTTTTCATTTTACTCCTGAATTTTCATATATTTTCATTTCTGCATTCTTCTTCGATCAATATAATGTCTTCAAATCAAAATTAAACATTATTGTTCCCTATTCTGGCATTTTCTTTGTAGTTGGGGACAAAATTACATTTCAGATTTAACTGTAAGTGAATAGTGTTGTGCTTCAAGAACTCGTTGGTTCAAAGAACAACGGGTCACATTCAGTTCTCTGAGCGGCCAACCATTCGCGCAGCTCCCGCTGCACTCATCGTCTCCACTACCCTTCTTCTACAAGAGAATCACCCAGCCTCACAGCGAAGTGAGGCCTGAATCACGTCGCCCCCCTGATCACCGCTTCAAGCAGCAGACAGCGTCCACATTGGGACTCTGTCGTCAGGATCATCCAAATCCTGCATTCCGTCCTCCAAACCCGCTTCCTTAGAGTCTCCTATCTCCTAAAAGCCAAGGTCAGTACTCTGATTTTTACTCTGCAGCGCCTCATATCAACGCGCAATCCTTATAACCTATTATACAGTCCACCTTGTATCTCCTGCACACCTGGCCTTCGGATTTTGAGCGGTACTGGTATATGTTCAAGAGAACGTTTTCCTAAAATTTTGTCAGTTGAGGGTTGAGGCGAATCGGCTAGTATAATTAATTATGCATACGTAAACGGTTCGCAGTATAATCAATGTTAATTATACTGATTATTAAAAATATGCATATATGAACAAAAATAATAAAATAAATTTTTTTCTGACTTATTATACAGAGTGCCATTATATTTGTTCCTGCTTGAAATTTTAAGAATATACGTTTCATAAGCCACTTGTGAAATATTAGTAATAGAATAGTCACAGTAGGTATAAGAACAAAACAAAAAATTTTAAATCCAAGGCACTAATGAAATGTAACCTGGATTGCCTATTCATGAACTTTCAGGCGGGAATAAATTAAATGGGCACCATGTATGTACCTATCAGTAGAAATACAAGTATTCATATTTTCATTTTAAGGTTGTATATTCTGATACTGGGGTATGGCATAACTCACTACGCTAACGAACGGTTCATTTTTCTCTGTTATTGATTTATGACAACATGCTATTGATAATTCTGAACTATTAGTTCTAAATTACTACCTATGTTAATTTTTACATGTAAATATTTCTTTCATAAACTACATGTAGTGTTTCATCAAGACAAGAAATCTTGTCTTGTTGGTCATATCTTGTCTTAGCTTGATTTTCAAGACAAGAAAATTAAAATATCTTGTCTTGCTCGTTTCTTAACGACGTAATTCTTGTCTTGTTTCAAGAATTCTTGATATTTCTTGTTTCTTGACATTCTAGGGGAATCTCCTTTCTCTAACGATCAAATGTAACGTTGGCATCTGCGCGTCTGGGTCTGCCCTTGCCCCTTTTAGTCAAATAATGTTATTTTGACCGTCGCAGCGCATATGCAATAGATTACTAGAAGTTGTTCATTGGTTGTTTATTTATTTATTGTGTTATCTCAATATTCCGTAATTTTTATTTAAAACAATGAGCGGGCAAAGAAAAATAAATTAGATTCGGAATTGGTTTATGGCAAAATAATATTTCTCCCTTTCAAATCTAATGAAAATCTGATGTGACCAGCACAGCACAATACCTCTCGTCATTTAATTGTTATTATGATTCATTCATTTCACATAAGATATGCCGGGGACCCGGGTCTCCAGAAATTAGAGGCCCAATTGAGATGTTTCAGAAAATTAAATATGTATTACTAAACTGCAAAACTTATATATGCCACAGCAAATTTGTTTATATGTATATAATACAATAAAAGTAGATAGTAGAATAATGTACATATTGTCGGTGTTGGCATATGTATTTAAATATTTTAACAACCAAGAAGTTGTGTTTATACTCGTATATAATAAATCATAGACTACAGGACTTATTTAAAAATATATAGAAAAGTATCAATATATATATTTCAAATGGCATGAACAATACAATCAATAATAAAATATTAATAAAACATTAAAACAAAGAAGTAAAGAGATGATATAAATAATCAAATATGGCTATATAAATTACTTTATAACGCACTTAAATATCCAGCTTTAGGTTTCTTAGCCATATTTGAGCTTCATCCGAACAAGTATGTAAATTTTGCAGGCCTCCACTTATTTGGTACATGGGGCATTCGTCCGTCATATGGTGCATTGTTTGTATATTACCGCATTCACAGTCAGTGTTACTTATAGAAAATCTAATAATTTTTAATATTAAAAATATAGCATAAATCGCGAAAACTATCTTGTGCTTCCGGAAACTGCCATTTCCGGTTGCTCGATTTGCACTAAAATCTAATGGCTTCTTTCTTGTTTTCATATTAGAATAAGGTAAAAATAATAATAGAAATCATAGTATTAGTTAGTGTTAGAACGTTAAAAGGATCCATACACATAGCATACAAATGTGGATTTGCAATTTTAATTATCAAGTAATCAAGATTCCTTGAACAGAAATCTTGATTCTTGATGATACCTTCTTGTTTTGTCTTGAGAAATAAAAATACCTCTTGTCTTGGTCTTGTCTTGATTTCAAGACAAGATCAAGTCAAGATCAAGAGTATATCTTGATTTTTTTGAAACACTAACTACATGTAATGTCACTAATATGTTAACATGTTTAATACAATAAAAAATGTTAACACATTAAAACGATTAGTTTAAAAGTATCTACATTACATTATTATGTTTCCTGTAAAATTTATGTCAAGTTGTTCTTTTTATTAAAAGAATAATATTTATATTGCTTAACTTAAATAGAAATATATCTCGAAAATCCATTCCGGTTAGCTATAAAACTAAATTTCCGTGAAATAACCATTTTGCGGAAAACGACCCTTTTAAAATTTATTTTCATAACCATGTAATACATCTTACTGTAATAGCGATGTGCATTTTTTCAAACCACTAAACAAATAAGCATTAAGCCAACTCATCAGCGGTAAAAGCCTGCCATCCTGCGTGTATATGACCACGAAAAAATTAATTTTCAGGAGATTTCCCACATTGTAATATAGTATGCAGACCCTATAAAATGAAACAGGAAATTGAAGCAAACGATATAGAATAAATTACTGTTATGTATATTGAATGTATAATGGAAAGTAGATTCGCTGAAATTTGAACTTTTCAAAAAGAATTTTTATCTTCAATTTTATGCAGCAAAGAATAGTGGAATTAAACTATGTTGTAATTAGTTCATCCGTAACGGTAAATTGATCAAAGTTACAGGATAAGTGACAATCTCTAAAATTAAAGTATTCTAAATGCAATTGTTTCAATTTAAATACAATCATTCAAACACTTTTTATTAAATGTACGAATTTAGACAGGTCAATTTGAAATACATCATAATTTAAAATTCAAACTGACCTCAACTTTTTGATCGTCAGTAATAATACTGAAATGTTAATTTTATAAAACACACACAAGTATTTAATTTTTTAAACTTAACAGTTCATTTTTACATACTAACGAGCGATAAGTTGAGGCCAATTTGAAGTTATGATGTATTTCAAATTGACCCCAATTTTTTTCACGTCAGTATTACCGGGTGTCTAATTTTCCAAACATATAAAATTCAATGTAAGAATTTTTATTTAAGCGACATATCTTTACCTATTAATTTTAGAAAAAAAATTAATGAAAAAATAATGTGTTTAGAATAAAATATTGCATCGATGAGTACCAAGTTTGTCATTAAATTGCTTCTTATGTACGAATGAGGCTAGTTTATAATGGATGTAACTGGTGATTTATTCTGTAATCTTAAAAGTTAAACTATAGGCATTTCCATGTTACGGCTCCTAATGACCCGGAACATGATGTTAACTTATGCTGTAGCCATAAAATTCACCAAAATTATTTAAAAAATAAAAATATGTACGAAAATATCACATACCATGGAATATGGACATTTTATTTCAATTACTGCACTTTCGCCTATTAGTCCATCCGGAGAAGTTGCTAAAAAGTTATTTTTAGTATTTATGAATAGACCACATTCTCGTACTTGTAAAAATTATCACAACTGTGTTTAGCTCAAGTAAAATACGACGTAAAGCCATTATCACATATTTTTCTTGATATAAATGGTTGTGACGAATGTGCTTTACGCGATATACGAGTAGCAATCAAAATTTGAAACAAATTTTTCATTTTGCCCTCTGTTGTTAGACTCATCCCAACAAACGATTCTAATGCTTTAGATCATTATGTTAGCCATCGTAGGCGCATTGATGCTACCTGGAAGACATATGACAACTTAAAAAAAAAATATACATATTTGCAAAGCCGATAATATTGTTCTCCCTCATTTTCAATTAAAAAGTTATTAAAATGTATTGGCGGTAAATTTGAATGTATATAGTTACATAAAAAATATGTAAATAATTATGAGTATTTATGGTACAGTGTGTCATGATGATGCACAGTAGTCATTCGAAAAAACTAAAATAGCACAGGAGGCCTGTCAAAGATAATTTTTAACAAAAATAATTTTTTTAGAGGTCGACATTTAGTTAATGCTGAAATTGATCTTCTTCACTTATCCACCGAAAGAATATTCAGACGACAAAAAATATTGGTTAAAGATACGGCATCATGTAGTGATACCATGCCTACCAATAACTATAATTATGTAAGTAATTAAAAAAAAACAATTACTTCAGGGTCGATGAGTATACTCTTTTAGGTACTTCTACCATTAAATTTGTTGTCTTATTAGTACCTACATTATAGTTTATTACTGTTATGGATAAGGGACAGGCTATTTGGTAATATAATGCCCTAGGGAGACGACTCAAAATTCTGGCTACGCCCTTGTTTACAGCTCTCTGGCGATTAACAAGTCCACGGACCAGAGACACAGGCCCTCGGACTTGTAAACTTATTGCCCTCTAACGGTGTAAACATCTTTATAATGCCCTTCATCTATACCATTATATGCCTGATATATTTTTCTTATAAGTTATTACTTATACTTATTTCAAAGCAATAATTAGCAATAAATAATTTGTTAATGGTGGAGATAATTGTGTCGCAGAGTTTTCTCAGGATGCGCAAAGGCGGTGTAAAGTTAATAAAAAATAGTTATATTACACTAATTATTTACAGATACACAACAACACATAACATATAACAAGAAGATTTACACACGAACCAGTGAAACACACAAGAAGAATTATTGCAACAATACCAAAAGAGTAAAGTGTAAACTCTCGCATTGACTGCCAAGCATACCCCTTAAATATCTTGTCTTGCAGATGTGTGACATCCCCAACAGAGGTAGGGAATTAATCTTTTATGAAGAGTTGATTCAAATTCACAAATCACTATTGCTTGGGTGGTGTTTGATGACGCTGGTGGGATTTTTCCAGAGACTGGCTGGTGGCCTGCGTGCGAGACAGGACTGCACGTGCGTTAAACGTCCAGTACTCTGAATTCAGGATATTTTAGGACATAGCCTTGATGATGAACATTCCTGGATCTCGGTATTCTCTACTAATGAGTTTATTAGCATGGCAACAAAATTCATTCTCTTGGTACAATAATCTATTTGCCGCACATTGTATAGGGGATTTTCTTTAAATCTAACTAATAAATGTTTGATGGCTCTATCTTGAACATAATTAATTATCTCCACAACAACAATAGCAATAAATTTTAGTTATACGACAAAAATTTGCAATAAATTAGCTCTAAATTACTGCGTACTAATTTATGTGGTTTATTAATGTCGTACCCCCAACGTAAACTTGGAGGTACACTTATAAATTAATTATTATCTTCATAACAACAATAGCAATAAATTTGTGTTATACGGCAATAATTAGCAATAAATTAGCACTCAATTACTGCGTACTAGAATTGTAGTTTATTAATGTGGTATCTCCAGCTTGAACTTGAAGGTACTTTTATAAATTAGTTATTATCTTCATAACAACAATAGCAATAAATTTGTGTTATACGGCAATAATTAGCAATAAATTAACACTAAATTACAGCATATATTTCATATCGTTATTTGAAAGTGGTACCTCTAACTTCACGCACATGAAATAGCTAACTGTTTTTACCAGAATCGCAGTGGCTCGGTTGCTTCTAGAAGCCTAGTAGATACTACAGAAATTACAAGATGTAAGAGTTATTTCAACATTTGGCTAAAGTTAACTAAAATGACTAAAATAATAGCACGTCACTAATTACAAATTATTCACATTTAAGTTTTATTGTATTATGGCTGCCTAGATCACAGTAATAATTCAGAAATTATTGAGCTAAAAGAAAATTCATACACATGTCTGAGTAGTTCGCCAACGCAAACAAATATAAATTATATATCTCTCGTAAATTATAATCTGACAATCTTTCTCGTAAAACTCAAATAAAATTGATACTGAAACAGATGTATTTTCTATTCTTGTTCCGTACACAGGCTGTGGGAATTCATCACAGACATAAATCTAGATGAATATTTCACATAATATACCAAACTTTTGTCATTCAGTACACATTCCATACGTCAGTATTCACACCTTGTCTAGTTTGAGAAATAAACAAGTCATAATATAGATTTGTTTGAATGTTAGCATGAATGCAACTATGCTATAACTCTATTATTCCGGTGCAGTGGATATGTTTCGGTTCACATCGATGTAATATTTCAATTTCAAATAACAATAAATTATTGCGCCTCACCTTCTGACGTGCATAGAAAAATTCCACTCGTATTTCAAGCCATTAACTAATTTATACCACTGTGACAGCTGGACACCCATATTACAGGAAATTTTCTTTTAAAAAAACACGACGAAATGCGGTTTACAGTATAAAATTTGTTGGTGCTAGGAGTCATGAAAGTGAAATCCTGAATAAAATTTTGAAATATATCAACAAGCACCAATTTCTGCTGTGCCCTCGGCTGAGAAATAATTTTATCTATAACTATTGAATTGCAAATATATTATACAGCCAACTCTAAATACAAAATATACTACTCATATTACACTAGTAGAATCTGAAATATTTTATATTTCCTGGAAAGATTTTGTTATTGTATTATATTATTGTTACATTTATAAACTCTCTAGATAAATATTGATTAATAATTTGAAATATAATACTTAATTTAACTTATATAACATAACATAACATAATATAATCTGTCACTCTTTTTGTACCTTTCGGTGTAAGGGTGCCGGACGTACCGAGCCGCAGTGTTATAATTTTTTGTTGCTGAGCGTTCACTTATCCAACATACCGCTGCTTTATAATTAATTTA
Organism: Harpalus rubripes; assembly: GCA_963082715.1. NCBI lineage: Eukaryota > Metazoa > Arthropoda > Insecta > Coleoptera > Carabidae > Harpalus > Harpalus rubripes. The sequence continues at coordinate 41,010,873 of OY720455.1, read as the reverse complement.
ACTTATTAATAAGAAAATCAGTAGTTACTCTTGTCAACATGTGATATCAACATCTGACATTTGCTATATAATTGCAGTTTTTAGTGAAACGTCAACGTCTGTGGCATAACCACATAGAGTATATTTATCATATATTTATAATCCGTGAAATTGATAGTTGTAGATAAAGTATAGTATTTGACTCGCATATACTGGCTATATTACTCTGGGATCATTACAATATTCGCTTGGCTCGTATTTTAAACTTCATCCTCGTGCAATATGGGAGCTCTGCACATTTTGAACATCAGCGCCTCTAACGGTTACTTTGATGTTCTTTGCCACGCAACACGGTGTAATATCTATAGGACGAGAGCAGACACATGACTTGAGGGACCTTGACGTGCTTAGAATCAGCTGATTTGTGTGCGCATGTCATTTTGACAAGAACAATATCATGTTGACAAGACCAATATTTGACTTATTTTGATTTTGAATTGCTAAAATATTATTTTTAATTTCAATTGTTTTACTGCCTAAAAATTATAAAATATTAACATTTTAGCAATTCAAAATCAAAATAAGTCAAAACAATGGTTTTGTCAAATTGACAATGTTCTTGTCAAAATGACATGCGCACTCAAATCAGCTGATCCCAAGCAAGTCAAGGTGACTCGAGTCACGTGTCTGCTCGCGCCCTATAGGTGAGTGCACGACGTATCTCAATGCATTACGAATAATGACTAACTGGGCTAGTTCATACAATGTGCTAGATGTCAGGTTTTGTTGCGACCCGGTTTTTACACTAAATATTTAAAATATTAAATTATTCATATTTAATGCATAGTTTTATATATTTCTAATACATTACCTTTTATCTTTTGTCAATTCTATGTATGTATTCTGTATAAATTCCATAGAGAAAGTTTCTATATTTCCAGTAAAATTATAAAAAAAACATATGTCAAATGCACTTGACAATGACATCTTTCTATCAGAATTTTCTTTGTCTTAGTACCTGTTTCTATAGTTATAGCATAGCTGGCTGCCCTGTTGTGCAACCTGTAGTAAAACATTTTCTATTTAAACGCGAACTAATTTTAACCTGTTAACACAACCGGCACACTGCAGCACACCAAGTGTCAAACACCTTTCAAATGGTAACGGGTTGCGTTAGCGCCATTTTGTTTCCCAGTTACCTAGCCATGTCAACGCATCTCATGCTCTCACCTATAGATATTACACCGTGCCACGCAATTATTTTTGACATTTCGAGAAATTAATATATTTTACAATTTTATTCCGGGTTTTTGCTATTGCATATGAATATTCTACATCATAGTATATTGAAATGAATAAAGAAATTAATTAAAATGCTACAACTGATGTGACTAATTCAAAAAAGTCAAAATACCAGCGAAGGTACTGTAACAGAAAATATAACTTTTCTCATAATATGTGTGATTTCTGTAAACCATTTTATCATATTTAGTTTTATATAATATTATAAAATATCATTTAAATATTGCAAGATGCACTACATACGGAAATTGCGATTAAAGAGTTAGAGAACTTGGATGATTTTAGCATCTTTCTGTTATATTTACAATAAATTAAGCTGATTCTTCATTAAAAATATACTAGGCTCTCAGTAGAATCAGTTGCACAAGTTCGAAAAAGAGAATACACGAAAATTACGAACCATGTGAATTTCTGCTTTTAACATTAATATTACATGTACAACATCCATAATAAATAGATGAATTACATCAAAAATAGTCCTTTATGCCCTGATTAAAGAAGTGAATGTGTTGTTCTTGTAATTGATCATAAATGTCAAAATGTTCACGTACTCCTTTCATGGCATTCTAATTGTATGTAAAAAAATTAACACGTATTGGTTTTTTCCATTCATGAACCTCTTATTATAGCCATATTTTAATCATATTAATATAAAACTTTACATGCATTTTTCTAAAAAAAGCATTATGTAATGGAATAAAAATATGTCACTAAATTCAGAATTAAATTCACTAACGAATGAGCAAATAAAAAATATATGTTCTCATTTAAAATAAAAAAGTTAGATCCCGTATTTTGAGAACCATTTATGCAAAAAAATCATTTCCTTTTCTTAAAATTTTTCTTGTGGATTATAAATTTTTTCCCATTTAACCGTCTTTGTAGCTCTAATAGTTTTCGAGATAACAATAGTTGCCCCTTTAAAATAAACACCGTGTATAAAGTATTCTGAAATAGATTAATTCATACCCTTCTTTTTTGCCTTAGACATATATGGCTTAAACACTTTTCGTTTTTGAACTTTGGGGATGTAGTGTTTCTCAATATAGATGTAAGAAACTTTTTCGTACTTTGCATTTCAAAGAATATATTTTTTTAGATGTTCAATAAGAATGTGTCTCCTTTTGTTGGAATTAAATATACCCAATCTTTTGAGGCTGTCGATTAAGTTTGCAGAGAAGTTATTGAGGAGTAGTTTATTATTAACTCTATTATGATACTTTCAAGATTTTCTCCTGGTTTTTTGTCATTTCCCAATTAATTGAAAGTGGATATTTTTATATTCAGTATGCACGAATAATTGATTATTTTCACATAAAGTAAATTCATATCGGTTAAATTAATTTAGATAAGGATTACTGAAAGATATAAAGATAGATTTCAATAATAAAATTCAAGGCCCTAATTATCTTTCTTCTTGGTTATGTGTAGAAGTAGCCAATTATATTACCTATCGTTTGTAAAAACATAACATGTTTTATGCATAACTTACCGTACCCTAATTTTTAAATGGATAGTTAAAAAAAATTAGGTCATACAATACCACATTTTTTTATTAGACCCCAATTGTGCTAGTTATGTCTTTAGTTTTTTATGCGTGCTCTTTTTTGTATTTAATTTTTATAATAATTGCAAAATGTTCATAAATGTGTCGCACGAAGCGTGGAAGATTCGCCGCTAAAAGTAGCAGAATGTTAAATATAGGACAAGTACAATACTAGTAACTATGCTTTTGGTAAATGTTACAAATATTTGAGTAATAATGATATCCAGCTGCACTCCGATCGCACACCTTCCGAACAAGTATGGCCGCACGCCTTATTACGAGCACAATACAATAATTAAACACACACGCACTGCCGTAACGCTGCTGCACTGCGTTGCGGCCGTGCTTATTCGCCAAACGGACCTTGTGAGGCCGAGTTGCTAGCGTAAAAATATTTGTTAATATCAGGTAACCAAATAAGTTTGTGCGTTTTTTTTATGGTAAAATATAAATATTTATTAAGAAACAATAATACACTGTTTTTCATCGAAGTAATTACCGTCACACTCAATGACCTTTTGTCAACGTGACACCAATTTTTGTATGCCGCTCTTATAGAACTATATGGATTTTGATTCAAAAATAGACGGACTGTATTACATCATTGTCGAGAGATAAATAAGGTGGTAATCACTTGGCAAAATGTCAGGAGAATATGGAGGGTGTGGTAACGTTTTCCAGCCATGTTCAGAAATGTTTTCCCGGGTCAATCTTGCGGTATGCGGTCTAGCGTTATACTGTAAAAATACCACTTTCTTTCGATTGACTAAAGAAGGCTGTTTTGAGATGAGTGCTGCTTGCAGTCGCTCAAGCTGTTCACAATACAAGCTCGTAGTAATAGTTTGACCCGTTTTCAAAAACTCATAATGGACTATTTCGGTTGTTGTCCACCAAACACACAATAAAAATCTTGTTTGGGTGCAAGGAAGCCTTGGGAGTTTGTGGTACCGAATCAGTAGACGACAACCAATGATACGAACGCTTAGAATTTGAGTACAATATCTACTTTTCGTCGCAGGTTAACAACTTATCAAGAAATGGTTCACTATCGTTGCGTGAAATGTTTGACGCACAAATGGTAAAACGACTTAATTTGTTATCATTTGACAATTCATTTGGGACCCATTTGCTTAACTTCCACGTCTTTTGTAGCTGATGAAGGTGCAAACGAATGGTTTCATCACTCACATTGAACCTTTCTGTAAGCTCTAGGCACGTTGTATTGAAATTTGCCTCTACAACCGGTTGTAGATCCTCGTTGTTAATGATCTTCGGTCTCCCAGAGCGTACCTTATCGGACAAGCAGAGATATCCCAAAGAAAATTTCTTGAACCACTCCTAAGCTGTTCGATCACCTGCGGCATCATCTCCGAGTGCGGTACATATTTTTCAAGCCGCCACTGCAACTTTGGTACCAAGTTTGTACTCATAAAGTAAACAACCTCGAATTAAAGTTATATTCGTTGTCATTTTCAACTATTCAAATTAGGAATTAAACAATTGTCAGCAAATGTGTATGTATCCAATAAAATAAGGATTCATATTTAAGTAGTATAACGTAACCTAAAGGTCACCCTAGCCCTTAGGGTTATAAAAACCAAACTGTGGCCCAGGAGTGAGTTCCCGAGCGAGGTTAGAACTCCGGTCAGCTAAACAGTGGAGACGGCGTCGTTCGACGTCGATGAAAATAAGGGTGGAAAGGGCGCCAGTCACTCGATCACAGAGCCTACAAACGGCTGAGCGACAAGCCCTCGGGAAACTTGAATACGAAAGAACGGGAAGGTAACAACAACCGCTAATTTTAAAATAAAGGTGTGTACTATATTGCCACAACGATGTAACATATAACGTGGTTATAAACGGTGGTGCAATAACGACGGGCGTTGGCAGTCTAGCGCGAGTTTTGGCTGAAGGCCGATGGTACATTAGCCTTACAGGCTGGTCGTCGCAGAAGGAAAAGGTTCGTGGTGGCGGTTAAAATGAAAGCGCAAAAAGGGAAGATCGCAGTTGATGCATCAAATACATCACGGCGCAGAATATGACGGTAAAAACGCTCAAAGTTTCGCAATACGAGCCCTTAATACCTTTCCATGGACGGGATAGCAATACAACAAAATACCTCTCAAAATGGCCTCGCGGAAGCTAGCCTATACCTCTTAAACTATTCAAATATAGTCAACCGTACATATATAACGAGTCTTGTCCACTGATGGTGAACGCAAAACAACAAATGGTAAAATACACAATATATAAATATGAATCGCAAAACAATATAAAAAGAATAATGGATCTGTTTCTTATCTGATACAGTGGTGGGGAGGTGGTGGAGTCCAGACGGCACAGCAAAATGGCGGACGTCTCTATACTCGTGGCTTGATACGCCAATAATGAAACTCCTCTCCAACCCGTCAACCAGGAAATGCAGGTACAGATAACACGCAGACGGTCGGCAATGGTGATCAGAGGGATGGTGATGATAGTGATGCCTCGTAATGGTCACAACAATGTACGTCATGAACCATACGAGAAACTCCACAAGTTCCGATCAAACCAAAAAGGTTCCAAGAAATAACGAAACCCAAACGGGATGAACTCAAAAAACAGAAGAAAAAAGCGGGCCTAAAAGGACTGAACATTATCAGCACATGGTCGTCTACCCAATACAAAATGGCTACTAGTTTTAATCATATAAATTTTAAATCTTAATTTACAATGAATTATAAAATGTAATAAGAGTGATTGGAATACTATTACGTTAGAATTAAACTTAATTAATTATTTACCTTAGTTACAAGACGGCCTAAAGTGTTAAAGGTTGTGAAGATTTTAAATCCAGGAAACTTTCTGTGAGAATACCCAATTCCCAAAATTAAATGAGTCTAAACGAGTGCTTAAAAACTCAAACACAATTTACTCTGAAGTTTGCGTATAAGCAGAACACCCAACATGTCTAAATTCTTCAACGGTAACTTTTAAAAAGGAAAGCAAATCTTACGATGCTGAACGTACTTGACTTAAGTCGGTTCAATTAAGTGATTTTAATTCTGGTGTAAGTAGGCAAAAATTATTAAATTAAAAAAAATAGGGTAGTGTACCACACAATACTGATAAGTTCATCAAGTAGTCTACATGGTAAGAATAAATGACAGAAATAATAAACATGAAGTGCTGCACGCGCGCAGGTGCCAAGTGAATGTGGGAATGATAATGAATTTAAAATGGCGGTTTGACATAAGAAAAATGATGTTCCTCCTTGGTTATGCTCGAAGTTAAAGGAGAAAGTGCCCAAGAGTGAAAATATACAAAAGGGAAAAGGGAATGAATGAAAGCTAGAGAGAAATGGACCAAGGGACAACTGAGGTAGGTACAAACTGAAATATAACAACACAAAATATGATAATGAAATAGAATAACACTAAAGTTTCAGATATGAAAAGAAATGAGTGAAAGAAAGTGATTAGGAATGCAGGAGGAACACAAAATGAACAGAAACGTAAAAATATTGTTACGGTAGATGACAGATATCAAGCAAGTGCTACCGATCAACTATTTAAAAAAATTCATGGTACTCTGCTAAATACAAAAACCGCACTAACTTATTTGGTTGCCTGATATTTGACTTTTGAAGTAAAATATCAATGTTAGTTGTTTTGCGTTATACGATTAATCTTAAGCAATGTAGAAAATGTGACAATTTATGTATTTATTGTTTATAGTGGTACTATGTACATTATATTATCATCATTTTAAAGAATACTAACTATAGACAGCTTATTAATAAAGAGAGTAACAAGCGTTTAATAAAAAGAATGTTTTGTAAGTAGTTTAACTTGAAAAATCGTTTCGTTTGTTCTGTATCGCTCTGCTATTTTATCGGGTAATCGGGTAATTACAAAAGGGGATGGTTTTCTGGCTTGGTGACGCATTAAATTGTTCTAGTAAGTTGAGCGCTTTCAAAGTTTTGACATCTAAAGATTACGGTCGGATGCTAATGCTCTTTCATTAGTTTTGCATACATGAAAGATTACATCATTATTCACTTTAACTCATTTATTTAAAATTATATTTTTATATATACCTAGAAAAATATAAGAAAAATATGTTTATTTTAAATTAATTGTGTGTCTGAATATGTTTGATATTTGAAATATTGTCATATGAACTGTCACCTGAGCTAGACGTGTTTGCGTGTTCTTGTTGTGAAATTGATAGTTTTGCACTAAAAATTTTTATCGTTATTTGTATTGCAATAATAAACAAAATGCTTTCTGAACCTGATAAAAATACGACAACTACTATGATTTCTGCATCACTACTGAAACTAAGTGAAAATGAGATTTCATCAATTTTATTGTTGAACAAGTGACCACGGTAGTGCAAGAAGTATTTAGTAAAAAAAGTGCGCTGAACAGTGAACATAAGAAACTGAAACAAAAAAATCTAAATTTAAAAGACTCGTGTGTGAATCAGGAGTATAATCTGGATGATCTTGAACAATACACGCGGCCCAACAACAATCGCATATTTGTATTTCCTGAGTCTAAAAATGAGTATGTTGAAGATAATGTAGTGAATTTGTTTCGTGATAAACTTATTGTTAACATTTCTGTTAATGACATAGATCGTTGTCACAGATTAGGCAAGCCTAATAACAATAGTGCCCGGCTCCGGTCAGTGTTTGTTAAATTTATTAGCTACCGCGCACGTCAAAAAATATTCCTAGTGAAGAAAAAGTTGAAGGACATTGGAATTACTGTAGGTAGGATAAGACCTAACAAATTAATGTAGAGCACCTGTGGATTCAATGTACTATTCATAATTATAATATTTGTTTTGAAGTGAACTATAATCCACATTCAAAATTTTACAAAGAATTATAAACACTTGATTTAGTGTTAGCAAATGGTATGCGTCAACTAATAGATAAATACACACGACGAATCTCCAAATCGCTCATTGATATAATACTAATTCCAGATAAAAATATTTGTACAAATTCTGGAGTCATTGATTGTAATGATCTTTCTGATCATGATGGCATATTTTGTACCTTAAATTTACCAAAAACTTGTTATTCGAAAAAAATATTCTTGTACAGAGATTTCAAAATTTTTTATATGGACAATTTTTATAATGATTACGAAACTGTAAACTGGAATGATATCTTAAATATGAATAATATTAATGATAAAATTGAGTTCATAAATAAAAATATAATAAGTTTATATAATAAACATGCACCTGTAAAGTCTACATCAGCTAGCAAACATCAGTCCATGAATTATTCCTGTAATTAAAATCATGCGGAAAAAGAAAAATAAAGCACTCGCGGATTATAAAAAAATATAAAACTCAATCCAAATTTGAATACTATAAACAACTGCGAAATTTAACAACTGCAGCTATACGTCGGGAAAAACAATCTTTTTTTCAGTATGATATTAATTCGCAATCGAAATTAACGATAGAGGCGCTGATTTTCGTAACAAGATGGCCGCTATACGATGGGTTTGACATATGACAGTTCACATTGTTCACTGTGTTTCGTTGACTGTGTATACAAACCGAGTATAAAAACTTATTTATATGAAGGTGATAAGTTAAAATAGCTAATTATTAATTACTACACTACAAACTCAGCTGTCACTTATTTAATATGGCGCTTGTACGATTGCTTTTCGTAGTACTGATTTGCGCCCCTAGAGGGAAAATTTGATCTACGATTGCGAATAGCAGTATTAATAATTTTAGTAAACTGTGGAACAATCTTAGATGCCTGGGTATTAGTTATGAAAACAAAACTAGTATTCCGGAATCATTATGCAAACCAGCAGAATATGTTTGTAATTTGTTAAAAAAAAGTTATTACATCATGTGAAAATGGTTTAAAGTATTGTGATAAATCACAATTTTCTAAACAACAAACACATTAGTAGTAATAATCAGTATTTCACTTTTACCACTGTAGAAAGTAGTGTTGTAAACAATATTTGTATGACACTTAAATCTAATGTAATTGGAGCAGATGGAATATATCGTAAGATGATTTTAATTATTCTTCCAATAATAGTTGATTATATCAAACATATTATTTAAACATGTTTATTAGAAGGAGTTTTCCCAGACACCTGCAAATCGGCAATAATAAAACCAATTTGCAAAAATAGTAATCCATCAACTTATAATGATTTGCGGACTATTAGCGTACTTCCCACTTTGTCAAAAATATTAGAAAGATATGCCATGATGAAATAATTTTGTTACGGAGAACAATATTCTACCAACTGCACAGTCTGAGTATAGAAGTGGGTATAGCACCAACACTGACCTTCTAAATTTAATAGATACTCTAATTTATAACTTTGATAAATCTAAAATATCGATTTTAATTCAAATTGATTTCACAAAGGTATTTGATATGGCTGACCATGACTTACTGCTTGCTAAGTTACATTATTACAACTTTTCCGACATTGCTATTCAGTGGTGCAAAAATTATTTTACGAGTAGAAATTTTACTATCATTCTGTCAAATAACTCGTTTTCCTTAAAGTCAAATTCATTTTTATTACAACGCGGAATCCCGCAAGGATCCATACTGGTACCATTGTTTTTTATAATTTATATAGCAGATATGCCATCTATACCAAATTTTTGTTTAGTGCACTCATATGCAGATGACACACAGTGACCTTATAAACTCGTTACGTGGGTTAGTAACAATGGTCTTAAAATAAATGCCACCAAATCACCTATGTTAATAATTGGCACCTCCTCCACTCCTAATATAATTCTTGACAATGCCACCTTAATTCCAAGTTCCTATGTCAAAACGTTAGGAATGAGTTTGGACAAGGATCTCAATTTCAAACACTTAAGCAACAAATTACAAGCAGATAGAATTAAACCTCGATTTTTATATCAGAACACACATATGCTGTCCACTGATCTCAAACTTCATTTAGTAAATTTTGTAGTGCTTTCTATTATGGATTATTGTGCCTGCTGTTATGTACAGGGTGGGGCAGAAAAACCTATCCGATTTCAAAACGTTATAAAATTAAAACCACTCAACTTGTCAAAAAATTTTTTTATTAACATATCGCAAATTTTATGCCATTTTTAAATTTAAGTTTTGAAAAGCACATCACTCAAATGTCGTCCTTGGGAGCGGATACACTGATTTAGGCGCTCGCGGTAGCTTTCCATGACTTTCACCGTCATTTCCACAGGAATTTCTTCAATTGCCCGAGCAATTTCCCTTCGTAAAGCAAGAAGGGTCCTTGGTCGATGCTGGTAAACCTTCGATTTGAGGTAACCCCAAAGGAAGAAGTCACATGGAGTGAGATCCGGTGAGCGCGGCGGCCAGCCAAGATCACCTCTCAGGGAAATGAGGCGACCGGGAAACAGTTCCCTGAGAATGTCCATTGATCGTCGCGATGTGTGGGCGGTTGCACCATCCTGTTGAAACCACACATTTTCCACGCCATTTTCTTCCATTTTGGGTCTAAGAAAATTTTCCAGCATGAAACAATAGCGCTCGCTGTTGACCGTTACGGTTTGCCCATTTTCTTCAAAAAAGTAAGGCCCCCAGACGCCTAGGCGGGAAAGAGCACACCACACAGTCACTTTTGGGCTATGGAGGGGTTCCTGATGGATTTCTCGAGGATTTTCGTCACTCCAATATCGAAAATTCTGCCTGTTAACGGCACCACAAAGGTGAAAATGGGCTTCGTCCGTGAAGAGCACAACATCGTCTTTGGGAGTTCTCGGAGATCGCGACACAGGTTCGTACGGGTTTCAAAATCCCTTTCACTTAATTCCTGTGCAACAAACATTTTGTAGGGATGCATTTTGAGGTCCCGGTGCAAAATGCGCCGAATACTGCGGTTGGAAATCGCCAAAGCGAGCGAATGTTTTCGCGCCGAACGACGCGGGGAACGTTCAATCGCGGCTCTCACATTGGCCACGTTTTCAGGTCCTGTTGCTGTCCTGGGACGTCCAGGCGACTTCTTTTTCAATGCTGAACTCGTCTGTCTAAAATTTGACACCCACACTTTAATCGTAGCGTGATGTGGAACAGGATCATGACGCCCGAGTCTGAAATGAATTCGAAAAGCACGTTGTGTAGCAATTATCGAACCGCCGCATTCGATAAACCGCTCAATAACAAAAGCACGATGTTCACCAGACCAAGGCATGTTGACTACTGACAAATGGCATAAAACCGGCTTTCTAACGGTTTTTACCCCACTACTCTACCTGCTCCCTCTTCTGGGAAAAAGGGATTTGAAATCGGATAGGTTTTTCTGCCCCACCCTGTACCTCATCTTACGCAAATAGATAAAAGAAGAATTACTATTTTACAAAATTCATGTCTTTGTTTTGCCTATGGTGTATGCAAATATGATCATATCTAAAGCTATAGAACTTTAGCTAACATGTATAATATTGAAATCCATGTCAAGAAATTTTACATATACCTAGTTCATAAAATCAAACTTTCAGGTACTCCATCTTACTTATACAATGAATTAAATTTAAAGCATTATGACTATGGTTTGCGTACCAAAGACTTATGATTATTTGTCTCAAACAGCGACAATAAAACAATTATTAAATTTATAGATTAACATATTGCCTGCTGCGATTGCTGGCAGAAAAAAAATCATGGGAGGCTACATAAAAGAATTTAAATAAACATTTGTCACCCAATTATCCCTAACACGGCCTGACGAAATCACATTTAAAGCTAATAATTAAGTTATTTTTATTGCTTATTTCATAACTCAGTTTTCAGAATTTTGTTTATTGTATTTCTTTTGAGAAATTGACAATATAGAACCAAAATTTTGACAATATAGAACCAACAATAGGATTCGTGTCCTAGAGAACATCATATCCTATTGTTAGTTCTATATTGTCATTACCCCAAAACGGCAAGTAACTTGTATATTGTGGTAGTAGAACTATGAAGGTTGAAATTAAAACTACTGCATAATATACGCGTTACCTGCTGTCCATGGTTAAATTAAAGTTTTATTACAAATTATTTATTTGTAAAATATATTGTATCGGGCCATTTTAGTTATAGTATTTTCCTTGTAATTATTAATTTCATAATATTATCTAATTCTAATTAACAAAAGTTTGACTTAAGCTACGGTTATATTTAATTAATTTCAGTACCTGTGAAGTAACAAAAATGATCTAAAATTATAGCTTTCATGGAAAAGAATATATGCAGGTGAGTCCGATATGTGACTGTTGTTGTTTAGATAGATTAAACTCTTAATTCATTAATTTAGTAAAACAATCAGCACTCACAAAATCATACTTCTAAATAGACAGAAGGCCAGTCCATGGCCACACAGTAGCAAAGAGTGTCCCGACAATCTGCTTTAGGGTCGTGAGCCTATCCATTCAGTCCGATTTGAGCTGTAGAAGGAATCGGACTTGGTACGGCTCAGGATATACTCAACCCTATCCGCCTGATCCTGTACTGTAACTTGCACACCACACTAAAACATGCACACGCACATGCAAGCACTTCATACACAAACACACACACACACACACACACACACACACACACACACACATACACACACACACAGGTCTGTGGAAGGTACAAGAATTGGTACTGCTCGGGATATACCCAACCCTATCCGCCTGATCCTGTGTTGTAACACACACCCACACACACAAACAAACACACATACACATATACGCACACACACATGCACTCTTCAACCAGTCATACTTTAAATAAAATCCAGAATCACAAAGTTATATTCCCATATACACGCAAATTCGGTCCATAGCCACACAGAGCAAAGTGTTTTCCGGCAACGTGCCTGCGGGTCTTAAGCCCTTCAATCGAGTGTGAGCTGGACTGTAGAAGGTACCAGACTTGGTACGGCTCGGGATATACCCAACCCTACCTGCCCAATCCTGTGCTGTAACTTTCACACAACACTAAAATATGCACACGCACTTACGTGTGTTCAAAAAAATTCCTAACTCGGAGTAGGCTATGAACAGAGAAACGTGTGTCTGATTCTATTCAAAAGTCAAATTGTCAAAATTGATCTTGAAATGTAATTTTAAAGAGAAAAGACAATAAAGATGGATACAGTATATTGACATTCACCGTTTTGTAATTTGTTTCCATTTCTAAAATAAGATACAGAAAGAAAAGCTTTGATTTCTTTTCAAAACAATTTTGACAATATCGTATGTCAAATTGACATTTAATTAATTGACATACGTTTCTTTGTACATAGCCTACTCCGAGTTAGGAATTTTTTTGAACACACCGTACAAGCAATTCATACACAAACACACACACACACACACACACACACACACACACACACACATTCACATACATGCACACTTCAACTAATCGTACTATAATTACAATCCACGCTCACACAGTCATATTCCCATATACACGCAAGGTTAATCTTCGGCCACACAGAAGCGAAGAGTGTCCCGGCAACGTGCCTTCGTATCGCAAGCCCTTCCATCCAGTCCGATCTGGGCTGAGGAAGGAATCGGACTTGGTACGGCTCGGGATATACTCAACCCTATCCACCTGACCCTGTGCTGTAACTTGCACACCACACTAAAACATGCACATGCAAGCACTTCATACACAAACACACACACACATGCGCACTTCAACCAGTCATCCTTTAAATACAATCCGCAATCACACAGTATTACTCCCATATACACAAAAGTTCGGTCCACGGTCACACGGAGTGAAAAATTTCCCGACAACGTGCCTTCGGGTTGTAAGCCCTTCCATACAGTCCGATCTGTGCTGCAGAAGGTACGGACTTGGCACGGCTCGGGATACGCCTAACCCCATCCGCCTGATCCAGTGCTGTAACTTGCACACAACATTCTCACCTGCACACGCACATACAAGCACCTTATACAAACACGCACACAAACACACACATATTGGAATATATGCACACTTCAACCAGTCATACTCCAAATACAATCCGCACTCACACAGTCATAATCCCGTATACACGCAAGTTCGGTCCACTGTCACACAGAAGCGAAGAGTGTCCCGACTACGTGCCTTCGGGTCGTGAGCCCTTCCATTTAGTCCGATCTGGGCTGTGGAAATAACCGGACGTGGTACGGCTCAGGATATACTCAACCCTATTTGCCTGATCCTGTGCTGTAACTTGCACACAACAATCAAACGTGCACAGCCACATACAATCATTTCATAACAAACAAACACACACACACACACACACACACACACACACACACACACATATATATATATATATATATATATATATATATATATATATATATATATATATATATATATACGCACACATCAACCAGTCATACCCCAAATACAATCCGCACTCAAACAGTCATACTCCCATACACAAGCAATTTCAATCCACGGCCACATAGAAGGGAAGAGTGTCCCGACAACGTGCCTTCGAGTCTGAGCCCTTTTATACAGTCTTATCTGCGCTATGGAAGTTACAGGACTTGGTACAGCTCGGGATATACTCAACCCTATCTGTCTGATACTGTGCTGTAACTTGCACACAACACTCAAACGTGCACACGCACATACGCACACACACATACACACACACACACGCGCACCCACACACACACACACACACACACACACACACACACACACACACACACACACAAACACACTTCAACCAGTCATACTCTAAATACAATCCGCACTCACACAGACAAACTCCCATACACACGCAAGTACTGTCCACGGTCATACAGAAGCGAAGAGTGTCCCGACAACATGCCTTCGGGTCGTGGGCCCTTCCATCCAATCCCATCTGGGTTGTGGAAGGTACGTGACTTGGTACGACTTGCACACAACACTCAAACGTGCACACGCACATACAAGCACTTCATACACAAACACATACACACACACACACACACACACACACACACAAACACACACACACACATTCACATACATGCACACTTCAACTAGTCATACTCTAAATAAAATCCACACTCACATAGTCATACTCCCATATACACGCAAGTTCAGTCCACGGCCACACAGAAGCATGAGCCCTTCCATCCAGTCCGATCTGGGCTGTGGAAGGTACCGGACTTGGTACAGCTCGGGATATACTTAACCCTATCTACATGATCCTGTGCTGTAACTTGCAAACAACACTCAGACGTGCACATGTACATACAAGCACTTCATACGCATACACACACATACACATATTCACATACTTGCACACTTCAGCTAGTCATACTCTAAATGCAATCCACACTCACACAGTGATACTCCCATATACACGCAAGTTCAGTCCACGGCCACACAGAAGCGAAAAGTTTCCCGACAACGTGCCTTCGGTTCGTGAGCCCTTCCATCCAGTCCGATCTGGGCTGTGGAAGATACCGGACTTGGTACGGCTCATGATATACTCAACCCTATCCAAATGATCCTGTGCTGTAGCTTGCAAACAACACTCAAACGTGCACATGTACATATAAGCACTTCATAGGCAAACACACACATACACGTATTCACATACTTACACACTTCAGCTAGTCATATTCCAAATGCAATTCGCAGTCACACAGTGATACTCCCATATACACGCAAGTTTAGTCCACGGCCACACAGAAGCGAAGAGTGTTCCCGCAACGTACCTTCGAGTCGTGAGCCCTTCCATCCACTCCGATCCGGGCTGTGGAAGGTGCCGGACGTGGTACGGCTCAGGATATACTCAACCCTATTTGCCTGATCCTGTGCTGTAACTTGCACACAACAATCAAACGTGCACAGCCACATACAATCACTTCATAACAAACAAACACACACACACACACACACATATATATATATATATATATATATATATATATATATATATATATATATATATATATATATATATATACGCACACGTCAACCAGTCATACCCCAAATACAATCCGCACTCAAACAGTCATACTCCCATACACAAGCAATTTCAATCCACGGCCACATAGAAGGGAAGAGTGTCCCGACAACGTGCCTTCGAGTCTGAGCCCTTTTATACAGTCTTATCTGCGCTATGGAAGTTACAGGACTTGGTACAGCTCGGGATATACTCAACCCTATCTGTCTGATACTGTGCTGTAACTTGCACACAACACTCAAACGTGCACACGCACATACGCACACACACATACACACACACACACGCGCACCCACACACACACACACACACACACACACACACACACAAACACACTTCAACCAGTCATACTCTAAATACAATCCGCACTCACACAGACAAACTCCCATACACACGCAAGTACTGTCCACGGCCATACAGAAGCGAAGAGTGTCCCGACAACATGCCTTCGGGTCGTGGGCCCTTCCATCCAATCCCATCTGGGTTGTGGAAGGTACGTGACTTGGTACGACTTGCACACAACACTCAAACGTGCACACGCACATACAAGCACTTCATACACAAACACATACACACACACACACACACACACACACACACACACACACACACACACAAACACACACACACACACATTCACATACATGCACACTTCAACTAGTCATACTCTAAATAAAATCCACACTCACATAGTCATACTCCCATATACACGCAAGTTCAGTCCACGGCCACACAGAAGCATGAGCCCTTCCATCCAGTCCGATCTGGGCTGTGGAAGGTACCGGACTTGGTACGGCTCGGGATATACTTAACCCTATCCACATGATCCTGTGCTGTAACTTGCAAACAACACTCAGACGTGCACATGTACATACAAGCACTTCATACGCAAACACACACATACACATATTCACATACTTGCACACTTCAGCTAGTCATACTCTAAATGCAATCCACACTCACACAGTGATACTCCCATATACACGCAAGTTCAGTCCACGGCCACACAGAAGCGAAAAGTTTCCCGACAACGTGCCTTCGGGTCGTGAGCCCTTCCATCCAGTCCGATCTGGGCTGTGGAAGATACCGGACTTGGTACGGCTCATGATATACTCAACCCTATCCAAATGATCCTGTGCTGTAGCTTGCAAACAACACTCAAACGTGCACATGTACATATAAGCACTTCATAGGCAAACACACACACACACACATACACGTATTCACATACTTACACACTTCAGCTAGTCATATTCCAAATGCAATTCGCAGTCACACAGTGATACTCCCATATACACGCAAGTTTAGTCCACGGCCACACAGAAGCGAAGAGTGTTCCCGCAACGTACCTTCGAGTCGTGAGCCCTTCCATCCACTCCGATCCGGGCTGTGGAAGGTACCGGACTTGGTACGGTTCGGGATATACTCAACCTTATCCGCCTGATCCTGTGCTGTAACCTGCACATAACACTCAAATATCCATACAAGTAGACACATACGAGTTAGTTCAAGGGCTTTGGCCCTCACAACTCGGACTAACATTCACACGTCCATTTGCTCACATTCGTACCGAAAAACTAAAAATCCATGGTAACAACTATCGTTTGTTAGTTGACAATATAGCTAGTAACCATTATTGTGTAACCTTCAATACCGAAAATTATATACCAAACATATGTATGAATTTATACTCCTTCCTACACTCCTGGAAAGAATGTAACTTGTAAATTACTTTTTGTAGAGGACGGTTACAGAACGACCTACTTTTATAACGAAGAGACCAACAAAGTATTATACTTCTTTACAAGAATATATACCCAATTAGTTTATAACATTATTATTTTGATCATAAATCGCAATGGTTTGGTTTAACGTGGCGGATACCACGTATCTGCATAGGTAAAACATTATGCTAATATATTTATTTATTTATTTATTCGAAAATTTACTCGGATGAATGCCTTGTTTATTTTACAAATAAATCAATTAAACTGTGAATTGCTGTTTGTTATTATGTTAAGATTTAATTTTTAATTATAAATGCAAATCACTTAATGTCAATTACGAATGTATTTTTCCTCTCCTGGTAGTCGGAGCAAATTAACATGTACCAAAAAGTGTACAAAAGGATTTACAGCTCTAAGTTCAGGACAATTTGTTGATTTTCATGTTAAACGCTGACCGTGACGCTGTCGCTACTGCTGTAACTGAAACGTTTGTTGGAAACTTTACTCGACATGCACAATTTTAAAAACCCCTGTACTGCACTCTCTACGTCAGCAATGAGTGCCTGTGTGATGAAACCTAGTAAACGCCCAAAAGATACGAATACGTTAAAAACATTACCGTTATGAAACGAAGTTTAATAAGAATTTCACCTTGCCACGAGTACAAAGGACTTCAACACAAAAATAATTGTTTCATAGAGATATAGCTAAATACAATAAGCCAAGATTTAAAAAATTTGACGAATTTAAAAACATTTCAGAAATGTTTAAAAATATTCTTGAAATCTGCTGAAATATAGTAATTTTTTTCCTTTTTAAATGGTAACTTATTGTATCTACTTTTTCTGTAAAGTTTGTATTCAGTATTATTTCAAGTTACCTGATTGTTTAATTTTTATTCGTTTTTCTTGATATTTATTACTATTATATTATGTTATATTATTATTATTATTTCTAATACTCATTATCATATTATATTTTGTTATATATTTTTCATTTTATATAGTATGTATATAGCTCAAAAAGCTAAATAAATGAGATTATTATTATATTTGCGTATAAAGCAGATTGGCCACCCAGCAATGGGTAATATGTCGTGAAGATATATTTATTATTTGTTTATATATTTATATATTAAACAAAATTGTATAATGTAAAATGGACTTCATTCAGATGATTTGTTTTTATATGCAGAATAAAATGCTTTTAAAGCAGCATCTTTCTATTCTTCGATCGCATCCTTCTAATATATTTGAGCATTTAAATTTCGTGGTTGCCCTAATTAAAGTGAAATTCAGAGTAACGTAATTATAAAGATGTTTATGTTAATTCCCTTCTGATTTGTTACTATGTATTCTAAATAGAGATTTCTGTGTAAAAGTAGAAATTATACCTGCGACTTTCAGTTGTTTAAAGGAATGAAAATACCACATCAAAGCGTTAGAAACATTTTACAGGATATTAAAATTAAGTATTTCGTAAACAGAAATAACTGCTTGAGTGCGGTACTGAAAACTCCAGTTAGAATCAGCTCGAGTATATAGCTTCATACATTTTGAAAATTTTATTTATAGTACAAGTATACTTTTTATTTCTACTTGTTAATAGTCTTGGATGGGACGCGGTACTTATTTTTTGATTTATTTATTTCAATAAGATTGAATAAAAAATCTTTGTTACAATTTGCAAATGTAGACTTATGATTTTTTATATATAATTCCTGAATCACTGATTTTCAATTTATTTATATGACGCCAGAACTTTAATATGTGCGCTCCTAAAGAATTTTTTCATTATACCCACTGTTTAAATTTAAAATTCTTTGGTTAAAACATTATCCAAATGAATCCCTGTATTTCTGATCACGTTTGCGAAAGTAACCAATCAAAAAAAACTTACACTGATAATTATCTTAAGACAATTATACGCATTTATGAAAATTATACCGGTAGATACCGCATCTACCGACTGTGTTCGAAAACACTAGTAAAAAGTTACCGTGTTCGAAAATTCATGAAGAATCTAATCTCAAAAAAGGTAGTGATGCAAAGCGAAGCGCTTCCGTTAAAAGTGGAATTGTGTTCAAAGTAGGGCTACTCTGCTCAGTTTAACTACGTCAAATTTCTAATCTGTTTTAAATTTTCAAATTTTTTCATAGGTTATGGATCTACCCTGTTTACCACTTGCGTTCTTAAAATATCTATTCCGGTAGCTATAACCTGATAAAAAGCTGTTTACCGGTAACAGTTCACCGGTAGAATTTTCGTAAATACCTCATATTATCACTCATGTTACTAAGTTGCTAAGTAACAAACACTTTTTGACAGATAATTAAAGAATAATTGTTTTAATTTGAAAATGTCATTTTCACGGTATTGCAGTGAAAATAGCGATTCAATTAATAAAATTATTACTATTTAAACGTTTGTATAATACAACTGGACGTGTCTTGTTTTCCCGTGTCAATGTCAATCTTATTATCGTTACATACTTGACGCTGAACATATTCAAAGCTACTACTGGCATCTATTGGTGATTTTACAATTATAGAAATTTTGCTAATTACATATTAGCTAGGGAGCTGGTGGCAATTTCAGTATATGATTTGATCGTCGTTAGGAATGACAGGTAATAGAGTTTTGAAGCTTGTGAACAGGATAAGCAATGTGGCCAGGTCGGGTGTCGCTGCTTTTTCGAAAAAATAAATTTCAATTATTCAAAAATATAATGCTTCGTCGTATTTCACGTGTATACAACCTTCTGAGTCAACTTCCTATGAAGTCTTCGTCAGAAGGTGGCCAGCACAGCAGGTAATCACAGACGCGTTTCGCACTTCTTGGTGCTCATCAGTGTGATGTAACCTGGGGGCCTCTGTCTCATCCACAGAGGTGGAATCACGGAGCAGAGGCCACCCAACCTAGCTGTGCTAGCAACGGTCTTATGACCGTTCGCTACAGGTATCAGGCCAGATACCTGTAGCGAACGGTCATAAGACCGTTGCTAGCACAGCTAGGTTGGGTGGCCTCTGCTCCGTGATTCCACCTCTGTGGATGAGACAGAGGCCCCCAGGTTACATCACACTGATGAGCACCAAGAAGTGCGAAACGCGTCTGTGATTACCTGCTGTGCTGGCCACCTTCTGACGAAGACTTCATAGGAAGTTGACTCAGAAGGTTGTATACACGTGAAATACGACGAAGCATTATATTTTTGAATAATGTACGTTTTCACGGCAAAATTCGCAACTAGTTTGCAATTTGCAATTTTGGCTCAGTCAAGCCTTTTGCAGGTAGATGGCTCTGTGGGTATTAACACTACCTTCTACAGGCCAGATACCTGTAGCGAACGGTCATAAGACCGTTGCTAGCACAGCTAGGTTGGGTGGCCTCTGCTCCGTGATTCCACCTCTGTGGATGAGACAGAGGCCCCCAGGTTACATCACACTGATGAGCACCAAGAAGTGCGAAACGCGTCTGTGATTACCTGCTGTGCTGGCCACCTTCTGACGAAGACTTCATAGGAAGTTGACTCAGAAGGTTGTATACACGTGAAATACGACGAAGCATTATATTTTTGAATAATGTACGTTTTCACGGCAAAATTCGCAACTAGTTTGCAATTTGCAATTTTGGCTCAGTCAAGCCTTTTGCAGGTAGATGGCTCTGTGGGTATTAACACTACCTTCTACAGGCCAGATACCTGTAGCGAACGGTCATAAGACCGTTGCTAGCACAGCTAGGTTGGGTGGCCTCTGCTCCGTGATTCCACCTCTGTGGATGAGACAGAGGCCCCCAGGTTACATCACACTGATGAGCACCAAGAAGTGCGAAACGCGTCTGTGATTACCTGCTGTGCTGGCCACCTTCTGACGAAGACTTCATAGGAAGTTGACTCAGAAGGTTGTATACACGTGAAATACGACGAAGCATTATATTTTTGAATAATGTACGTTTTCACGGCAAAATTCGCAACTAGTTTGCAATTTGCAATTTTGGCTCAGTCAAGCCTTTTGCAGGTAGATGGCTCTGTGGGTATTAACACTAACTTCTACAGGCCAGATACCTGTAGCGAACGGTCATAAGACCGTTGCTAGCACAGCTAGGTTGGGTGGCCTCTGCTCCGTGATTCCACCTCTGTGGATGAGACAGAGGCCCCCAGGTTACATCACACTGATGAGCACCAAGAAGTGCGAAACGCGTCTGTGATTACCTGCTGTGCTGGCCACCTTCTGACGAAGACTTCATAGGAAGTTGACTCAGAAGGTTGTATACACGTGAAATACGACGAAGCATTATATTTTTGAATAATGTACGTTTTCACGGCAAAATTCGCAACTAGTTTGCAATTTGCAATAAATTTCAAAATTGCAAAATGTATAACTTCTCCTAAATTATTTAATCGTGTCTGCCATTTAGTTATTATGTTAAATTGACTATATAAATACTAAAAAAACATATGCCAGACAAATAGGACGCTGCGTTTTTTTAAGTTAATTTATAAAAAATTAAAGCTACATTAAATTATTTGATCGCCTTTCACTTTTTTTAAAATTTGTTCGTTTTTGTCTCCAGAACAAGAAAAAAATTATGCCAGACATGTAGGTCACTGCTTTTAGAAGATATTCATAAAAATCTCATACAAAAATGACAAAATACAAAAATTAAATATTATTAAATTTATTCAATATCACTTTCCCCAGATGCACTTTCTTCATCATCTCCATCATTATCTCCACTAAAATCAGCCTCTTCATTAATTAAAATACTATCGTCCTCTGAAATGAATAACAAATTACAATTTTCTTGTCATTTAATTTAACCAATTAAACAAAAAAATAACCTGTTTGTTTATCCTGTGGTAGTTCTAGAAAAAAATCCTTTTACGACAGAGGTACTTGGTCTCCTTCAAACCATTTAAAATTTAATGTGTTCTCATTTTGGAGCCATCCGTAATCTTTAACTTCCAAGTGTTCCAAAGAACTTTCAAGTCGCAATTTTTCCATAATAACCGGCTTATCTGTGGCTAATAGGGGCCCTAAAAGGACGCGTAAGTGCGCCGAGCCGCCCTGTTACGTCAATTGGATCAAGTCTTTAATTGTATGTCCACCCAGCAGCTCTGTAGATCTAATGGTTTGCCCACCACTGCGATTTTAAGAAAACCGCGCCAATGAGTTATACAACCCACAATAAGTCGTGCCTCCTAGGCATTTCCTAGTGGCTACATCTCTTATTCGCTAGGGCACGTTCCTAGTAACATGTGAACCAAACGGCTTGCTTGCATCACAAAATGCAGGGTGGAGGAAAATTTTCGCCTACATCAATATTTCTGCGATATGTGCGTGTTTTGTCATTTCCCAAATATTCTGATATTTTCACTGCTCTGTAGTTCAATAAGTATAGCCCATAGAAAAAATCGTAAATACAAAAGTTGTAGCAAATTTTGTCTTCTATAATACTGATAATAACAACTTTTACACTCCGATGTATAGAAACAGAAGAATTAAGGAAAAACTGAAAAAAGACCGAAAATTTCGTACTTTTTCTCCCTATTACTCTGGTAGCACAGGGTTTTCGTTTTTGCAAAATTGGTTTCATATCACTGGCCTTGGTCATTACAACATATCCAAAAATTATAGATACCCGACCTTTTGCAAGGAAAGCAGGTTCTCTTGTATATATTGACTGGATTATTACAATATAGCTAGAATAAAATCTTCTGGCTATGTAAAATTAGTAATACTAATGTCTGGCATAGCAATATTCATAGTTTTAACATACAATAAAACTATTTAGCCCAGAGCCAGAAACGTCAAATAATTTAATGCATCGTTTATTTTTTGCAATTTTGGAAATTCGCCTCTCATTATCGCAGTAAAAGTAAAATGGCAGATTATTGTTTTCTTGTTGTTTATGACCTAATTAACATATCGTGTAAATTTTATTGCCGAGCAAATCATTTAAATTTTAATACATCGAAAGTTAAAATAAAAATGAATTACTCATTAATGCAGGGACATACACGTCTGGCGACGAGATTTATCTGAAGGCCTTCTTAAGAACCATAACTTAAAAAAAGTGCCAGACGCGATCAAATGACTTAGGGACTCTTTTTATTTTTACATGTTTAATTACTTATTAATTAATAATGCAGCTATAATGGTTTTGCAGAAGTTGTGATTAGTGGTTCTTATAATCAAAACTTCAATATTTTCAACTTCTGCAATACGATCAAATGACTTAAAAATTTCTGCCACCACCTCCCTAACTATATTCTTTGTAAATTTAATTAAATTTGCAAAAAAATTCTCCCCGAATACCCCTCGATCATTGATAAATATAATTTTATCACAACTTCCTGAAGCACATTGTTTTTAGGTAACAACCCTCTGCCTTTGGTGTTGGGCGGTTACCAAGCAACGCGCTTTCGGTAACTGTCATTAAATTATTTCGTAATTATCAAAGTCCTCGGGATATTATAGCTGATATTAGAGTTAAGAAACTTTTTTTAGCAAATAAATATACCTACTAGATTTCATTTGAAGTTACTATAGTGTAGTTTTAACAAAACAAGTGATGCATGAAAACAGTTTAGTCAACTATTTTCACATTGTTTGACATAAAGTTATGGACACTTGTGGAAAAAATGAACAAAGAAGCGAACTACGCAAATTTTTTAAACGTTATTAAATACATTGAAAAAATATATTAAACACTTCACAAAGCATCGTTACATTTCGAAACAAAATATTTTCAAGTTTCTTTTGAATAATATAAAATTATTTTCTCTTTGCTTAATCGCTTTGAAGTTATGAGGTCATACTGTTATAGAGCAAATAGGTTTTATTAAAGTTATGAATGAAAAAATACAAATTTCAATAATTTTATTTATATATTTATTTAATATTTGTAATATATTGATAATTTGACAAGAAATATGCAACTTTTTTTTATTAGTGAATCTCAATGATGATGATCCAGGACAAAAATATTTCAATTATTTTCAACTTTTGTAGGAACAGGTTCGGTTTAAGTTCGATTCAGGTCCTAGAATAATTCGAATACTCAGTTATTTGAATTTATAACTAACCGGATCTCAGTTCCTATTCGCAAACTACTTGAACTTGATTGCAGAATCGAAACTATCCAGATCTTGGTTTCAAGACCGAATCGCTACTCGAGTTCATATAGAAAGCATGTAAAACAAAAATTATTGTGAGTTGTGGTTAGTTCTACCATTGGTTAAGCGTTGTACGTGTACTAAATAACACCTTGTATCCGGTATGCATATGAATATAGATTCCGGAACAATAACTTTCTGGATCATTTCACATTATATTGTCGCATTTAGATCCTGGCCTACATAATTATTGTGATTCGCCATACTGTTAAAAACTCAATATATTCTCTTAAGAAAATGTACGTCTGAAATATAATAAAGAAAATATAAGAAATATTCAGCATGTATATAATATTTCAATGATAAAATGTAAAAAATAGTTTAAAATGTTGGTAAATAGATATATAAAAAAATTCTTGAAAATGTCCAAACACATGACACATTTTTGATTTAATTTTTAAATTACATTGCAAATAGCGGAGTAAAATACAAATCTACTAATAATACTTTATTTTCGTTGAACATGGCAGATAGGAAGTAGTGCCTGATCACCCGCGATGTATACTGTTACATTTATTTCTTTACGCAATAATACATGATGTATTTTTTACAAAATTGTAACCACAGCATAATAAATTTTATAAATAATACTATTTGTACACGAATAATGAAAATAATCCGGGAATCATATGTCAGTAATGTCACAATAAATTTATTATTGTTGATAAATATTTGTTCATGAGTTTGTTTTTTAAAATCAATGTGAATGTCGCGTAAAGTTTCCAACAAACGTTTCAGTTACAGCAGTAGCAACAGCGTCACGGTTAGCGTTTAACATGAAAGTCAACAAATTGTCCTGAACTTAGAGCTGTAAATCTTTTTGTACGCTTTTTGGTACATATTAATTTGCTCCGACTACCAGGAGAGGAAAAATACATTCGTAATTCACACTACGTGATTTGCATTTGTAATTAAATCTTTACAAAATAACAAACAGCAATTCACAGTTTAGTTGCTTTATTTGTAAAAATAAACAAGGAATTCATCCGAGTAAATTTTCGAATAAATAAATATATTGGCTTAATGTTTTACTTATGTAGGTATGTGTGGTGGATCAATTAAACTATATATATATATATATATATATATATATATATATATATATATATATATATATATCCATAGTAACAAATCAGAAGGGAATTAACATAAACATCTTTATAATTACATTACTCTGAATTTCACATTAGTTAGGGCAACCATGAAATTTAAATGCTCAAATAAATTTGAAGGATGCTAAAGTCGATGAATAGAAAGATGCTGATTTAAAAGCATTGTATTCTGCACATAAATAGTAGGCATATAAAAACAAATCATCTAAGTGAAGTCCATTTTACATTATATAATTTTGTTTAATATATAAACAAATAATAAATATATCTTCACGGCATCTTACACGTTGCTGGGTGTGACAATCTGCTTTATACGCAAATATAAGAATAATCTTATTTATTTAGCTTTCTGAGCTATATACATACAATATAAAATGAAAAATATATAACAAAATATAATATGATAATGTTGATAGTGATTATTAGAAACAATAATAATAGTAATAATAATAATAATAATAATAATAATAATAATAATAATAATAATAATAATAATAATAATAATAATAATAATAATAATAATAATAATAATAATAATAATAATATAACATAATACAATGGTAATAAATACCAAGAAAAACGAATAGTAATTAAACAATCAGGTAACTTGAAAAAATACTAAATACAAACTTTACAAAGAAAGTAGATACAATAAGTTTTCATTTAAAAAGGAAAAGAAAAAATTTACTAGCAGCTTTCAAGAATATTTTTAAACTTTTCTTAAATGTTTTTAAGTTCGTAATTTTTTATATACTATTATTCACGAAAGATGACCATTCAAGGTCATTTGTTCGAAGATAGAACACACATCACTTTATAGCAGTAGCTTAGCAACATTTTTAATTAGAAAAAAGAAAGATTATTTGACCTATGTCTATTTAATTTATGTGGTGTGACAGATATACATATATAGTGGCATTACTTTCTAACACACTATAAATAATAATGCCATATGTCGTAGAATTACAGATACCTAATTATCTACTACACTGCCCTCTGTGCTAATATTTACCCAGTGGCGTTGACGTTTAAATCAAAATATTGTTCCTTGGTTTATAAGTTAAGTCTATGTTCTAGTATTTTGCAAAAACATAAGTGAAGAACATAAATCTTTCAGAAAGGCATTATTTAGAAAGAAACATGATTTTCAAATGAATTACTCTTATTTTTTCAATTAAAATGTGTCCATAAATATTTCATGTTGCACGCCTCTGCATACGAAATACAATGAAGTTATCTGCAAGTAATATTATATCAGATGGCTGACAAATGACCTTGGATAGTCATCTTTCGTGAATAATAGTTTATCTTCTGGTAGCTTATTGTTTTCAGCTACACCTCTATGAAACAATGATTTTGTGTTGAAGTCTTTTGTACCCGTGGCAAGATGAAATCCTTATGAAACTTTGTTTCATATTGGTAATGATATTAAAGTATTCGTATCGTTCGGGCTTTTACCAGCCTTCACCACACAGACACTCATATCTGGCGTGGAGAGTGCACTAAGAGGTCACTTTTCCGAAATTTAAAATTATAATTAAGTTTGGCGTCGGTCGGAATTGAACTCGGGTTCCCGGATTCGCGACCTATAAGTTTAATATTTTAAATTATTTGACAATCAATGTTTTTTAGTATGTAGCTACGAACTTAAAAATATATTTTTAAAATTCTACGAAATGTTTTAAACTTTTGAAAGAAAAATAATAAGAAAAATAGCGTGTTTCCGAAATAACATACTACTAATTTTATTATTACATTAACTGCATGGAAGTATCAATTTATATTAAAATATACAAATTATTAATGCTATTTAACGATACGAAAATTTATAATTAGGAGTAAAAACGGCTACACAATAATTTACGACTGAAACAAGACTGCTTTTAACTTCATTTATTATACTTTGTTTCACGTAAGAAAATAACGTTGGTTTAGATAGGGATATAAATTCTGTCTTTTGATTGGTCACAATGCAAACATATACTGTAATTCGGATATAATAGACTTAGGAGTAAAATAGGGCCAGCGATTCCAGCTTTCTGATTAGTCTAAACGTAAACCAATGTTTACAATAGCAATATGTAAAGCAGGTATATTATTTAATCCATTTTAATTTTATAATTTATTTAACAACTTTAAGTAACTGTTTATTTACTAAATAATTAAAAATTATCAAATTTCGACGTTTCAAGCTGTCAAGTATGTCATACATAAAACAAAACTAATTGGTAAGTTTTATTTGTGTAAAACAGGCTGGCGCAGCAGCGCCACCAAGTATATTCTTATCTGAAATACAGTGGGTGCTTTCCATTTACACGACTTATAAGTCGACGTGTGTTAATTCAGGTTAACTCCATGTTGTTAATGGAACAGGAGTAAATGTCTGCAGTAATGTCCTCTATAGACGTTTGTCTACATTAATCAATTGTCATTTGATGCGGACGAATTTAAAATATTTAAAATGATTTGGCTAATTGAAATGTAGGAAACTAACTTAACATATATGTTTGCTCTCATTACTCTTCTATTTTGCAAAATTTTAGATAAAATCAAATTTACCAAAAAATTTATGTATAAATTTAGTTACCTTCATTTTGAGGTCCATATATTTATAAAAATTACAGTAATGACAACCAATTCACTTCTCAAACGTCTGCCCTTTTTCAGATATTGTTTTTAATAGCACAAACTCTCCTTGACTCTTCAGATTTGTAGAGTCGGTAGGAGTCGACTTGCGTCGCCGACTCACAGCGACACAAATCAAATGGAAAGCACATACGTCGACTCACGTCGACTTGTGTCGCTAAATGGAAAGCACCCATTACAGTTCACAAAAACGAAAAAAATATCACCTGTCAATTGTCAATTATCATATAAAATTTACAGGATTAGGAATTAACTGATGTTTAATATTCAGGTCTTGTATATTTTTACAGATAAAAATATTTATTTTATATTAATCTGTCAGTAGAGAAAGATGGAGTTCGGCGTAGATACGTTAAGCAGACAAGGATGATATGAGTCAACTTTTTTTTAATCTTTAGTTGTCAAAATTTTGTTTGACATATTTAATGTCATGTATATTCTTTTGGTTTTTAGCCCCTAGAGACTGTAATTTAATAAGTGTACCATCTAATGCAGCAATCATATGCGGTGAATGAGATATGTATATTGTATAATTGTCCTTGTACTTTTCGTACATTCCTTTTAGTTCGAAGTAAATCTTGTCATCGTATTCAACAAAATATCCAAAATTCGAAAATATTTTACCAGCGTCAAATATCAGGATCTTTATAATGATTTACCTATTTACTCTTTGAAATCAAATACGATCTCCAATACCCCCAATATGTAATAATATATTGAAAACAGTTTGTTTTCATAATCAAAATCTGTGAAAAAATCCTTCGTCATGTTACTGTCTGATGCTGAGTGATCGATTTCTCACGGTATTTATTAATTCATAGTTCAAAATATCATGATAATCATAAAAAAATATTTAGTGTAGCCATTTTGTTAAAAATCTACAGTATGTGGAAACATGATGACCTTACGAATTAACAGTTTATTCGGTACCCAACTATTGAATAATTTATTCCGCGAATAACAGATGTTATTCTTTCGAATAAATTTATTTGGAAGTGAAAAGGTAACAAAAATATTTATCCAAGGGATAAATTTATCTAAATCTTTATTCGCAAGTATAAATACCGACCCCTATACAAATTTTGAGTAATAAATAAAAGATAAAATTAATTTTAAAAGTATCCTGTATATATCTGTCAGTTTCATTACCAAATAGAATTTTTGACATCTTCGTTACCGTTCCCATTTCTGCTATTATGCATCCGCCTTAATTCAATTTATTTAGTAATGAAAAAAATCCTGTCATACTGATATTTGTAGAACAAGAAATATATTATTTTAACAGTCAACCAGTTATCACTTTATATATCGTGTTTCTACATTCAGTATGTATAATGGGGTATTTTACAAAACTATTTTAAGGTTATACTCGAAAATTCTGTTTTTGTAAACCACATTTCTGTTATGTTACTGGTTTGGGCACAAAATAAAAAATAATTTGTAACACGTATTTAAGGGTGCGTTTCAAATAGAGTATTTAACGAATGAGATATTTAAACCACATATTAAGTATCTACATAACTTCTATGCGTAACTACAAATTAAATATTAGAGGTGTGCTGGTTACCACTCTTATTCGTATTGTTATATTTATAAATGTATTCATAAATAAATAATTTAAAGTAAAGGTTCCGTTCTTCCGTAAATTATTTAGTATAGCACTAATAATATAATCATTCGTATTAAATATTTTAATCATGGATGACAATAAAAAGCAACATTTACTCCATTTAATTATCCGAATAGTATGAGTAAAAAAGGACTGAAGACGTGTTTATTTGATATGTTTATAGGTATAATTAAATGGAAGAGAAAAGAAAATATACCCGGTGACCCGACAATATCTTAGAGCAGCCATGTTCAGCAAAAATAAGTTAATAGTAGATTTGGATTTTTCGACGCTATTTACATATTCTGTAGCGGAAATATTTCCTATCGCTAATTTTTTTGATCGAAAACAAGTTATTCGTAGATTTGAATTCTATCTATCTTTTTGAATTGTAATTCAAAAGATTCTTCTAAAATTTTGCCAAAATCACATAGCAGGAATTGACAGGTCACTAGCGATATATGGGCTCATACGACAAAAAGCTCCCAATTTATTCATGTGAATAATTTAAAGCAATTTTTTAAACTCGCTTAGAAAAACAATATTAACACAAACAATAAAAAGCTCAAAATTAAAAAGTAATTAATCACCAAATAATGAAAACAAAGTCATCTATTATCTGGTGTTATTTGGATGAAATTAAAAATCAGAGCAGGACAAAATAAGTTAATTTAAATTTGAAATGTATTGGAAGTGTCTCTAATAACTCATGTGGCATAGTATGGTTTAAGCCCCAACATTTGTATACACGGGGAGATATAGCGGACATAATACATAATTGGTTTGGAACGATCCAGCTTGACACCATTAAATGAATTCGGGTTAATGAAAATCTGATGGGCTCTGCACATCATAAATTTAAAAATTTCACACCGGTATAATCTCATAAGAGTATTAAACATACATATTGTTATCTACTTTCACATCAAAGAAAAATAGAAAACAGATTGATTGGAAATAAGCAAAATCCAAGAAGAAGAACAGGCAGCTTACAAATTAGGCAAACAGGGAAATGATCATAATGGAAAGCGACAGAGAATTATGTTTAACATTCATAGACCTGAGGGCCGCTTTCGACACAGTAGACAGAAATAAAGTATGGAAATGTGCAAAACAAATAAAATAAAAAGTGTGATTAAAGGTGTGCATACGAAATGAAAGGATACAGATGGACTGAATTAAATCGGATATATTTGAGATGGAAAAAGGAGTGAAACAACGAGACAGCCTCAGTCCACTATTTATAGTTTTAATGAACAGGATTGTAAGAAATACAAAAAACAGGACAAAAAACATTCAAACGCAAACAGGATATAATAAACTTAGGCCCGGGTGCTAGAAACACAGCGGTATAACTGTCTGGCACCTCCTAACATATCGGTACCTTTTTAGGGCGTGCTAGAAACGAATGTTGGCTGTTGCTTCGTAACAGATCGTTATCAGTTATTAATGGCACAAACCAATAAAATATGTTGTGTTCTTCCACAATTCACTAGATGGCAACACTAACATTCAAGCAAAAAAATTATATTTTTATTTAAGTTCTCTGCTTATACTTATTTTAAAGTATGAGAGAAAACTAAAGAAAGGAATTTCTCGTCTTTCGAGAAAAATCATTTAATAAATATAAATTTAAGATACAAAGATAAATTGGCTATTTCAGGTAAAATTATTTTATTATTCGGTATCAGTTATTAATGGCACAAACCAATGAAATATGTTGTGTTCTTCCACAATTCACTAGATGGCAACACTAAAAAGTCAAATATGTCAAAAAATATACATTTCTGAGGTAACATTCAACCAAAAATAATATATTTTTAGATAAAATAAATAATGGATTTCTCGGCGGTGATTCGCAGGAATTATATTAATAACCCATTTAGTTGTTAATTTTATTTAAAATTCCAATATTTCGTTACTAATTTTGTAACTTCATCAGGGAATACTAAAATGTACATTAATTTTGTATAACTTGTTTGTTACATGTTGAAGTTTTTTTTTATAATACTTACAAATAAGTTTAACAGTTTTAAATTGGAAAAATCGGGCGTAGAAACATCTATCTTCAATAAATTTTTGTTATAAACATGTTAATTTTTAAATTTGGAAAAGTTTTACAGGTTAAACTACACACTTTAAAAGTTATTATACTAATTTTGTTTCTGATTAAAGAAAAATGTTTTATAAAATTTTGAAACACATGTCGGCCGAAACGTGGAAAAAGGTTTTATTTTCTAGAACTAACTTGTAAGGTTAAGATCTGTGCGCAGCACGAAGAAGAAGAGAACAGAGCTAGCGCGGCAACCACCCAAAATTCGGTAAATATGAAACAAAAAGTTGAATAGAGTACTTTGGTTTTTATGGTATTAGAAATTACTTAATAAATACGCATAAATAGCACTTAAATTCTGTGTATCGGTTTTATAGTTTACGGTGTTATTGGTGGTAATGTGACACATTTCTAAGAATAATCTTTTTTTGTAGTCATTTTCAAATTCAAGGATGGTAGTTTCATCATAATTTACAAAATCTTGTGTCTCATGTACATGAGCTGCTAAAGCGCAAATATTATTAGCGTTAACTCTTTTCTCTCCCTGTTTGTGCTGAGACAACCGAATGCTTAACTTTTGTGTGGTTTGACCAATATAACTCCTATAACAACCGCCGCACGGGATTTTATAAATTAAATTTGACTGATTTGTGATGTCAGTTTTATCTTTAATATTAGAATATAATTTACCGACAGTTTTCAATTTTTTTGTAGCGAAAATTAAATGTTTGTCGTCTTTAAACAATTGTATCAAGTCATTAGTTAAATGCGGAATGTTAGGAAAAGATATATATTGTTTGCGCTCATTGTTAGCGTCAACGTGCACCAAGTTTCGTGAGTTGGTGTTATATAATAATCTTTTTAGTAGTGGTTTAGGGTAGGCATTCTCGGTCAGTATGTTCTCCAAACGTTCGAGGGCTGGCTTCTGCAGCGTTTGATGGCAGATTTGTTTAATTCTGTTTTTTAGGCCTAATACAAGGTTAATTTTGGTTTTATGTGTGTGGTCTGAGTGATAATTTAGATATTTTCCTGACGATGTCGGCTTTTGATACCAATCCAATATAACGGTTTGGTTATCTTGTCTAATCACCTTGGTGTCCAAAAATGGAACACTATTTTGTGATTCTTTTTCGACGGTAAATTGTATATTGTCGTTGACGCTGTTGAATATTTGCAACGTTGTTTCTATTTTATCACTTGGCACAGCACATATTATATCGTCTACATATTTATAAATGAAAGGAAATTCAAAAGGAAATTGGGGAACACAGTGATCAAGAATCCAATCCATGACGTACCTACTAATAACTGGACTGATAATACTACCCATTGGACAACCAAATATTTGTTGATATTGTTGTCCGTTATAAACGAAAAAAGTGTTATTAAAGATGAAGCTAATTATATCAATAAAAACATTTTTAGGAATGGTAGTATGATCACTTATCATTTCCCATTTTTCTTCTATTACAGTGACTGTTAATTCGAGCGGAATATTTGTAAAAAGACTGACCACATCTAAGCTGATTAATACAAAACCGTCAGGTAGTTGGAAATTTTGAATAAGTTCCGAAAATTGAAAACTGTCTTTAATAAAATAACGCGTCTCACCCTCATTTGAAAGGGACAGGTTTTTTTTTTATGTAACTGCATAATTTTGACGTTGGCGAGGAAATTGAAGAAATTATTGGTCTATTGGCTAAATTTTGTTTATGGGTTTTCGGAAGGCCATAGAATTTTGAATTTTGCGCGTTGTAAATCGTTAGTGATTTGGCACATTCTTCCGAAATATAATTATTAGTTTTCAAATTTGTTATGATTTTGTTACATTTATTCTGTGTTGAGATTGTTCTATCTTTATTTATTTTTTTGTAATATTTACTGTCATTTAATACAGACAAGCACAGAGTGTCATAATCATCTTTGTTTAGAGCTACTGTAACATTTCCTTTGTCTGAATTGACTATTATTATTTCAGGATGTTGTTTGAGGAAAATTTTTGCCTTATTAAACTCTGAAGTGGCTGTGTTATTTGACTCTAAGTTCTTATGGTAAAAATTAGTAATAATATTAGTAGCTCTGGCTCTCAATATGTTACGATTGCCATGACTGTTACTGATCGCTATTTCAAGATCCGCTAGTAGGTTTTTTGACTTAATTTCCTGTTTTTTGGAAAGATGCTAAAATTTTTTACCCATAGATAGCACGTTTTTTACATCGTCAGGGAAGGTTACGTTCGATAAATTTTTGAACCAATTGTCTTTAGGCCGAAAAATGGAATTATTTTTTTCCTTTATTAAGTTGTTTAATTTGGTAATATTCCTTACTTTAATTTTGTTAAAAAGATTATTATACACCCTGTGTTGTCTGCGTTTAAATTCAGTAAAAATTGTGATAGGTAAGTTACCAGTATTGGTCAAGTTCGCTTCTATATTATCCTGTTCTCTTTCAATTGAGCGTAAGACTTCGTGTGTTATTTTTAATTCTAAGTTAATTATTTTATCTATCAACCTATCGTTAAATTGGAGGGTCCTCTTCGTCGACCCGGTGTTGGTTGAAGTTATAAGACTGTGGATTCCCTTGACTCCGTGTGTGACGTGTTTTGGTCTTACGTGATGTTTTTTGCGGTTAAGAAGAAAGATTTTTCTATTCCTGAAGTTCGCCAATTTGGTGTTGTTCAATGCCCAAGTTTTGAAAGTCTGGCAGGTGTTGTGGCCATATGTACGTCGAAGATATTCGAAGAACCCCATCCTGGAAGTTGATGTTAAGAAGAAGTAACGCCGTACTTGTTGATTGATAAAATAAATAATGGATTTCTCGGCGGTGATTCGCAGGAATTATATTAATAACCCATTTAGTTGTTAATTTTATTTAAAATTCCAATATTTCGTTACTAATTTTGTAACTTCATCAGGGAATACTAAAATGTACATTAATTTTGTATAACTTGTTTGTTACATGTTGAAGTTTTTTTTATAATACTTACAAATAAGTTTAACAGTTTTAAATTGGAAAAATCGGGCGTAGAAACATCTATCTTCAATAAATTTTTGTTATAAACATGTTAATTTTTAAATTTGGAAAAGTTTTACAGGTTAAACTACACACTTTAAAAGTTATTATACTAATTTTGTTTCTGATTAAAGAAAAATGTTTTATAAAATTTTGAAACACATGTCGGCCGAAACGTGGAAAAAGGTTTTATTTTCTAGAACTAACTTGTAAGGTTAAGATCTGTGCGCAGCACGAAGAAGAAGAGAACAGAGCTAGCGCGGCAACCACCCAAAATTCGGTAAATATGAAACAAAAAGTTGAATAGAGTACTTTGGTTTTTATGGTATTAGAAATTACTTAATAAATACGCATAAATAGCACTTAAATTCTGTGTATCGGTTTTATAGTTTACGGTGTTATTGGTGGTAATGTGACACATTTCTAAGAATAATCTTTTTTTGTAGTCATTTTCAAATTCAAGGATGGTAGTTTCATCATAATTTACAAAATCTTGTGTCTCATGTACATGAGCTGCTAAAGCGCAAATATTATTAGCGTTAACTCTTTTCTCTCCCTGTTTGTGCTGAGACAACCGAATGCTTAACTTTTGTGTGGTTTGACCAATATAACTCCTATAACAACCGCCGCACGGGATTTTATAAATTAAATTTGACTGATTTGTGATGTCAGTTTTATCTTTAATATTAGAATATAATTTACCGACAGTTTTCAATTTTTTTGTAGCGAAAATTAAATGTTTGTCGTCTTTAAACAATTGTATCAAGTCATTAGTTAAATGCGGAATGTTAGGAAAAGATATATATTGTTTGCGCTCATTGTTAGCGTCAACGTGCACCAAGTTTCGTGAGTTGGTGTTATATAATAATCTTTTTAGTAGTGGTTTAGGGTAGGCATTCTCGGTCAGTATGTTCTCCAAACGTTCGAGGGCTGGCTTCTGCAGCGTTTGATGGCAGATTTGTTTAATTCTGTTTTTTAGGCCTAATACAAGGTTAATTTTGGTTTTATGTGTGTGGTCTGAGTGATAATTTAGATATTTTCCTGACGATGTCGGCTTTTGATACCAATCCAATATAACGGTTTGGTTATCTTGTCTAATCACCTTGGTGTCCAAAAATGGAACACTATTTTGTGATTCTTTTTCGACGGTAAATTGTATATTGTCGTTGACGCTGTTGAATATTTGCAACGTTGTTTCTATTTTATCACTTGGCACAGCACATATTATATCGTCTACATATTTATAAATGAAAGGAAATTCAAAAGGAAATTGGGGAACACAGTGATCAAGAATCCAATCCATGACGTACTTACTAATAACTGGACTGATAATACTACCCATTGGACAACCAAATATTTGTTGATATTGTTGTCCGTTATAAACGAAAAAAGTGTTATTAAAGATGAAGCTAATTATATCAATAAAAACATTTTTAGGAATGGTAGTATGATCACTTATCATTTCCCATTTTTCTTCTATTACAGTGACTGTTAATTCGAGCGGAATATTTGTAAAAAGACTGACCACATCTAAGCTGATTAATACAAAACCGTCAGGTAGTTGGAAATTTTGAATAAGTTCCGAAAATTGAAAACTGTCTTTAATAAAATAATGCGTCTCACCCTCAATTGAAAGGGACAGGATTTTTGTTATGTAACTGCATAATTTTGACGTTGGCGAGGAAATTGAAGAAATTATTGGTCTAATGGCTAAATTTTGTTTATGGGTTTTCGGAAGGCCATAGAATTTTGAATTTTGCGCGTTGTAAATCGTTAGTGATTTGGCACATTCTTCCGAAATATAATTATTAGTTTTCAAATTTGTTATGATTTTGTTACATTTATTCTGTGTTGAGACTGTTCTATCTTTATTTATTTTTTTGTAATATTTACTGTCATTTAATACAGACAAGCACAGAGTGTCATAATCATCTTTGTTTAGAGCTATTGTAACATTTCCTTTGTCTGAATTGACTATTATTATTTCAGGATGTTGTTTGAGGAACAATTTTGCCTTATTAAACTCTGAAGTGGCTGTGTTATTTGACTCTAAGTTCTTATGGTAAAAATTAGTAATAATATTAGTAGCTTTGGCTCTCAATATGTTACGATTGCCATGACTGTTACTGATCGCTATTTCAAGATCCGCTAGTAGGTTTTTTGACTTAATTTCCTGTTTTTTTGGAAAGATGCTAAATTTTTTACCCATAGCTAGCACGTTTTTTACATCGTCAGGGAAGGTTACGTTCGATAAATTTTTGAACCAATTGTCTTTAGGCCGAAAAATGGAATTATTTTTTTCCATTATTAAGTTGTTTAATTTGGTAATATTCCTTACTTTAATTTTATTAAAAAGATTATTATACACCCTGTATTGTCTGCGTTTAAATTCAGTAAAAATTGTGATAGGTAAGTTACCAGTATTGGTCAAGTTCGCTTCTATATTATCCTGTTCTCTTTCAATTGAGCGTAAGACTTCGTGTGTTATTTTTAATTCTAAGTTAATTATTTTATCTATCAACCTATCGTTAAATTGGAGGGTCCTCTTCGTCGACCCGGTGTTGGTTGAAGTTATAAGACTGTGGATTCCCTTGACTCCGTGTGTGACGTGTTTTGGTCTTACGTGATGTTTTTTGCGGTTAAGAAGAAAGATTTTTCTATTCCTGAAGTTCGCCAATTTGGTGTTGTTAAACATATTTGTAAGTATTAAAAAAAACTTCAACGTGTAACAAACAAGTTATACAAAATTAATGTACATTTTAGTATTCCCTGGTGAAGTTAGAAAATTAGTAACGAAATATTGGAATTGGTTATTAATATAATTCCTGCCAATCACCGCCGAGAAATCCATTATTTATTTTATCAATCAACAAGTACGGCGTTACTTCTTCTTAATATATTTTTATTTAAGTTCTCTGCTTACACTTATTTTAAAGTATAAGAGAAAACTAAAGAAAGGAATTTCTCGTCTTTCTAGAAAAATCATTTAATAAATATAATTTTAAGATACAAATATAAATTGGCTATTTCAGGTAAAATTATATTATTATTCGGTTCATAGTTCTTCGAACTATGCGCAAATCATCTGAAACCATTATTTGAAAGATCTTTAAATGATATTGATGGCGAGAGAAATTTTTAAATTTTAAATATTTTTGCGGAATACTTTTTTTAAGTGACATTTTTATTTTAAAAATCTTTTGTATGTTTATTTATAATTACATAGAATTACTTGCATTCAAATCCCCATTTGAACAGTCGTCTTATTTAGTTGCTTAATAAGGTATTGAAGATCGAAGCCAGCTAGTGAACTCTATACTACACTGTAAAGTTTTAACGTAGCTGCAACTACCTTTTTGGGTTGAAACTATATGCAACCCCAAGGTTGAACAATCCTTCTTTTTTAAAAGGTCGATGCACCAATCTCTGTTTACGGTACTAAAACCTACCTCACTCCCAGGTAGACACGATACGACCCTTTCCGTATCACAAGTTACCAGTAAATGCCTGTAAGGTTGTTAAAAATACTTTATAGTAATTCATATGAACCCCTACATAAGGTCATTGCAAATTCCTTGAAAAGTATTATTTATTATTAGGATTCAGGAAAAATAATACTATATATATATATATATATATATATATATATATATATATATATATATATATATAATAAAAGATTTATTTGCTTAAACAAAATATACATAAATAAAATAAGATAAGGTATATTGTAATGTTTTATTTTTGAGGTGAATCCTGGTAAATACCCACACGGTACGAATATGTCAGCATCATTAACTACATCTGTGAACCAAGCAGATTAGCACATCCAGCAATGGGTAATATACCGTGATGATAAATAAAGTAAGTATTCAAAAAAAGGTCACGTTCACAGGCTATTGCTCCAATTCTTGCAGGTCCTCGAGGAATATCTTCACTTTCTTTGGATCCTCTTGTAGCAGATAAAACTAAATTAGTATTGTTGTGTCTAATAAATATTTGCGAACAAAAGACTTATTTATTAACGTTTCATTCAAAATATTTGCTAGTTTCTCAATGTTCATTTTCTTGTAATAAATAATAATATTATTTTATTAAGAGGAAAATAATCATATTAAATGATAATTCAACAAAAATAAAAAAAAATACATTAGGTATAGGTATGTACCGCGTAACATAGTTATATTATTTTTGAAAGTATGTAAATAAAAAGAAAATGAAACAAAAAAAGAAAATTAGCTTTAAAGTTCTGATTTTTATACGTCGAACATGGTTTGTCAAGATGCGCGTTTCTCTACAATCGGTACATCTTTATTTTTTGTAGAAAATACTGTGATATGATAACAAATTTTGTATCACACTAAACCAAGAAGGAGCTAAAAAATAGAAGGAAATTAGTTTTTATAATTAAAAATACAACATACTGTATTTTACCTGAGTTTCAAGTATCCTCATTGCGTCTGTGGACAAGAGAATAACAAATGACAGAATAACACATAAATTTCTCATCCCTCTCTGTGTTCTCCTTCCAGTCACTAGAAATGCGGTACCGTTATGCTGGCCACCGGAAAAACACATACAATAAACAATACCATGTTGGGTAAGAAAGAAATAGAAAACAAAACAAAAGTATACAACAAAATAACCGCACATACCAAAATCATAGACTCTAGCAAACCCAGGAATATACAAAAGAAACATGAAGGAAAAATAAAAACAACCAAAATGAAATACCTCAGGAAGATCCCAGGAGACAAAATGCGACAGGGAGAGAAATTCAAACATAAGGAAGATGACGAAACAAGAACTAGATATAACAAAAATCGAACAGAAACAAATGAGCTGGTATGAATACATAATACATGCTGCAATTTTTCTTCATAAAATTAACAATAAATTAGATTGTCCTTCTATATTGAGTCAATTAAATTTTCAAATTCCAAGATTATCTTCTCGGTATACTACAACTTTTTATATAAAAACATCACGCTCAAACTCATCCATGAAATCTCCACTATATTTTATGTTTAGTTCCATCCGTACTATTGAGGAACATGTAGATATATTTCACAATGGAGAGAATGAGATACGAAAATTTATGACATCATTTTAATTAGATTTTCAGATTTTTCTTACCCTGTAATTGGGCTTGGCCTGTTGAGTATAGTATTAATTAATTAATAATAATAATAATAATAATAATAATAATAATAATAATAATAATAATAATAATAATAATAATAATAATAATAATAATAATAATAATAATAATAATAATAATAATAATAATAATAATAATAATAATAATAATAATAATAATAATAATAATAATAATAATAATAATAATAATAATAATAATAATAATAATAATAATAATAATAATAATAATAATAATAATAATAATAATAATAATAATAATAATAATAATAATAATAATAATAATAATAATAATAATAATAATAATAATAATAATAATAATAATAATAATAATAATAATAATAATAATAATAATAATAATAATAATAATAATAATAATAATAATAATAATAATAATAATAATAATAATAATAATAAGCAAATAATCAAAAAATAATACGGTATCAGTAGCACATTAAAAATTCGACCACCCTGTATTTAGATAAAAAGTTATATATTACATCCCCTTAATTCGGACCATTTACGAGAAAAATAATGAAAAAAATCCCTGGGCCTTAATTTTCCAAATAAAAAAATATTTTAAATGAATGTCCATGTGAGACGCCTGGTAAACGCCCGCAAGCTACAAATATGTCATTATTTCCAAAATCTGTGTACAAAGCAGATTGGCACACCCAGCAGCAGGGGATATAATTTAGTGCAGCTCTGACTTGTTTCTGCAGTTCTAAATTTGAAAAATGCAGCTCTAAATTTAAATTTTGCAGTTGCTTTCACCTCTCTTTATATTATGTATTATTTAAATGTGTTCAAGAAATAAGAATAACAAAATATATTTTTAATTATTAGAACTCGTGTTTCCCGTAAGTATTGTAGTTGTATTGTATCTTGTATAGTTCATAGTTTTAAGTATTCTACCATTGTCGCGGCTTAAATGTACCTACCTATTATTTTGTATATAAATCTCCTTCCCCTTATCCTTGAACAAAAAAATTCAACTCTAATTTTTTTAAATTATATCTCCTGCCCAGCAGTGGATAATATACCATGATGATATATTTATTTTTTTATTTAATTGAAAAGTTTTTTATTTTGGCGGCCTATAACTATTGAACAGTAAAAGATATATTAACGAGTGTTATTCCATTCGATTCTACGGACTTTTGTACATATGTACACCAATTTTCAATTTTTGTGACCAGCTACTATATTATTACCAAGTAAATAACCAAAAAATGGTACATTAAAGTTGTCAATAGGCACAAAAGATAAAATAATAGTACAGGGTATGGAGGAGCAACCTCCCTAGTTTTACTATGGCATTGTGATGCGAGTAGAGGTCATCTCTAGAGCCAAGCGAGTGGGAAGTTTCTGTTATAAAACATTCAATCCTAAAGCTGTAGTTGCTGTGCAACGCGCTTTAGTACTCGGTTCCAAATACTCCCTAGTCCAGCAGTTCTGGTCCGAAAATCGAGTAGGTTGTTGGTAAAAAAATCTTATGTGGCCAGCACATTACATTTCGTCAGTTATATGAGGCATTTACGAAAATTCTACTGGTAAACTGTTAGCGGTAAACAGCTGTTTATCAGGTTATAGCTACCAAAATCGATATTTTAAGAACGCAAGTGGTAAACTTAGGTAGATCCATAACCTATAAAAAAAATTGAAATTTTGAAATAGGTTAGAAATTAAATGCAGTTAATAAATTGAGCAGAGTCCAACTTTTGAATACATTTCCAATTTTAACAAGCGCGCTTCGCTTTGCATCACTACCTTTTTTGAGATTAGATTCTTCATGAATCCGGTAGATGAATCTGGTAGATATTATACAATTTTTGAACACGGTAACTATTTACCACTCGTGTTTTCGAACACAGTCGGTGTCTACCGGTAGAATTTTCGTAAATGCCTATGTATTTTCTGTAAAATCCATACAGAAAGTTCCTTGAAAAAGATTCCAAATTTCTTGTATGTACATTACCTTTCGACAATTGTATTTATTTTATACGAATTCCATACAGAAAGTTTCGAGTAAGAAGATTCTATATTTCGAGTAAAATTATAACACAAATATACTAAGAATATGTCAATTGTCATTGACATCTTTCAATCAGAATTTTATTAATATAGCAACTGTTTCTATCATAGCTAGCTAATTTATGAAATTTAATTTCACTATAATTTTATAACTATATCCATTTAATATTAAGTATAAAATGAAGTCAAATCGTATGGAGAATACAATGTTCTTTAATATTTATAATAACATTAAATGTGAAAAAATGATATTTACCATCGTTTTTTC
This sequence comes from Harpalus rubripes, assembly GCA_963082715.1. Taxonomy (NCBI): domain Eukaryota; kingdom Metazoa; phylum Arthropoda; class Insecta; order Coleoptera; family Carabidae; genus Harpalus; species Harpalus rubripes. The sequence continues at coordinate 40,968,296 of OY720455.1, read as the reverse complement.
AAGAAAAACTGTTAAAATCTTCAAATGAGGGTACTTCCGGTGGACCAATTATAACCAAAATCTGATCAGCTCTTTATATGGATGCAACGAGGAGGAATTCGAAAGCATCATAATTTTTGGAATTTTAGTTTTAGATCTATCGAAGACGAAAATTGTGTTACACATGCACACACACACACACACACACACACACACACACACACACACACACACACACACGCACCCACACACATCCACACACACACACGCACGCACGCGCACACACACACACACACAAACACACACATACACACACACACACACACACACACACACAGACATCATCGTAAAATAGTAAAATCGACCTTAAAACGTGCTTATTCTTTAAAATCTCACCACCGAATTTTTTGACCAAAGACAATATCTTCCTTACCGAAAGGTGACGGAAGGTAAAAAAAAAACAATAGGAAAACAGAATCTGTTGTTAGGAAAGGACGTGGACAACAATGGACTGTTCGAATACCTAAAACATCAGCGCAGGGAAGTCGGGAATTCTAAGGGTGAGGAGCCTGCCTAAATTTTTTTTGTCTCAGCTCTTGAAGAACTTAGCCTGAAGAATGTTACAACAATGGTTGGATAATGACGGACACCATTTGACCGATATTATTTTCAAAACCACATGATATAAAACTTCCCATGTGGTAAGGATGTGAAAATATTTTTTCTCTAACATTACTATGGAATTCATACATTCTGTATCTGAAAACTGTTACAAAATGAGGACATTCTGTCATACTGTTACGGAATAATATTCCGTAATAGGCAGTCACAGACCACTAGTTATTCAAGTCGCCCATTTAAAATACATGGGAAAACGCAATTGTTTTCAAAATCAAGCCGGCTTTGCTTGGCGCTTTGTTTTTTTTGCTTTTGTCACTTCAACTGCATTTACTGTCAAATTATAAAAGAAACAATTACAAAATTTAATTATACGCCTTGTTTTACGCGTTTTGAGTCTTTTACATGGTAAGTTAAATAAAAATTATTGGTTTTATAACATACCAATAATATTTTTTTGCAAAAATATGAAGTGATGAGCAAAATATATTTTTTAAATAGTGTTAGAGAAAGTATCTAAAACTTGTAAGGAATAGTATTTCCGCCACTCACGAAACCGAAACTTTTCGCTTGCGCGGAAATTATCTATTCCATTCTAAGTATAGAATATACTATTTTTGCACAATTGGGTATTTTTTAATGTTTCCAAGGCAATAGGTTTTGTTTACAAAATACAGATCGGTAAGTGATGTGTATCACTTATCGATTAGGAGGCGGAGACGGTAAGTGAAAAAACAACGATCAAAGGTTACTTTCAAAATGACAACTAAAATGTTTAATAAGTATATCAGCCGACACAGGTGGAGTAGCGGCAGCGCTATCGCTGCACGCTCCAAAGGTTCCGAGTTCAAATCCCGGATAAGACATGGTTGTTGTGTGTGTCTTTCATCATTTCATCTTCATCCACGCAAGGTATTTAATATAAATGTTATAAAAATATTAAGAAAAACGTCACCTCCATACATCAATTGTTATTAGTTCATTGTAACTTTACATACAATAAAGAATGTTATATTATATATCAAGTATAGCAATTTTGTGCGCCGGTATCGGATGTATTTGTGATATCGACTTCGTCTCGGTCTCCAAAATCATCCTCAACCGGTAGGAAGTACTTACTGGCCTTAATATTTAATTAACTATTTTTAACTCGAGTATTTATTTTTTAATTTACCTTCAAAACTAGGGAGGTTGCTCTGCCGCACCTGTATTGCGAGAGATGTAAAAAGCTTATTGCGTACGAATGTAAGAATTACGCACAAGCCGTCAGGTGAGTGTGTAATCCATGTGTACGTAATGCTTTACAACTAGAGCGGTGTATTATACTTTTCCTTCGACCATAATTTTACCGAATTTTATTTATGAATTTGTATCGTAGTTTTAATTTTTGATGTAAGAGGTTATGTCACATTATGACAAGGTTATGACTGTTTATTATTTGTAAAACGTCAAATTAATTGTTTTGACAAGTAATGTTGCCATATGGTTGTCATCGATTTTTTTTATTTACTCACCGCCTCTCCTCCTGTTCGGTAATTAATCTCAATCACTTACACTGGCTTGCAAAAAAAATGCTTAGGTACACCTATTTTTTTGCTGCATTGAGTCGATCTTAACTTGTTAATTAGGATTTCAAAATTAACAGAAATTCAAATACATACTTGGTTGTGTTTTTTAAAAATTTACTGAAATATATTTATAATTCAGTAGTACTTAATTCAACACAATGAAGAACATGCTCCACAATAGTTCAACCAGTGATGAAAGTGACAAGAATGTCAGTTTTTACATTATGTATATAGCTAAAGAATTATAAAAACTCGGTTACTTAATTTTTAAGGTGTAGGCGATTTTTCTGCAAGCCAGAGTACCTGTCAGTTATTTGTTAAACTAGCATACTGTCTTGGAAACCCAATCGATAGCATTAAAAACAAACCGATCACCGATCATGCAAAAATAGTTATTTTGTGCAAACGGACACGAAATAAGCATTTCGCAGCCGCAATACAGGCCGCGAAATTCAATATCGCGACCGTTGTTATGGTCATGGTAGCGGCCGCGAAATTAGGTAAACAACCACTTTGACATTGCATGGTTTTGTTTATCAAATGTTAATCCCATAGCTACCTTGAAAGCTAATTTTCTATTTATATTGAAACTGTTTAAAATTAATAAAATTTGTAATTACATATTTTTTACGGTTGCACAATAGTTATTTGTATATCAAGGCCGCGAAATCACTTTTTAGCGTACCGAGAGAAAAATTGTCGCCAGAGGCCGCTTGCGGCCGAGGCAAGACAATCTCGAGGGCGCTAAAGAATTTCGCGGACAAGGTGTACACCATATTTTTTGTGCAACCGTAAAAAATATGTAATTACAAATTTTATTAATTTTAAACAGTTTCAATGTAAATAGAAAGTTAGTTATGGGATTAACATTTGATAAACAAAACCATGCAATTCTCAAGTGTCAAAGTGATTGTTTACCTAATTTCGCGGCCTCTACCATAACAACGGCCGCGAAATGTATTTCGTAGCCGTTACCATAACAACGGTCGCGAAATTGAATTTCGCGGCCTGTATTGCGGCTGCGAAATGCTTTTTTCGCGCCCGGTTGCACAAAAAAATATTGTGTACACCTTGTCCGCGAAATCCTTTAGCGTCCTCGCGATTATCTTGCCTCGGCCGCAAGCGGCCTCAGCGACAATTTTTATCTCGGTATTCTAAACAGTGATTTCGCGGCCAAGATATACAAATTACTATTAATGTCATTAGGCCGATATAAAGTAAGTAATGGACGGGGCTGACGTTTATAAAGCCAAGTCTGTTATTTGCATATTGGCTGTGTAGCGTTCAAGATTCTTTGTAATGACATAACATTTAGACATTTACGAATATTTTCTGAAAATTCGTTCTCCTGTCATATTGACATAGTAACTGTATGGTATTACGAAAAATATATGACGAAAACTTAGCATCTTCTATCGATAACAGAATTCGTTTGCGATACTGAAAGCCCACATGTTATGGCGTTTAATAAGACATGTCTAATGTGTTATCATTTTTAATGAGTATGTACTTTAGGACAAAAATATTTTAATAACTTAACTCAACACAATTTTTGAGTTTGTTCAGTTGTATCTGTCATCAGAAAACATTTGAATTGCAACAATTTCACTACTTGTGGTTTCTGGTACAATTCGATTTAGAACGATTCTGACTTAGAACTGCAATCTATTTTAATAACTACTTCACACATGTATACTCTGCACAATATTAAAAGTAACTTATATTAGAAAAACCTATGAAACTACTCGGGTAAATCATATTTATCGATATTGTCAATAATTACATCAAAAGTACATACATACCTATAAAATTTTAGTCATTGATATTTAAAAAGCAGACATTTATTTATCACGTTACTGTTTTGCGATACTTCGATATATTTAAATATCATTCCCATACCCTTAATTGAATTTATGTTGTATTCGTACACCTCATAAACACATTTGATGTATCATGTATATTTTATTCAGTTCGCTAATTTTTCATACATTTTCATATGAAATGATTACATTAAAGCATGAGAACTTCTTTGTGTGTTGAACGAAACGTTACTTTGAAATGTTTACATATTTGATATTTTACAGGTCCTTGGGTCATACTGAACGCCATTAATTTGAATTACGGTGGTGTTCACATGCTATCCTGCAGGTTTAATTTGAAAATTAAAAATATTCTGTGATACTTGTACAGGCTGGTGATCGACACAGCCGAACAAAGGACTTTAACATCTAAAATAAAATAATACTTTCGTAATTGCCTGCTTCCCTAACTACTTTAGGTGAAAAAGCTTAAAAAATCCTGTAAAGCATATAATTCTACACCTGAATCAATAATCAAAATTAGTTGTACTTGCATGCTTTGTAATGGCGGAAATTAGATACGAAAATGTCAAAAATCGCCCGAAAAATAGCGATAGCCATAGAATTTGACAAAAAGTAACAGATATGCAATAATTTATCTGTCAAGTTAGATTACTGTATTTTTATTTGTAATTTATTTTCAAGTGAATAATTATGTATTTAAATTAATAGATAATTATTTATTTGGATATTTGGAACAGAATTTATAAATAATATTTAATAAACATAAATTAACCAAACTTGACAGATAATAGATCAGATGAAATGTTTCTGAAGCTGTAAAGTTTGTTTTATAGGAGTGGCGAGCAACCAAATGTCAAAATAATTCATATCTTTACCGTACTATAAACAGCTTCATCAACTTCTCAAAGTCATTCATTACTGATGAATTAAATTTAATTGCACTTATAAATATTTTTGTAATACCTTTTTTCAGCATAAAAGAAAAAATTCTGAAGGCTTAACAAGTAATATTTTCTATCAAATTAATTGTCAAGATTGTCACTCTACATATATAGGTGAAACGCGGCAATATATTCAAAAAATGTGATGTGGCCAGCACATAACCTCCCATCAATCCCATGTTTAAAATAGCAGTGAGTTTTAAGTAAAGTATCACTTCCGATTGGTCGTTTGTAAAAGAAATATAATTTGTTGTTCCAATAAATAGAAAAGTCTGTAATACGAAATTTTTAATTATATTTTAATATGTTTTCCCTCGAAAATCTGTTAAGAGCTCCAAATTAAGTACCACTTCCGGTTTATCATATAAATATAGTCAAAATCTAATACATATGTTGTTTCAAATTATACACGAGTTTTAAATACCAAAATTGATAAGTTTTGGAACATGTTTTAATATATTTTTTCAAGAAAATCTGTTTATAGGTTTCTGTAGAATACTACCTATCTCGTTCTCATTAATATAAAATTCTTAAATATCAAATTTGATAAGTTCTAGGCTGTATCAATATATTTTTCACGAAAATATGTTCAGAGCTTCAAGTAAAGTATCACTTCCGGTTTATCAATTCTAGTCAAAATTTAATATGTTGTTCCATTTCATATAAAATTCTTAAATACTGAATTTAAAAAGTTTTTGAATATATCATAGTATATTTTTCACGAAAATCTGTTCAGAGCTTCAAGTAAACTATCACTTCCGGTTTATTAATTTTAGCCAAAATCTAATATGTTATTTCTCTTGATATGAAAGTATTAAATACTTAAACTGAAAAGTTTTGGAATTTATTGTAATATAATTTTTTATTAAATATTGTTATAGGCTTCCGGTTGTCCAATTTTACCCAAAATGTAATCAACTCTTTATATGAATGTAGAAAGCTTAAATAAGGAAAATATAAATTGTCGGAAGTTTGTTGTAAGAGTTATCGTGGAGGAAAAATTCGTCACACACACACTCACACGCACACACACGCGCACAATCACACGTATACGCACACACACGCGTACGAGTATTTGAGACTTTTATATGAAAGGAAACAACATATTTGATATTGAGTAACAATTGATAACCCGTAAGTTACATTTTACGTAAAGCTCTGAACAGATTTTCGAGAAAAATATATTATTATATATTGCAAAACTTTTCAAATTTGGTATTTAAGACTTATAGATTAATGAGAACGATATTTTACTTAAAGCTCTGAACAGATTTTCGTGAAAAATATATTCTGATATATTTCAAAAATTTTCAAATTTGGTATTTAACGCTTTTATATGAAGGGGAGCAACATATTTGATTTTGGCTAAAATTGATAAACCGGAAGTGATACTTAATTTGAAGCTCTGAACATATTTTCGTGAAAAATATATTGATACAATACAAAACTTATCAAATTTGGTATTTCAGACTTCTAATGAAAACGACATATTAGATTTATTTTTAAAATTGATAAACCGGAAGTTGTACTTTACAGAAAGCTATAAACATGAACGTGAAAAAATATATTAAATCATGATCCAATAGTTATTTGTATCACTAGTCCAGAAACTGAATATTTGCGAGAACGAGTTTATTTTGACAGGCCGAGCTGAAAGCGAGGCCTGCAAGTACGAGATCTCGCAAAACAGTTTCTGGGCGTGTGATACACAAGATTTTTTGTGCCGACATCTCCATAAATTCTTCGTATATTTCTCAAAATTTTATTCTATTTTACATAACCTAAAAGAATGAACATATATTTTTATCAGTTTTGCATTACAAGTTTAAATATAATTACTTACATTTGAGCTTAAAATACGTAATTATTTTATATTTATTGAAAATATATCATACAAACATTAGTTATATATATTTTATTTACTTTCGCATATTTTCAATGACAGATAGCGGAAACTTAATTGTATCACGCGAAGTTAGTTGTAGTTACAAAACAAACGAAACAAATTGGTCCTAAAGTTGAAACTTATAATTAATCTATACGAGATGACAGCATTGACAGCATATTATTATTTTTATGACAAAATTTAGTTATTTAAGTTACTATAATTAAATATTTAGCCCTAAAATTTTAAACATTTTGATAATTCTTGTGTTGAAAATAATCTTAAATTGACATATCACCAGAACAGTAATTGTTTAAAACTAACATGTTTTAAATGAGAGAAATTAGGAATTATTAACCCCTTGAGGTAGCAACCCGCTGCACATAAGAATAGAACGGTTAACCCGCCCTGACTCTATTTAAATAAGTCAATAAATAAATGGAAATAACTGTTTCTGTTACTTGGAAAAATTAGTTATATATTTTTACGTGTTTAAGTTTAATTTTAGTATTGTTTGAAATAGCTGTAGTATCTTAAACTAATTATTAATATTAATATTATTGCATCTGGTTTCAGGCGAGTGCGCGCGCACCCACACGCCCAGCGTACAGCTGCACAGCATTGACCGGCTGCGACACAGTCAGAGTGTCTCTGGCTTGCAAACGGTAAACACGTATCGCGTCGTCGTCCGCGAGAGTGGAATTTTCCACCATTTTGCATAAAACTTTCTGATTTTCATATGGTCAGTAAAGTAATTTGGTTGTTTAATTATCGTACGCGTAGCTTGATTAGCCTAACACGACTAATTCAAGGAGTATCGTTCGGTTTTCATTTAATTTGGTACTTTATAGTCCGCGAATACTTTCCGGTGCCATTTTATGCAGCTAATAGACACATCTCAGGAATCAATTGTAAAATCGAACTGTACAATTTGATTTCTCACGGAATTCGTGTTGTTAGGGATTTGATTCATATTTCCTTGGGTGAAATTATTATTATTTCTTTGTAAACCTGTTTACACAAGTTCACCTTCGAGTGACGTCATTCACAGCGCATCTGCTGTTATTGTCGACTAGGTACATTCAATGCAACAAGTTTTGCATTCTAGTTGGTTGTTATTAAGTTCATTTAGAGTTCTTAATATTGTTTAACTACATTTGTTTGTTCATACACGTATTAAATGATTTAGTTAATTTCAACAAATATCGTATTTGTTCTATCTTTGGTTTATTATTGTTTATGTCACTTGTATTCAATACGCTATCACATATCTCTCAGAATTGGTATTTCAGTTGTTTGTTATTTTGTTGCAATTATATTTAGCACGTTTGTTAGTTCGTAAAACTAACTGGTCCTTCGTTCGTTTTAATTAGTACATTTCACAAATTAATATTATCCCGTATATTGGCCAAGTCTAGTGATGTGAACCAGCTATCGAAGGTTGTAATTATTTTGGTTTACATATAGTTTTGTTTTATTCATTGAATTTAACATCAAACACATTGTTGGTGTTTCTAGACCGGATTCGCTGATCTAGAGACATCGCATTTGGGCTTGCGAGCAGGATCAAAACATTTTGGTTCTTCTAGACCGGATTCGCTGGTTTAGGGTTTGAACATTTGGTCCTTCGAGCCATTAGGTCCTTATTACTTAGTCCTTCACACCGGAGGGACGCAACATTTGGTCCTTCGAGCCGGATTTGGCGGTATTCGGAGATAATTATTGTTTCTAGTTACTTTGGTATTAGTAATTGCATTTATTACAACACTCTAAAATGGCTAAACTACTGCACAAACAATTAGAGGTTGTGACAGATGATATTCGTCGTCTATCAGTCTATTCTTCAGAGACTGATGAAAAAAGTAAAGTGAAATTTGAGGTAACTTTTCCGTCTCTCGCAGCTTGGGAACAGGAATTCAATCGTATTTATTGTGAATATTCTTCAAAGTTAGAACAAACCAAAAATCCCGACGAGGATATATTGGCAGAAATTTCCCGAGTTAAGAATTTGTTTAATGAAATAAAAGAACTCATTTGCGACATACGTGTCAATTACAAACTTATGTTCAGTGGAGACACCGGATCACAGTCAGGGTCCGACAGAGCTAAATCAGAATCACATTCGATTCAATCAGCACAATCTTTGCGATATATGCAACCCAGCTTGCCTAAATTGAATCTCCCAACATTCGATGGGGAGAAAACAACTTTTATGAATTTTTACGATTTATTCACACAGTTGGTGATAAATCGGGACAGTTTGTCAGATATTGAACGACTTCAATATCTCAAGTTATCTTTAAAAGGGGAAGCCGCTAGGCTTATTACAAATATCCCCGTCAAAGCTGATAGTTTTGATATTGCATGGAACGCCATCACAGATGAATATTATCGTCCTAGGTTGTTGAGGTCGGTACATCTGAATGCACTCCAAGATGTGCAAAAGGTCAAGCAGGCAGACGCCCCTACACTAAAATCGTTGTTGAACACAGCACGCGAAAACATCGCTGCTCTGAAAAATTTAGAGGTTGATGTTGACTCATGTGGGGTCATTTTGGAAAACATGATTTGTCGTAAGCTAGATTCGGCTACTAGACGACAGTGGGAACTAACATTGGATTCTGACTCCAAGCCCACTCATGTAGAGTTAATTGCGTTCTTGACTAAGCAAGTTTCAAGCTTAGAGGTTGAACCAGACAGACCTGTCAAAACTCACGAGCCAATCAAAAGGCACAAGCCAGCATCGCGAGCGATGACATTGGCAACTGATACGAATTGTCCGTATTGCAGAAAATCTCACTACATCAGTCAGTGTGAAGGGTTTATAGCTCTTAAACCTAAAGGAAGACATGATGCTGCAATTAAACACAAGTTGTGCATCAACTGTCTTAGAATGGGTCACATACGCCCGAACTGTCCTAGTACAGCCACATGCAGAACGTGTAACAAAACTCACCATACGCTGCTGCATTTTGGTGAAAGGTCGAACAAGTCGTTATCACCCAAGCGTGATAAACAATCTGTGCAAAAAAATCGTCCGTCATCACCCAAGAGTGATGCAAACTCTCAAGCCAGTAGTAGTAATTCTGAAACTACTACGTCAATGTCTGCTAGGACTTATTCACTAAGTCAACACAGAAAACATACTTCGGTATTACTACCCACTGCAAAACTGCATATATTTGACAGTGCAGGAAAGGTACATGTTGTACGTGCCTTATTGGATACAGGATCGCAGAAATCCTACATCACAAGTCGTTGTGTCCACAATTTAAATCTGTCTATTGAAGCGTGTCAAACAAAGATTATGTCAATCAGTGACACCCACGTCAAGGACACTAGTGGTATTATACATACCAAAATCAAACCATGTCGTAGAGAAACTCCAGTTCTCGATTTGAGTTGCATTGTAATCGACAACATTACAGGCAGAATCCCAGATTATCCAATATCTCGGGATACCTTTAAACAATTTGGAAATATCCAACTTTCGGATCCCGAATGCTATAAATCTCAACGAATAGACATGCTGTTAGGAGCTGACATTTGGGGTCAGATCATTCGTAACGGAGTTAAGAAAGGAGTCGATATCACACTCACCGCCATCAAAACAATCTTTGGTTGGGTGGTTATGGGAGAATATACCAGCAAGCAAACAAGCAATGCTGTGGTGTCGTATCATACATACACACAAGAAGATACACACGAACTGTTGTCTAAATTTTGGGAATTGGAAAATGTTCCAACTCCATCGGTTGTCACTAAACCGGAGGATAAAATGGTGGAGGACCATTTTGTCAATACTACCCAAAGAGACTCCGAGGGAAAATACACGGTTTCTTTACCTTTTAAACAGTACCCACCAGTACTAGGCAATTCATACAAGAAAGCTTTGTCCATTTGTCACGCACAGCTGACTCGCTTGAGTAAAAGCCCAGAGTTACTCAAGGCTTATGATGCAATATTCGAAGAATATTTGCAAAAGGGTTACGTCACTAGACTTGATGTGCAACCCAATTTAAATGATCAGGATTCGTACTATATTCCACACCATGCCGTGGTTAAACCTGATAGTGCGACGACACCGGTACGCATTGTGTTCAATGCTTCAAAGCCATCGTCTAATGGAAAGTCGATTAATGACTACTTGTATCCTGGTCCGGTACTACAGAAGAGTATCTTCACTCTTCATTTGCGAAATAGATTTTATCCTATTTTAATTACGGGAGACTTAAAACAGATGTTCCTACAAATTAGAGTTGTACGCGAGCATCAACGATTTCTAAGGTTCATTTGGAAACCAGCGGATGCCACACATCCTATTGTGTACCAATTCAACACTATCTGCTTTGGTTTGAATTGTTCGCCGTTCTTGGCGTTGCGTACAGTTGAGCAGTTGGCTCAAGACGAAGGGGATCAATATCCCTTAGCAGCTAAAGTCCTGCAAAATGATGTCTATATGGACGATGTTGTGACTGGAGCTGACGACATTCAGTCAGCACTGACACTGCGCCGTGAAGTCACGGATATATTCGAAAGGGGAGGATTCACCCTCCGAAAATGGGCCAGTAATTCTCAAACAATACTGGAGGAACTACCAGACAATGCACGCGCAGTGAAAGATGTCCACTTCAATGACGACGAGTCAGTGAAATTGTTAGGTGTCAAATGGGTTTGCAAGACCGACTGCTACGAGTATACGGTCTCAAAACCCGACGATTTGTGCACCAAAAGAAACATTTTGTCCTGCATTGCAAGGATCTATGATCCATTAGGCATTATGTCCCCATTGGTGATGTTTCTTAAACTCATCATGCAAGAGCTTTGGAAATCAAAGGTAGAATGGGATGAAGAACCTCCCGCTCATATTGTCTCAGAGTGGAACTTGTTTCTGAACGAGATCGATTGTATATCCAACTATTCGATACCAAGGTTAGCCTGTTTGGGTTCTAAATTCGATCTTATCGGATTTGCGGATGCCTCCGAGCGAGGCTACTGTGCCGTTGTCTATGTTAGAAGTTATCTAAACGATAAACCAGTGGTTCAATTGCTCTGTGCAAAGACGCGTGTAGCGCCTTTGAAAAAAATTACTATACCTCGTCTGGAATTATGTGCGGCGCATCTTCTCGCCAAACTTCTCGAGAATATTCTCGAAAATATTCCAAAACAACCGGAGGCTGTACATTGCTTCTCGGACTCTATGATAGTTCTTGCCTGGTTGCGCAAGGAACCACACACTCTGAAAACATTTGTGGGTAATCGAGTCGCTCAAATACAAACAAATTTTCCGAGTGAAAACTGGCGTCATGTAACGTCGGAACACAATGCGGCCGACGTAGGTTCTAGAGGTCTCAGTCCTCTAAGTTTCAAGACATGTACTCTCTGGATAAAGGGACCAGAGTGGTTACAACAACCTTACTCGTGTTGGCCACAAAGTGAAGTGGTTCAACTTGACGAAGATCAAACCAACTCTGCTCAGACAGAGATTGTCAAAGCCTAACATTAAAAACTGCTAAAGGTGAAATCACTCGCCCTATAGCAAAACTGTGTCCTTTGCCAACAGCCTAAGTTTGTCTTTAGGGAGACCCTAAGGTGGCCGGTATGTTTAAAACTAACATGTTTTAAATGAGAGAAATTAGGAATTATTAACCCCTTGAGGTAGCAACCCGCTGCACATAAGAATAGAACGGTTAACCCGCCCTGACTCTATTTAAATAAGTCAATAAATAAATGGAAATAACTGTTTCTGTTACTTGGAAAAATTAGTTATATATTTTTATGTGTTTCAGTTTAATTTTAGTATTGTTTGAAATAGCTGTAGTATCTTAAACTAATTATTAATATTAATATTATTGCATCTGGTTTCAGGCGAGTGCGCGCGCACCCACACGCCCAACGTACAGCTGCACAGCATTGACCGGCTGCGACACAGTCAGAGTGTCTCTGGCTTGCAAACGGTAAACACGTATCGCGTCGTCGTCCGCGAGAGTGGAATTTTCCACCATTTTGCATAAAACTTTCTGATTTTCATATGGTCAGTAAAGTAATTTGGTTGTTTAATTATCGTACGCGTAGCTTGATTAGCCTAACACGACTAATTCAAGGAGTATCGTTCGGTTTTCATTTAATTTGGTACTTTATAGTCCGCGAATACTTTCCGGTGCCATTTTATGCAGCTAATAGACACATCTCAGGAATCAATTGTAAAATCGAACTGTACAATTTGATTTCTCACGGAATTCGTGTTGTTAGGGATTTGATTCATATTTCCTTGGGTGAAATTATTATTATTTCTTTGTAAACCTGTTTACACAAGTTCACCTTCGAGTGACGTCATTCACAGCGCATCTGCTGTTATTGTCGACTAGGTACATTCAATGCAACAAGTTTTGCATTCTAGTTGGTTGTTATTAAGTTCATTTAGAGTTCTTAATATTGTTTAACTACATTTGTTTGTTCATACACGTATTAAATGATTTAGTTAATTTCAACAAATATCGTATTTGTTCTATCTTTGGTTTATTATTGTTTATGTCACTTGTATTCAATACGCTATCACATATCTCTCAGAATTGGTATTTCAGTTGTTTGTTATTTTGTTGCAATTATATTTAGCACGTTTGTTAGTTCGTAAAACTAACTGGTCCTTCGTTCGTTTTAATTAGTACATTTCACAAATTAATATTATCCCGTATATTGGCCAAGTCTAGTGATGTGAACCAGCTATCGAAGGTTGTAATTATTTTGGTTTACATATAGTTTTGTTTTATTCATTGAATTTAACATCAAACACATTGTTGGTGTTTCTAGACCGGATTCGCTGATCTAGAGACATCGCATTTGGGCTTGCGAGCAGGATCAAAACATTTTGGTTCTTCTAGACCGGATTCGCTGGTTTAGGGTTTGAACATTTGGTCCTTCGAGCCATTAGGTCCTTATTACTTAGTCCTTCACACCGGAGGGACGCAACAGTAATGCCAACTCCTTTTGCTGGCCTAGGTCAGCAAGAGCGCATTTCTGGACGATTTTGAGTTCTGTAATACTAGTCAAAATGGACGGAGGTACGAAAAACTTATTGTTGCATCCCTCCGGTGCGAAGGACTAAGTAATAAAGACCTAGTGGCTGGAAGGACCAAATGTTCAAACCCTAAACCAGCGAATCCGGCCTAGTAGAACCAAAAATGTTTTGATCCTGCTCGCAAGCCCAAATGTGATGTCTCTAGATCAGCGAATCCGGTCTAGAAGCACCAACAATGTGTTTGATGTTAAATTCAATGAATAAAACTAAACTATATGTAAACCAAATTAATTACAACCTTCGATAGCTGATTCACATCACTGGACTTGGCCAATATACGGAATAATATTAATTTATGAAACGTACTAATTAACAACGAACGAAGGACCAGCTAGTTTTACGAACTAACAAACGTGCTAAGTATAATTGCAACAAAATAACAAACAACTGAAATACAATTCTGATAGATATGTGATAGCGTATTGAATATAAGTGACATAAACTATAATAAACCAAAGATAAAACAAATACGATATTTGTAGAAATTAACTAAATCATTTAATAAGTGTATGACCACACAAATTTAGTTAAACAATATTAAGAACACTCAATGAACTTAATAACAACCAACTAGAATGCAAAACTTGTTGCATTGACTGTACCTAAGCGACAATAACAGCAGATGTGCTATGGATGACGTCACTCGAACGTGAACGTGTTCAAACAGGTTTACAAAGAAATAATAATAATTTCACCCAAGGAAATATGAATCAAATCTCTAACTAACAACACGAATTCCCGTGAGAAATCAAATTGTACAGTTCGATTTTACAATTTATTCCTGAGATATGTCTGTTAGCTGCATAAAATTGGCGCCGGAAAGTATTCACGGACTATAAAGTACCAAATTAAATGAAAACCGAACGATAACTCCTTGAATTAGTCGTGCTGGGCTAATCAAGTTACGCGAACGATAATTAAACAACAAATTACTTTGCTGACCATATGAAAATCAGAAAGTTAATGCAAAATGGTGGAAAACCACTCTCGCGGACGACGATGCGATACGTGTTTAGCGTTTGCAAGCCAGACACACTCTGCGGTCGTCAATGCTGTAGCTGGACTCCGCTTGGCGTGGGGGTGCGCGCGCACTCGCGTGAAACTAGTCGCAGCTGCATATTAATGTTAATAATTAGTTTACGATACTACAGCTATTTCAAACAATTCTAAAATTAAACTAAAACACGTAGAAAATATATAACTAAATTTTCCAGTAACAGAAACAGTTATTTCTATTTATTTATTGACTTATTTAAATAGAGTCAGGGCGGGTTACTCGTTCTATTCCTCTCATTTAAAACATATTAGTTTTAAACACTTATCAAAGTTGGTATTTAAAACTCGTGTATAATTTGAAACATATTAGATTTTGATTATACTTATATTATAAACCGGAAGTGGTAGTTAATTTGGAGCTCGTAACAGATTTTCGAGA